>JAWPHD010004109.1:0-196998 GCA_037043455.1 Cyrtodaria siliqua
TCTTTGTGTATATGAAAGACTGCGGATGTCCGTGTTAGACATAGTGAATAGCAAATGTTATTGTAATAAAAGTGTATGCTGGATTTATGGCTTCCTACAAAAATCTCCTATTGTTTAAAGTGTTAACATTGAGTTTTATTAATGTTTGCTATAAGAAAGCCATAAAATAAATGCTTTGATACATTTTGTGTTATAATGCGGATCTATACAATTTCAAATATCCCAATGTCTACAAATGATATGGCATACATATCGAACATATAATTGGGTTAAAAAGGGTGGCCTACTTTCACTACCGAATATACTTATTGTGTTCTTTTATGTGTTCATGGACCGGAGTTTAGAACAAACACCCGCCACGGATTCCATGGGACTAAATGTCATACCATCCAATAAAAACATCTTTCCCAGATATAATGATAAACGAATCCCCCTCTCACCTCAACACACACTTGAACTCGAGGTAGGACAACATCCCATACATAAGACAAGATGATATACGTGTTGTCGCATAACGAGAATGAATCCTTACCACATGGCTATAATCATCAGTGTCAAAGAGTTTGGTGAATACATAAAAAGGTTTATAGTGAATGTTATGCAACATAATCTCGGGATGGGCTGAAATGTTTGTGCTATAGACATTTTTTAAATATTAGTTCTGCTTCCAACCCGGGGTAGAGGGCATGAACGGTAGCAAGCAACGTTTCATTACGTCATGAACAAGTGCTCAATCCAAACCGAGACTGCAATAAGTTTGTACTTTATCGTGTTCGGCGATTTCCAAATTTCCCATTTCATACTTTTTTTTAACTGCAACTGTTATGATATATATGTGGGGATGTTAATAGTCCAAATGTACCATAAAGAAATGAAAAGGTTTCAGGGTATGTTAATTGTTCGTGACTTTGGAACACATCTAGTATAGAATGACCTTGTCTATGACCATTGACCTATGTATATAGTACGACTATCGTTTCAATTCCTCCAAATGAACATTGTTAGCAATATGTTAAGCAATTTGTTTGCATATCATAAGGTATTTGGTACGAAATTCAGTATTGGCAAGTTTGCCTGAGTGATGATTAAGAAGTTGTCTCTGTTAGTATCATTCGAATGATATAAACATATTTTATTGCCAATAATTTTTACAATACAAAATAATATCAACATATATACAATAGAAATAGTATAATGACAAATGGGTCGGTTATCAAGTTCCTACAACATTTAGTTTAAAACCCTACCCATATATTGTGATGTTATCCGATTTCGAAGTACTGGAATAAACGGCTTTTCTTTAAACGCGTACGTAATTTTTGGCCATGTTCATGTTGTGTCTTTAATATGAGTCCAGTTTCGGAACGTCCAAAATACGAATTTGTGTTTAATAGTATTAAAGAGGCAACTACCTAAATCTACGACGGTTTTTAATGTAAAATATTATTACTCAATATTACTGCATTTATCATGTATATAAAGCTATTTTATGGAGTATTATAAGAAGAAAAATGGTCCGTATCCTGTTCTGTTAATTATTAATATGATCAAAACAATATCTTGATAAAATGCTGCCCAGCCGTTTATTCCTGCCGGAGAACTACGTGTGTTTACGATTTCTCGGACATTCGCAATGTGATTCAGTTGAACGAAAACAAACTATTCGGGGCAATTCCGATAGTAAACGAATCGTTCGGAACTCTTCGCCAGTCCGACGAGGCAGTTCCGATTGTAAACGAATAAGATCGGAAAATCTTCGTCATCGGCTTGTCTAAAACAATTACGAATACAATTTCAAAAATCGATCTTTTCAATCCTGTTTTTTTCCTAGCAAAACGCATATTACATTGGGTAAAATTATCGCTTTTTACCTTTTTCGAAGTCCTCTTTATGATTAAGTAAAGTTTATATCAATTGGTGGAATAAAATATATAGGTAAAGCCTCTTTAATAGTATACGTTTAACAATTAATATGTCTACTGTTTTATAACATTTCGTTGTACTTCAGAACAATTCAAAAGGACAGTTCGGACTCAAGCTCCACTCCTTGCAATTGCATATATACATTTTAGGGACATATACTCGGTAAAAAAAGTTTTTGACAGGACTATATAAAGTCATATAAAAATAAAACTAGTGGACATAATTTAAGTTTCTTTTTTAGTAGCCAAGGCCTACCGTACTCGATTAATTTGGTACCAGAAACGCTAAATTCCAAACAAGATTTGATTGTACAAAAATATCACGAACACACAAAGGGTCTGTAAAAAGTAACAGTTACAGACAGTCGAGTAACCAATAAAAAGATTATTATTTTCTTGCAAACTTTCATTGTAAACGATAATTATTGTTGATTGATGATCTATTGTCAATTATCAACTGAGATAATAACGGTTATGGTCGAATGTCATGGTTCAGCGATCATTGTACGGGTTCGAACACTGTTTGTGTATTCGACCAGAGACAGGAGTGTCACGGAAGTGGTGGCGGTTATACTCATTATTGAGAAATTTTGCAACTTTTTTAAGTGACCCTTCGTGCATTCGGATAGCTATTGTGATTGTTTACCGGTGATATTTTTTTATTCATGGTATTTTATGTAATGGGATACATTTTTGTCTTTGATTTGATACATACAATAATAAAATCCGTCAACTGGTTTTCTATTTATGCGCCATTATATGCCCTGGTCCAAAACTTTTTTTACCGAGTATATATTAAATATATGAACATGATATAATTGTTTGCTAATATTAGAAATGCTAGGTAAAAATGTGATTTTCAAAAAACAAAAATGTTATTATATTATTTTCTAAGCGAGGTATCGGAATTACCTCTCGTATATTAAAAACAACTTATTTCATTATACAAACGTATCGCTTTGAACGAGTTTAATGTTTGGCGCTGACAATAATTGCCTTTTTTGTCATTGTTTAAAAACTGCGGAAATGTGTTCATCACAAGCGAATGTTCTTCTAGCACAAAAACATTCCAGATGTTGTTATTTTAAAATGACACTGAGGCTCCCTTTTCATCGAAATGAGAACGATAACCTATACAAGTATGTTCCCATTATATTTGCATAATTTGTATCACCGACTTTGTTTACAAATTAATTGTAGCGTTTTTGTAGCGTTATTATTGGTCATAATTATGTCACCTTATCATTGACCCCGAACATACACGGCTTTGTATCTCGTCTATGTAAAAGACATGCATAGTATGTGCTGAATATATTTTGCTCAGTATATATTTCTACTGAATGACTAAACTTACATGAACTTAACAGAAATTTCAAATTTGTGTTAAAATAGTCACACTTACTGTATTTTCTACAAATAACCATTTTGTTATGATATAAAATATAAGACGTGCCATTGTTCAATAGATGGATTCTGATAAGTATGCGTTCATGTGTGTTAATTATATCACACTGAATCATGCATGAAGTGAAAATGCGGCAATAGAAACCAACTTTAGACTTATGTTGACGCTGAAAAACTTAACATGGTTATCGTCAGTTACTCCCATTGGCTTGTAAAAGAACTTGACTCATAACCATTATATGTGTGAGATTTTGTTGGAAAATTACTCGAACAAGCAGAACAAATATTGTCCAATACCATTTTACAGTATCGTTTTTCAGTATGAAATAAATCAAGAGATTCTACTCTAAAAGACAACGGTAAAGAAAGGAAATGCAACTTATATGTTCACCTATAAAATCCAAGTACGAGTTGATTCCCTTGTATTAGTATAATAAGAGTAGTGCATTAACTCAAGACAGCTTACTGTTATCAACTGATCTACTAATCTAATCTACTAATTTGGCGTGTTTCAAATCAGCCAATCAAAACCAAACACTGAAAACATACAACAATAACAAGGATAACTACAAGCAACGTATGCGACACGACAAACATAAAAGGGTTGACAGTAGGGAGTTTCAAAGATAACTACTACATGCAACGTATGCGACACGACAAACACAAAAGGGTTGACAGTAGGGGGTTTCAAAGATAACTACTATATGCAACGTATGCGAAACGACAAACACTAAAGGGTTGACAGTAGGAGGTTTCAAAGTAACTACTACATGCAACGTATGCGACACGACAAACACAAAAGGGTTGACAGTAGGTGGTTTCAAAGATAACTACTACATGCAACGTATGCGACACGACAAACACAAAAGGGTTGACAGAAGGGGGTTTCAAAGATAACTACTACATGCAACGTATGCGACACGACAAACACAAAAGGGTTGACAGTAGGGGGTTTCAAAGATAACTACTACATGCAACGTATGCGACACGACAAACACAAAAGGGTTGACAGTAGGGGGTTTCAAAGATAACTACTATATGCAACGTATGCGACACAACATACATGCAATGTTGACAGTAGGGGTATCAAGGATAACTACAAGCAACGTACGAGACACGACATACATCAAATGTTGACAGTAGGGGTACTAAAAGCAACGTATGCGACGCGACAAACATAAAAGGGTTGACAGTAGGGGTATCAAGGATAAATACAAGCAACGTATGCGACACGACATACATAAAAGGGTTGACAGTTGGGATATCATGGATAACTACAAGCAACGTATGAGACATGACATACATAAAAGGGTTGACAGTAGGGGTATCAATGATAAATACAAGCAACGTATGATACACGACATATATAAAAGGGTTGACAGTTGGGATATCATGGATAACTACAAGCAACGTATGAGACATGACATACATAAAAGGGTTGACAGTAGTGGTATCAAGGATAAAGACAAGCAACGTATGAGACAAGACATACATCAAATGTTGACAGTAGGGGTACTAAAAGCAACGTATGCGACGCGACAAACATAAAAGGGTTGACAGTAGGGGTATCAAGGATAAATACAAGCAACGTATGCGACACGACATACATAAAAGGGTTGACAGTTGGGATATCATGGATAACTACAAGCAACGTATGAGACATGACATACATAAAAGGGTTGACAGTAGGGGTATCAATGATAAATACAAGCAACGTATGATACACGACATATATAAAAGGGTTGACAGTTGGGATATCATGGATAACTACAAGCAACGTATGAGACATGACATACATAAAAGGGTTGACAGTAGGGGTATCAAGGATAAATACAAGCAACGTATGCGACACGACATACATAAAAGGGTTGACAGTTGGGATATCATGGATAACTACAAGCAACGTATGAGACATGGCATACATAAAAGGGTTGACAGTAGGGGTATCAAGGATAAATACAAGCAACGTATGAGACACGACATACATAAAAGGGTTGACAGTTGGGATATCATGGATAACTACAAGCAACGTATGAGACATGACATACATAAAAGAGTTGACAGTAGGGGTATCAAGGATAAATACAAGCAACGTATGCGACATGACATACATAAAAGGGTTGACAGTTGGGATATCATGGATAACTACAAGCAACGTATGAGACATGACATACATAAAAGGGTTGACAGTAGGGGTATCAAGGATAACTACAAGCAACGTATGCGACACGACATACATAAAAGGGTTGACAGTTGGGATATCATGGATAACTACAAGCAACGTATGAGACATGAATTACATAAAAGGGTTGACAGTTGGGATATCATGGATAACCACAAGCAACGTATGAGACATGACATACATAAAAGGGTTGACAGTAGGGGTATCAAGGATAACTACAAGCAACGTATGCGACACGACATACATAAAAGGGTTGACAGTTGGGATATCATGGATAACTACAAGCAACGTACGAGACATGACATACATAAAAGGGTTGAAAGTAGGGGTATCAATGATAACTACAAGCAACGTATGAGACATGACATACATAAAAGGGTTGACAGTTGGGATATCATGGATAACTACAAGCAACGTATGAGACATGACATACATAAAAGGGTTGACAGTAGGGGTATCAAGGATAACTACAAGCAACGTATGCGACACGACATACATAAAAGGGTTGACAGTTGGGATATCATGGATAACTACAAGCAACGTACGAGACATGACATACATAAAAGGGTTGACAGTAGGGGTATCAATGATAACTACAAGCAACATATGAGACATGACATACATAAAAGGGTTGACAGTTGGGATATCATGGATAACTACAAGCAACGTATGAGACATGACATACATAAAAGGGTTGACAGTTGGGATATCATGGATAACTACAAGCAACGTATGAGACATGACATACATAAAAGGGTTGACAGTAGGGGTATCAAGGATAACTACAAGCAACGTATGCGACACGACATACATAAAAGGGTTGACAGTTGGGATATCATGGATAACTACAAGCAACGTACGAGACATGACATACATAAAAGGGTTGACAGTAGGGGTATCAAGGATAAATACAAGCAACGTATGCGACACGACATACATAAAAGGGTTGACAGTTGGGATATCATGGATAACTACAAGCAACGTATGAGACATGACATACATAAAAGGGTTGACAGTAGGGGTATCAATGATAAATACAAGCAACGTATGAGACACGACATACATAAAAGGGTTGACAGTTGGGATATCATGGATAACTACAAGCAACGTATGAGACATGACATACATAAAAGGGTTGACAGTAGGGGTATGAAGGATAAATACAAGCAACGTATGCGACACGACATACATAAAAGGGTTGACAGTTGGGATATCATGGATAACTACAAGCAACGTATGAGACATGACATACATAAAAGGGTTGACAGTTGGGATATCATGGATAACTACAAGCAACGTATGAGACATGACATACATAAAAGGGTTGACAGTAGGGGTATCAAGGATAACTACAAGCAACGTATGCGACACGACATACATAAAAGGGTTGACAGTTGGGATATCATGGATAACTACAAGCAACGTACGAGACATGACATACATAAAAGGGTTGACAGTAGGGGTATCAATGATAACTACAAGCAACGTATGAGACATGACATACATAAAAGGGTTGACAGTTGGGATATCATGGATAACTACAAGCAACGTATGAGACATGACATACATAAAAGGGTTGACAGTAGGGGTATCAAGGATAACTATAAGCAACGTATGAGACATGACATACATAAAAGGGTTGACAGTTGGGATATCATGGATAAATACAAGCAACGTATGAGACAGGACATACATAAAAGGGTTGACAGTAGGGGTATCAAGGATAACTACAAGCAACGTATGAGACATGACATACATACAGTGCAGCAGCAGCTGAAGCCTTTCACGCGCACACACTGCATAACTCACTTTTGAATTTCATGTGTTTTGACACGAAGTAGTCCCAATTTGCACTCACGTGCACTCACGCGGAAATTGCAGTTGTCTTTTAAAAAACGTTAGCTTTAGCCAGTTTTGAATGCAAAAACAACACAGACAATGAATAAAGTAAGTGTATACGTTAAACATCCCCACAGCATTCGTATGGACTACTATTGCCATATTTTGCATAGCCTAAATCGCTGTTCAAATGTGAAGATCGGAAATTTTGTGCAAAATTGCCGATTTCTCAAAACAGTCACAAAAAATGAGTAGTCACCAATTTCACTTAAATTAACAGGATTGATAGATCAGTAACTCTACTACCTTTTCTAAATATTTCGGCAAAATTATTCATGACTACTCATTTTTTGAGACCGTTTTGAAAGATGATCACCTTTTTTTGTCACTCAAAACACACATTATTCAAAATGGCGGCTACAAGCTAAATAAGCAATCTGAAAATCAATAACAGAAACGTAAAACATGAATATTTTCTACTCCCGGACATAGTTATTTCCTGCCCCGGATAAAATATCAGTAAGTCCACAGGAATTCGATATTATATGTTGCGTAGGAATAAAATGATGAAAAAAAATAAAAATATATACCCCACTCATCGTTTTATTATACTCTATAGAAAGTTCTCTCTGAGAGTTTAAAATACGTTTTTTCATCATTTTATTCATTCACAACATATAATTTCGAATTACTGCGGTAAGTCAACCTTTAAACACTTTTTCTGCCTTTCCTTTAGCATGTTTACGGTAAAAATCAGTCGCTCTAGGCGCTTATTAAAAATCGCAACTATACTGCAGGCCTTGTCGGCCGTAACTTACGGTTGAATGAACTGTGGATAATTGCAAGTGAATACTTCACAATTCCAGGATTTAATGATCATTAAGACGGACATATTCATGTGTTAGCTATTTTCACAATTCCAGGATTTAATGAGCAAAAAGACGGACCTATTCATGTGTTAACTATTGTTATGGTTGAATGATGTAACAAATACTTGTAGAACTGCAGCTACTAAAAATACTGTCAACTTGAGCTACTCAATCCCGAGTCAAGGTCATGTCATGTAGACCACATGAGTCACGTTCGCCTCGATTAGGGACAACGACAACTTTGGTGATTAGACATAGGATGAAAGGTATGTACAGTACTCGGTACTGACCCATAAATGTGTTTTATTTCGTGCAAGTTCATGTTTAGTGTCTCCGTTAAAATTCAGGCGCGTATCCAGGCATATGCGTACAATTCGTCAGCAAAAATGAAAAAAATAAAAGTTCAAAATGCCATATTAACGCTGAAATATAGCTTGAGAACGCATCATTTGCCTCCTTTTTTTTTTTTAATTTTCTGTGGGGAGGCCCCCAAACCCCCAACGGCAGTAGGTGTATGGCGGGAGGGGGATACCCCCTCCTACACCTACCCCACACTCGCAGCGTCGCTGCTTGGTTCGCAGCTACGCTTCTCATATCTGGCGTACATTTCAAAATGCTCCAGGTACGCCCCTGAAATTTAATAATAATATAGCACTGATGTATTATTTCTATGATGAGACCCTCCCAGTGGGATCTATGTTCACTGAAAATATGACCCAATGTTTCCAAAAATAGTTTGCTTTGTTCTCCAAAAATATTTTTCCATTTATTTTTATTATTATGTTCCCTTATTCTCCAAAACTATTACCAATAACAGACGATGGTCCATTGCCAAAAATAAATGGCCTTGTCCCCAAACACCCTCTATGACCGCAGAGCAGAATGCACCGTTGCCACCTCCCCTTCACCCACCACACACCTGGCCCCTCCCCTCCCCTTCACCCACCACACCCCTGGGCCCCTCCCCGCCCATAGAATCGGTGCCCTTGCACCACCACCACCCCCACTCCCTCCACTGCCCAAAGTTTGCATATAGCTACAGCAGTACTGTAAAGGATTAGCACATATAAAAACAACAATTAAATTTTCTTTCAGGGATCTTTGCAGATGTTGCCGCCTTCTGTCAAGTGGCATCTCCAAGTTCCAGCTCTGAGACTGAGCCTAGCCGTGGGTAAGCTAAAGCCATAAACTTTTAATATATTTGACCCCTGTGATATAGGTTAATTAAGCTAATAATATGGCAATATTTCGAGCCACCACAGAGAGGGGAATTCAAAAAATGTACCTAAGCTACTTGATCTATCTTACTCTCAAATGTTAACATTTGGAGCCGCCCCAAATTCGGGAATACATTTCTATGGTTCTTTAACATGGTTTTTATAAATGAAGATTTTAATAAGCTTGAGAAACATTAGATTTATTTGAGTGGCAGAACCCGATTTGTACAGATTTTTTTATTATTCTCATTAAAGTAGCCATCCCGCCAACAACAGTCAAATTTTATAAACATTATGTACACTGTTTCTTAACTTACTGATGACAAAGTATTTATATAACTTACATATTTTGAGAATCAAAACTCTACATACACAGTATAAACGGCTTTAACCAGCCGGACCAAACCTCAGAACTGGAGTGTCGAATTAAGAGTTACCATCATTTTATGGATATTCAATCACGGGTATTCTAAGAACCTATTAATAAACCTATACTTTTAATCGGCACGTATATATTGTTATATGACCTGGACACCTGGATAGTTTCGATAAATGGTTTTGTAGTTATTTGGCGGGATAGCTACAAGGAGGAGTGATAAGGGAGTCGGGTCAGGTTACAAAAACACAATTTTTCTTTTTGCCTAACTATAAGTATAATTGTCCCAGCTCATTGGATACTTTACTTTTTTGTTTTTCTTGTTGAGATATTGTGAAATTCTATCACATGAAACAATGGATACACGATGATACAACATGAAAGTTTCTCTGTGATGTTGTCAGTTTACAGCGATATTATTAAGATATTATTAAAGACCGCCCCAGTTAAATTACAATTAATAGGACACTTTAAAGGGACATATGGCAATCTTGAAGATTTTGTCGAACATTAGTATCACAGTTTATTAGTCCAGTATCAATTTCACTTTAAAACTGCTTGCATATAATTAAATAAAATTTAGATGTGTTATTTGCCTTCGTTATTCTACCATAGGTTTAAATAATTATGATTGGTGCAATAATATCAGCAATTAGTAATAATATATAAATTATACAGTTATACTATAATTATAGAGAATAATATACAGGCATTTCATATCTCATCCTTTCCGTCGATGTGTTTTTGGGAAAGACACTTTCCCTTAGCCTCGTCCTTCGGATGGGGACGTAAACCGGGCGGTCCCGTGTATCGGTCTATCCTCCGAGCACATTAAGGAACAATAGGAATCTATTCGATAATAAGAGTAGGGCATGGTTCCCGGATTCCTATGTATCCTTCTCCTCTCTCTGGGGCGGTCTAAACAAGCCGTTAAACAACATTCAATCCATATTTCATCCTGTATTGCCCTGAGATGCCAATATCTGCTGAGAGCTTATATTTGGGCGAAGGCCGTGCACGATATGAAAATGTAATATTTCATTCTATGTATGACATGAAAAAATGATATACTTCAAAATATTTTGTTGATTTTAGCAGTGATGGGAGAATAATGATTAAATATTTATTTCTCGGCGGATATAATTTAGCTGATCTTCCATAATCGAGTGCGGATATATTAGACGAGTTGGCAAAAATATTCAATGCGCGGCTTGTCGAGCATCAAATAATGTTTGCTGAAGAGTTTAAAAAATAATAGATGATGTGAGATTCTATTTATCACACAAAACCCATACAAGTTGATGGTTAAACGTTCATATTTCTCTGTGATGTCAATTTACCTATATATTTATTAATACCGTATTTCCTCTATTAGAAGTGCCTTCCCTAATAGAAGCGCCCCCACCATTTTTTACCGCTAATGGATTTGATTACGGGAGTTTTTTAAATTCGACACCAGTATGATCTATGACAAACCGTAAAGCGCTATCATCATCAATACAAATTACCGCTTTTATTTATCTCATTCCTTTCAATTTACTATTTAGTTTATCTTTTATTATTATTTGATTCATACGCAACCAACCCGTTTTGTAATCGTCAAGTTTGACGGAAATGTGTATCATATAGATGCAGAGTGATGACAATAATATACTCAGTACATTGTCAGGTTTAGGTTTAGTCCATACCGGTGTAACAGTAAAAGATCGCCGTACAGTAATTCTATAAGGAAACAGTCGGGGAAAGGAGGTGAAATATATTGAAAATTTGTATCATAATAGTAGAGCCCCACTTCGCACTTTCCATAGCGCCCGGGAGCTACTGTTAGAGGAAATACGGTATATACGACAGCCCAAGTTAAATTCCCTATAAAAATAACAGGACACTCTGTCGATTCATGTGAAATCCAATGCATATATCATATGGCTTATATATTTTGCACCACCATCCTTTTGAACAACTTGTTTTGTTCATTTCAGAGACACATCATCTGGTTTCCAGATGCCCATCGTTCTTCAAATACCAATGCAACCCTGAAAGATGTGGATTTAACCAAAAAAGTTGACTATACTGTGATCGCAAGATTCTTAACTCCAGGAAATATATTAATTTAATTAGGCCAAATCAGAAATGCGGTTAATTTTTCTTCGGCCTTATGCTTTACAGTGTATACTTGTTACTGCGTATCCCGCTTGAGATGTGTTCGGCTGATCATGATGGTGATCATGATGGTGACTTCAATTTGGCAATCCCGAGGACTGAGCAGACGTTATTTTTTTAAAGAACCAAAATGAACATAATTATACCTCACAGAGACTATATTATGTGTAAAGCTGTTAAAAAACACCAAATGTATATATACAATGTCATACTGCTCACATTCAAAAAAACTTTTGGTGTTTTACAGCATTTTAACACATTTTAACACATTTAAGGCCATATATGACATTGATTTTTTTGTTGTAAGTATGAAGTAAATTTCATTATTGTAGTATTTAATAGATGTTTAGTTTATAAATATAATATAAATAAAATATTGTATTAATTTAGTTATTCTTTGGTTCAGTTGGATCTATGTAAAAAAAAGTTTCCATTTGCGAACAGTCATGTATCTGAAACAGAAAAACTGCCTTTTGGGAACACAAGGTCATTTTAATCTATTTATTGTTTATTCAAGCTTTTGAAATAGATCTTTTGTAATTAAAGTGACACATGGGCCGATGATGGCAATCTTGAAGTGTACATCAAGCACTGAAATTAGCATCTCGAAACATGTTTTGCTGTAATTAGCGGTACTCGTCTGATAAAGCAAATGTCACTGGTCTAGCCTGGTCAAGTAAAATTCATTAGGTTGAAGAGTGCATAAAAAATATCCGCATGACGGATATATTTATATGAGAACTGAACACTTATTTTTGTGTCAACTGCTTAGGATGGCAGACACTTATCGATCACTTTGTCCGTCGTCGTCCGTCCGTCATGCTTTAACCTGCAACCTAACCTTGGCCATCAATTGAAAAGTATTTTAATTATGTTCATGAAACTTCACACACATCTTCATCTCAATGAATGTTGTTACACATGTGCAATACCTCTGACTTTCATTTTAGCAGAGTTATGCCCTATTTATCAGCCTAACCTGCAACCTAACCTTGGAAATAAGCAAACAGCACGGTCAGCAGGCGAAGCAAGTGTTCATGGATGATGGAAAACACTTCTAGTTCAAGGTCGACTTAGTGACCGCTTCACACTAATTACAGTCTGGAAATTGATATTTCCATGTCTATACTAGTTTGACATATTAAGCCGTTATATTTGTTTTGTCAAATGTTGGTGTAGTGGACAGTGAGGTGCACTTAAAAGCACTGGATCCGGGTTCAAGACTCAACGGCGCCACTGAGTTTCCTCAATGTGTTCGTCATTTCCATTTAGCCTCGTCCATCGTAAGCGGACATAAATCCTCCTATCCGAAGTTTATATATTGAAGTCTATTCTCCGAGCTAGTCTCGATCATCCAGACCTCTCGCGAGTCAGCTTGAGTGTGTCTGGATGATAGAGACTATTCTCCGAGCATGTATAATAAGCAAAAGTAGGAGTAGGGCGGTTTCCCAGATTCCAGTGAGACACCTACCCTGACCAGATCCGCCTTTTTATTTTTTTTATGGGTTGGGTGGAGTGGATGGTGGTGACGGGCAGGAGGGGCCGGTGAGTGATAACCAAATAAATTGGACTGCAGCTTTGTTTTAGTATTTTGATGTTAAATATGCTGCATAATATGGTGATGCTCGCCAATAAAAAAAACATAAAAAAACATTAACACACCAGCGGGTGGCCAGTTGAGTTCCATAATTACAGATTGGCCATCAAAATGCACAACGAGAAGTTGAACAGCGGTCAACCTTTTTAAATATAGGCTACATACTACTTTTCAGACGTTAGTTTGAGCCCCTTCACCGAATAACGAATACGCACCTGTAGACGTTAAATGACTGACACTCGTTATATTTTTTGACCGACAGTGCAGTCGAAATTTTTATCGTTTTAGCGTGTAATTTTGATAAAGAAATACCATGATGTTTGTAACATGTAGTACACGTCATGTACTGTTTAAGCTAAAACAACATATTTTTAGTATCTCCTTATATTTCATTAGAAAAGAACACAAGTGTTACCATTTTTAAACGCATTTTAACAATGGCATCTCTTACGAGTTATTTCTCCTCGCTTCGAAATGGGTGAATCTCGCAATTTCTCGCGCAGTAAAGCATCTAAAAGTCAATACAGCTGAAGTTGACGAAACGTAGAGGAACTGAAATTTTAATCATATAAACTTGTTACAATCTTCCAGATTACGCGTTTAAAAAAAAAAGAAAATGGCGGCCGTTTTACTTTTTTTGACGTTGACGGAAAATGACGTACTGCTTTCCGTTGTCATGTGTTGCTATGATAAGTGGACGGCGGAGCTAAATAACCACTCTGCTTCCCACCTGGTAAAAGGATTGACAGTAGGGGTATCCAGGATTAATACTAGCAACGTATGAGACACGACATACATAAAAGGGTTGACAGTACGGTATCAAGGATAAATACAAACAACGTATGAGGCACGACATACATAAAAGAGTTGACACTAGGGATATCAAGGATAAATAAAAGCAACGTATGCGACACGACATACATAAAAGGGTTGACAGTAGGGGTATCAATGATAACTACAAGCAACGTATGAGACAGGACATACATAAAAGTGTTGACAGTAGGGGTATCAAGGATAAATACAAGCAACGTATGAGACACGACAAACAAAAAACGATTGACAGTAGGGGTCCCAAGGATAAATACAAGCAACGTATGCGACACGACATACATAAAAGTGTTGACAGTAGAGGTATCAAGGATAACTACAAGCATAGTATGAGACATGACATACATAAAAGGGTTAACAGTAGGAGTATCAAGGATACCTACAAGCAACGTATGCGACACGACAAACATCAAACGGTTGACAGTAGGGGTATCAAGGATAACTACAAGCAACGTATGAGACAGACATACATAAAAGGGTTGACAGTAGGGGTATCAAGCA
This sequence comes from Cyrtodaria siliqua, assembly GCA_037043455.1. Taxonomy (NCBI): domain Eukaryota; kingdom Metazoa; phylum Mollusca; class Bivalvia; order Adapedonta; family Hiatellidae; genus Cyrtodaria; species Cyrtodaria siliqua. The sequence goes on from JAWPHD010004109.1 coordinate 14,896, forward strand.
TAACTACAAGCAACGTGTGCGACACGACATACATAAAAGTGTTGACAGTAGGGATATCAAGGATATTTAAAAGCAACGTATGAGACATGACAAACATAAAAGGGTTGACAGTAGGGGTATCAAGGATAAATACAAGCAACGTATGAGACACGACATACATAAAAGGGTTGACAGTAGGGGTATCAATGATAACTACAAGCAACGTATGAGACAGGACATACATAAAAGTGTTGACAGTAGGGGTATCAAGGATAACTACAAGCAACGTATGAGACAGGACATACATAAAAGTGTTGACAGTAGGGGTATCAAGGATAAATACAAGCAACGTATGAGACACGACAAACAAAAAACGGTTGACAGTAGGGGTCCCAAGGATAAATACAAGCAACGTATGCGACACGACATACATAAAAGTGTTGACAGTAGAGGTATAAAGGATAACTACAAGCAACGTATGAGGCACGACATACATAAAAGGGTTAACAGTAGGGGTATCAAGGATAACTACAAGCAACGTATGCGACACGACAAACATAAAACGGTTGACAGTAGGGGTATCAAGGATAACTACAAGCAACGTATGAGACAGACAAACATAAAATAGTTGACAGTAGGGGTATCAAGCATAACTACAAGCAACGTGTGCGACACGACCTACATAAAAGTGTTGACAGTAGTGATATCAAGGATATTTAAAAGCAACGTATGAGACATAAAATGGTTGACAGTAGGCGTATCAAGGATAACTACAAGCAACGTATGAGACACGAATACATAAAGATGTTGACAGTAGGGGTATCAATGATAAATACAAGCAACGTATGAGACACGACATACATAAAAGGGTTGACAGTTGGGGTATCAAGGAAAACTACAAACAACGTATGAGACACGAATATATAAAGGTTTTGACAGTAGGGGTATCATTGATAAATACAAGAAACGTATGAGACACGACATACATAGAAGTGTTGACAGTAGGGGTATCAAGGATAAATACAAGCAACGTATGAGACATGACATACATAAAAGTGTTGACAGTAGTGGTATCAATGATAACCACAAGCAACGTATGAGACAGGACATATATAAAAGTGTTGACAGTAGGGGTATCAAGGATAAATACAAGCAACGTATGAGACACGACAAACAAAAAACGGTTGACAGTAGGGGTATCAATGATAAATACAAGCAACGTATGCGACACGACATACATAAAAGTGTTGACAGTAGAGGTATCAAGGATAACTACAAACAAAGTATGAGACATGACATACATAAAAGGGTTAACAGGAGGGGTATCAAGGATAACTACAAGCAACGTATGCGACACGACAAACATAAAACGGTTGACAGTAGGGGTATCAAGGATAACTACAAGCAACGTGTGCGACACGACATACATAAAAGTGTTGACAGTAGGGATATCAAGGATATTTAAAAGCAACGTATGAGACATGACAAACATAAAAGGGTTGACAGTAGGCGTATCAAGGATAACTACAAGCAACGTATGAGACACGAATACATAAAGATGTCGACAGTAGGGGTATCAATGATAAATACAAACAACGCATGAGACACGACATACATGAAAGGGTTGACAGTTGGGGTATCAAGTATAACTACAAGCAACGTATGAGACACGAATACATAAAGGTGTTGACAGTAGGGGTATCAATGATAAATACAAGCAACGTATGAGACACGACATACATAAAAGGGTTGACAGTTGGGGTATCAAGGATAACTACAAACAACGTATGAGACACGAATACATAAAGGTATTGACAGTAGGGGTATCATTGATAAATACAAGAAACGTATGAGAAACGACATTCATAGAAGTGTTGACAGTAGGGGTATCAAGGATAAATACAAGCAACGTATGAGACACGACATACATAAAGGTGTTGACAGTAGGGGTATCAATGATAAATACAAGCAACGTATGAGACACGACATACATAGAAGTGTTGACAGTAAGGGTATCAAGGATAACTACAAACAACGTAGGAGACACGACATACATAAAAGGGTTGACAGTTGGGGTATCAAGGATAACTACAAACAACGTATGAGACACGAATACATAAAGGTTTTGACAGTAGGGGTATCAATGATAAATACAAGCAACGTATGAGACACGACATACATAAAATTGTTGACAGTAGGGGTATCAAGGATAAATACAAGCAACGTATGAGACACGACATACATAAAAGTGTTGACAGTAGGGGTATCAATGATAAATACAAGCAACGTATGAGACACGATATACATAAAAGGTTTGACTGTAGGGGTATCAAGCATAACTAGAAGCAACGTATGCGACACGACATACATAGAAGTGTTGACAGTAGGGGTATCAAGGATAAATACAAGCAACGTATGAGACACGACATACATAAAAGTGTTGACAGTAGGCGTATCAAGGATAACTACAAGCAACGTATGCGACACGACAAACATAAAAGAGTTGACAGTAGGGGTATCAAGGATAACTACAAGCAACGTATGAGACACGAATACATAAAGGTTTTGACAGTAGGGGTATCAATGATAAATACAAGCAACGTATGAGACACGACATACATAAAATTGTTGACAGTAGGGGTATCAAGCATAACTAGACGCAACGTATGAGACACGACATACATAAATGTGTTGACTGTAGGGGTATCAAGAATAAATACAAGCAACGTATGCGACACGACAAACATAAAAGGGTTGACAGTAGGGGGTATCAAGCATAACTAGACGCAACGTATGAGACACGACATACATAAATGTGTTGACTGTAGGGGTATCAAGAATAAATACAAGCAAAGTATGCGACACGACAAACATAAAAGGGTTGACAATAGGGGGTATCAAGCATAACTAGACGCAACGTATGAGACACGACATACATAAATGTGTTGACTGTAGGGGTATCAAGAATAAATACAAGCAAAGTATGCGACACGACAAACATAAAAGGGTTGACTGTAGGGGGTATCGAGGATAACTAGAAGCAACGTATGAGACACGACATACATAAAAGTGTTGACTGTAGGGGTATCAAGAATAAATACAAGCAAAGTATGCGACACGACAAACATAAAAGGGTTGACAGTAGGGGGTATCGTGGATAACTACAAGCAACGTATGAGACACGACAAACATAAACGGATTGACAGTAGGGGTATCAATGATAAATACAAGCAGCTTGTATTTATCATTGATACTGAAGCAACGTATGCGACACGACAAACATAAAAGGGTTGACAGTAGGGGTATCAAAGATAAATACAAGCAACGTATGCGAAACGACAAACATAAAAGGGTTGACAGTAGGGGGTATCAATGATAAATACAAGCAACGTATGCGACACGACAAACATAAAAGGGTTGACAGTAGGGGGTATCAATGATAAATATAAGCAATGTATGCGACACGACAAACATAAAAGGGTTGACAATACGGGGTATGAAGCATAACTAGAAGCAAAGTATGAGACACGACATACATAAAAGTGTTGACTGTAGGGGTATCAAGGATAAATACATGCAACGTATGAGACACGACAAACATAAACGGGTTGACAGTAGGGGGTATCAAGGATAAATACAAGCAACGTATGCGACACGACAAACATAAAAGGGTTGACAGTAGGTGTATCAAGGATAAATACAAGCAACGTATCAATACAGGCAACGTATGAGACACGACATGACACGACAAACATAAAAGTGTTGACAGTAGGCGTATCAAGGATAAATACAAGCAACGTATGCGACACGACATACATAAAAGTGTTGACAGTAGGGGGTATCAAGCACAACTACAAGCAACGTATGAGACACGAATACATAAAGATGTCGACAGTAGGGGTATCAATGATAAATACAAACAACGCATGAGACACGACATACATGAAAGGGTTGACAGTTGGGGTATCAAGTATAACTACAAGCAACGTATGAGACACGAATACATAAAGGTGTTGACAGTAGGGGTATCAATGATAAATACAAGCAACGTATGAGACACGACATACATAAAAGGGTTGACAGTTGGGGTATCAAGGATAACTACAAACAACGTATGAGACACGAATACATAAAGGTATTGACAGTAGGGGTATAATTGATAAATACAAGAAACGTATGAGAAAGGACATTCATAGAAGTGTTGACAGTAGGGGTATCAAGGATAAATACAAGCAACGTATGAGACACGACATACATAAAGGTGTTGACAGTAGGGGTATCAATGATAAATACAAGCAACGTATGAGACACGACATACATAGAAGTGTTGACAGTAAGGGTATCAAGGATAACTACAAACAACGTAGGAGACACGACATACATAAAAGGGTTGACAGTTGGGGTATCAAGGATAACTACAAACAACGTACGAGACACGAATACATAAAGGTTTTGACAGTAGGGGTATCAATGATAAATACAAGCAACGTATGAGACACGACATACATAAAATTGTTGACAGTAGGGGTATCAAGGATAAATACAAGCAACGTATGAGACACGACATACATAAAAGTGTTGACAGTAGGGGTATCAAGGATAAATACAAGCAACGTATGAGACACGACATACATAAAAGTGTTGACAGTAGGCGTATCAAGGATAACTACAAGCAACGTATGCGACACGACAAACATAAAAGAGTTGACAGTAGGGGTATCAAGGATAACTACAAGCAACGTATGCGACACGACAAACATAAAAGGGTTGACAGTAGGGGTATCACTGATAAATACAAGCAACGTATGAGACACGACATACATAAAAGGGTTGACAGTTGGGGTATCAAGGATAACTACAAACAACGTATGAGACACGAATACATAAAGGTATTGACAGTAGGGGTATAATTGATAAATACAAGAAACGTATGAGAAACGACATTCATAGAAGTGTTGACAGTAGGGGTATCAAGGATAAATACAAGCAACGTATGAGACACGACATACATAAAGGTGTTGACAGTAGGGGTATCAATGATAAATACAAGCAACGTATGAGACACGACATACATAGAAGTGTTGACAGTAAGGGTATCAAGGATAACTACAAACAACGTAGGAGACACGACATACATAAAAGGGTTGACAGTTGGGGTATCAAGGATAACTACAAACAACGTATGAGACACGAATACATAAAGGTTTTGACAGTAGGGGTATCAATGATAAATACAAGCAACGTATGAGACACGACATACATAAAATTGTTGACAGTAGGGGTATCAAGGATAAATACAAGCAACGTATGAGACACGACATACATAAAAGTGTTGACAGTAGGGGTATCAAGGATAAATACAAGCAACGTATGAGACACGACATACATAAAAGTGTTGACAGTAGGCGTATCAAGGATAACTACAAGCAACGTATGCGACACGACAAACATAAAAGAGTTGACAGTAGGGGTATCAAGGATAACTACAAGCAACGTATGCGACACGACAAACATAAAAGAGTTGACAGTAGGGGTATCACTGATAAATACAAGCAACGTATGAGACACGACAAACATAAAAGGGTTGACAGTAGGGGTCCCAAGGATAAATACAAGCAACGTATCAATACAGGCAACGTATGAGACACGACATGACACGACAAACATAAAAGTGTTGACAGTAGGCGTATCAAGGATAAATACAAGCAACGTATGCGACACGACATACATAAAAATGTTGACAGTAGGGGGTATCAAGCACAACTAGAAGCAACGTATGAGACACGACAAACATAAACGTGTTGACAGTAGAGGTATCAAAGATAAATACAAGCAACGTATGCGAAACGGCATACATAAAAGGGTTGACAGTAGGGGGTATCAAGGATAAATACAAGCAATGTATGAGACATGACAAACATAAAAGTGTTGACAGTAGGTGGTATCAAGATAACTACAAGCAACGTATGCGACACGATAAACATAAAAGGGTTAACAGTACGGTATCAAAGATAAATACAAGCAACGTATGCGACTCGACAAACATAAAAGTGTTGACAGTAGAGGTATCAAAGATAAATACAAGCAACGTATGCGAAACGGCATACATAAAAGGGTTGACAGTAGGGGGTATCAAGGATAAATACAAGCAATGTATGAGACATGACAAACATAAAAGTGTTGACAGTAGGTGGTATCAAGATAACTACAAGCAACGTATGCGACACGATAAACATAAAAGCCTTTTATGTTTATCGTGTCGCATACGTTGCTTGTAGTCCTTTAAGGGTTGACAGTAGGTGTATCAAGGCTAAATACATGCAACGTATGCGACACGACAGACATAAAAGAGTTGACAGTAGGTGTATCAATAATAACTACAAGCAACGTATGAAACATGACGAACATAAAAGTGTTGACAGTAGGGGTATCAAGGATAACTACATGCAACGTATGCGACACGACAAACATAAACGTGTTGACAGTATGGGTATCAAAGTTAAATACAAGCAACGTATGAAACACGACATAAATAAAAGGGTTGACAGTAGGGTTATCAAGGATAAAAACAAGCAACGTGTGAGACACGACATACATAAAAGGGTTGACAGTAGGGTTATCAAGGATAAAAACAAGCAACGTGTGAGACACGACATACATAAAAGTGTTGACAGTAGGCGTATCAAGGATAACTTCAAGCAACGTATGAGACACGAATACATAAAGTTGTTGACAGTAGGGGTATCTATAATAAATACAAGCAACGTATGCGACACGGCATACATAACAGTGTTGACAGTAGGGGTATCAAGGATAAATACAAGCAACGTCTGCGACACGACATACATAAAAGGGTTGACAGTAGGGTTATCAAGGATAAATACAAGCAACGTAAGAAACACGACATACATAAAAGGGTTGACAGTAGGGTTATCAAGGATAGATACAAACAACGTATGAGACACGACATACATAAAAGGATTGACAGTAGGGGTATCAAGGATAAATACAAGCAACGTATGAAACGCGACATACATAAAAGGGTTGACAGTAGGGTTATCAAGGATAGATACAAGCAACGTATGCGACACGACATACATAAAATTTTGACATTAGGCTTGTCAAAGGATAACTACAATCAACGTATGAGACACGACATACATAAACGGGTTGACAGTAAAGGTACTTATAGCAAGGCTAACTTCAAGCAACGTATGAGACACGACAAACAAAAAAGGGTTGATAGTAGGGGTATCAAGGATAAATACAAGCAACGTATGAGACACGACATACGTTAAATGTTGACAGTACGGGTATCAAGGATAAATACAAGCAACGTATGCGACACGACATACATAAAATGTTAACAGTAGGGTATCAAGGATATATACAAGCAACGTATGAGACACGACATACATAAAATGTTGACAGTAGGGGTATCAAGGATAACTACAAGCAACGTATGCCACACGACATACTTCAAAGGGTTGACATTAGGGGTATCAATGATAACTACAAGCAACGTATGAGACACGACAAACATAAAAGGGTTGACAGTAGGGGTATCAAGGATAAATACAAACAACGTATGAGACACGACATACATAAAAGGGTTGACTGTAGGGGTATCAAGGATAAATACAAGCAACGTATGCCACACGACATACTTAAAAGTGTTGACATTAGGGGTATCAATGATAACTACAAGCAACGTATGAGACACAACATACATTAAAGGGTTGACAAGTAGGAGTATCAAGGATAAATACAAGCAACCTTTGCGACAGGACATACATAAACTGTTGACAGAAGGTGTATCAAGGATATCTTCAAGCAACGTATGCGACACGACATACATAAAAGGGTTGACAGTAGGGTATCAAGCGTGAATACAAGCAACGTATGAGACACGACAAACATAAAAGGGTTGACAGTAGGGGTATAAAGGATAAATACAAGCAACGTATGAGGCACGACATACATAAAAGTGTTAACAGTAGTGGTATCATGGATAAATACAAGCAACGTATGTGACACGACATACATTAAATGTTGACAGTAGGGGTATCAAGGATAACTACAACCAACGTATGAGATACGACATACACAAACTGGTTGACAGTTGGGGTATCAATGATAAATACTAGCAACGTATGCGACACGACATACATAAACGTGTTGACAGTAGGGGTATCAATGATAATTACGAGCAACGTATGAGACTCGACATACATTAAAGGGTTGACAGTAGGTGTATCAAGGATAAATACAAGCAACGTATGCGACACGACATACATAAAAGGGTTGACAGTAGGGGTATCAAGGATAACTACAAGCAACGTATGAGACTCGACATACATAAAAGTGTTAACAATAGGTGTATCAAGGATAAATACAAGCAACGTATGCCACACGACATACTTAAAAGTGTTAACAGTAGGGGTATCAAGGAGAACTACAAGCAACGTATGAGACACGACATACATAAAAGGGTTGACAGTAGGGGTATCAAAGATAAATACAAGCAACGTATGAGACACGACATACATAAAAGGGTTGACAGTAGGGTTATCAATGATAACTACAAGCATCGTATGAGACTCGACATACATAAAATGTTGACAGTAGAGGTATCAAGGATAAACACAAGCAACGTACGTGACGCGACATACATAAAAGTGTTGACAGTAGGGGTATCAAGGATAAATACAAGCAACGTATTCGACGCGACATGCATAAAAGGATTGACAGTAGGGGTATCAATGATAACTACAAGCAACGTATGAGACACGACATACATAAAAGAGTTGACAGTAGGGGTATCAAGGATAACTACAAGCAACGTATGAGACACGACATACATAAAAGGGTTGACAGTAGGGGTATCAAGGATAACTACAAGCAACGTATGAGAAACGAAATACATAAAATGTTGACAGTAGGGGTATCAAGGATAACTACAAGCAACGTATGAGACTCGACATACATAAAAGTGTTAACAATAGGTGTATCAAGGATAAATACAAGCAACGTATGCCACACGACATACTTAAAAGTGTTAACAGTAGGGGTATCAAGGAGAACTACAAGCAACGTATGAGACACGACATACATAAAAGGGTTGACAGTAGGGGTATCAAAGATAAATACAAGCAACGTATGAGATACGACATACATAAAAGGGTTGACAGTAGGGGTATCAAGGATAACTACAAGCAACGTATGAGACACGACATACATAAAAGGGTTGAGAGTAGGGGTATCAAAGATAAATACAAGCAACGTCTGAGACACGACATACATAAAAGGGTTGACAGTAGGGTTATCAATGATAACTACAAGCATCGTATGAGACTCGACATACATAAAAGAGTTAACAATAGGTGTACCATGGATAAATACAAGCAACGTATGCCACACGACATACTTAAAAGTGTTAACAGTAGGGGTATCAAGGATAAATACAAGCAACGTATGAGGCACGACATACATAAAAGGGTTGACAGTAGAGGTATCAAGGATAAATACGAGCAACGTATGAGACACGACAAACATAAAATGTTGACAGTAGGGGTATCAAGGATAAACACAAGCAACGTACGTGACACGAAATACATAAAAGTGTTGAGAGTTGGGGTATCAAGGATAAACACAAGCAACGTATGAGACACGACAAACATAAAATGTTGACAGTAGGGGTATCAAGGATAAACACAAGCAACGTACGGGACACGAAATACATAAAAGTGTTGACAGTAGGGGTATCAAGGATAAACACAAGCAACGTATGAGACACGACAAACATAAAATGTTGACAGTAGGGGTATCAAGGATAACAACAAGCAACGTATGCTACACGACATACATAAAAGTGTTGACAGTAGGGGTATCAAGGATAAATACAAGCAACGTATTCGACGCGACATACATAAAAGGATTGACAGTAGGGATATCAAGGATAACAACAAGCAACGTATGCTACACGACATACATAAAAGGGTTGACAGTAGGGGTATCAAGGATAAACACAAGCAACGTATGAGACACGACAAACATAAAATGTTGACAGTAGGGGTATCAAGGATAACAACAAGCAACGTATGCTACACGACATACATAAAAGTGTTGACAGTAGGGGTATCAAGGATAAATACAAGCAACGTATTCGACGCGACATACATAAAAGGATTGACAGTAGGGGTATCAATGATAACTACAAGAAACGTATGAGACACGACATACATAAAAGGGTTGACAGTAGGGGTATCAAGAATAACTACAAGCAACATATGAGACACGACATACATAAAATGTTGACAGTAGGGGTATCAAGGATAAATACAAGCAACGTATGAGACACGACATACATAAACGTGTTGACAGTAGGGGTATCAATGATAAATACGAGCAACGTATTCGACGCGACATACATGAAAGGATTGACAGTAGGGGTATCAAGGATAACTACAAGCAACGTATGAGACACGACATACATTAACGGGTTGACAGTAGTGGTATCAAGGATAACTACAATCAACGTATGCGACACGATTTTCATAAAAGGGTTGACAGTAGGGGTATCAGGGTTAACTACAAGCAACGTATGAGACACGTCATACATAAAATGTTGACAGTAGGGGTATCAAGGATAACTACAAGCAACGTATGCCACACGACATACTTCAAAGGGTTGACATTAGGGGTATCAATGATAACTACAAGCAACGTATGAGACACGACAAACATAAAAGGGTTGACAGTAGGGGTATCAAGGATAAATACAAACAACGTATGAGACACGACATACATAAAAGGGTTGACAGTAGGGGTATCAAGGATAAATACAAGCAACGTATGCCACACGACATACTTAAAAGTGTTGACATTAGGGGTATCAATGATAACTACAAGCAACGTATGAGACACAACATACATTAAAGGGTTGACAAGTAGGAGTATCAAGGATAAATACAAGCAACCTTTGCGACAGGACATACATAAACTGTTGACAGAAGGTGTATCAAGGATATCTTCAAGCAACGTATGCGACACGACATACATAAAAGGGTTGACAGTAGGGTATCAAGCGTGAATACAAGCAACGTATGAGACACGACAAACATAAAAGGGTTGACAGTAGGGGTATAAAGGATAAATACAAGCAACGTATGAGGCACGACATACATAAAAGTGTTAACAGTAGTGGTATCATGGATAAATACAAGCAACGTATGTGACACGACATACATTAAATGTTGACAGTAGGGGTATCAAGGATAACTACAACCAACGTATGAGATACGACATACACAAACTGGTTGACAGTTGGGGTATCAATGATAAATACTAGCAACGTATGCGACACGACATACATAAACGTGTTGACAGTAGGGGTATCAATGATAATTACGAGCAACGTATGAGACTCGACATACATTAAAGGGTTGACAGTAGGTGTATCAAGGATAAATACAAGCAACGTATGCGACACGACATACATAAAAGGGTTGACAGTAGGGGTATCAAGGATAACTACAAGCAACGTATGAGACTCGACATACATAAAAGTGTTAACAATAGGTGTATCAAGGATAAATACAAGCAACGTATGCCACACGACATACTTAAAAGTGTTAACAGTAGGGGTATCAAGGAGAACTACAAGCAACGTATGAGACACGACATACATAAAAGGGTTGACAGTAGGGGTATCAAAGATAAATACAAGCAACGTATGAGACACGACATACATAAAAGGGTTGACAGTAGGGTTATCAATGATAACTACAAGCATCGTATGAGACTCGACATACATAAAATGTTGACAGTAGAGGTATCAAGGATAAACACAAGCAACGTACGTGACGCGACATACATAAAAGTGTTGACAGTAGGGGTATCAAGGATAAATACAAGCAACGTATTCGACGCGACATGCATAAAAGGATTGACAGTAGGGGTATCAATGATAACTACAAGCAACGTATGAGACACGACATACATAAAAGAGTTGACAGTAGGGGTATCAAGGATAACTACAAGCAACGTATGAGACACGACATACATAAAAGGGTTGACAGTAGGGGTATCAAGGATAACTACAAGCAACGTATGAGAAACGAAATACATAAAATGTTGACAGTAGGGGTATCAAGGATAACTACAAGCAACGTATGAGACTCGACATACATAAAAGTGTTAACAATAGGTGTATCAAGGATAAATACAAGCAACGTATGCCACACGACATACTTAAAAGTGTTAACAGTAGGGGTATCAAGGAGAACTACAAGCAACGTATGAGACACGACATACATAAAAGGGTTGACAGTAGGGGTATCAAAGATAAATACAAGCAACGTATGAGATACGACATACATAAAAGGGTTGACAGTAGGGGTATCAAGGATAACTACAAGCAACGTATGAGACACGACATACATAAAAGGGTTGAGAGTAGGGGTATCAAAGATAAATACAAGCAACGTCTGAGACACGACATACATAAAAGGGTTGACAGTAGGGTTATCAATGATAACTACAAGCATCGTATGAGACTCGACATACATAAAAGAGTTAACAATAGGTGTACCATGGATAAATACAAGCAACGTATGCCACACGACATACTTAAAAGTGTTAACAGTAGGGGTATCAAGGATAAATACAAGCAACGTATGAGGCACGACATACATAAAAGGGTTGACAGTAGAGGTATCAAGGATAAATACGAGCAACGTATGAGACACGACAAACATAAAATGTTGACAGTAGGGGTATCAAGGATAAACACAAGCAACGTACGTGACACGAAATACATAAAAGTGTTGAGAGTTGGGGTATCAAGGATAAACACAAGCAACGTATGAGACACGACAAACATAAAATGTTGACAGTAGGGGTATCAAGGATAAACACAAGCAACGTACGTGACACGAAATACATAAAAGTGTTGACAGTAGGGGTATCAAGGATAAACACAAGCAACGTATGAGACACGACAAACATAAAATGTTGACAGTAGGGGTATCAAGGATAACAACAAGCAACGTATGCTACACGACATACATAAAAGTGTTGACAGTAGGGGTATCAAGGATAAATACAAGCAACGTATTCGACGCGACATACATAAAAGGATTGACAGTAGGGATATCAAGGATAACAACAAGCAACGTATGCTACACGACATACATAAAAGGGTTGACAGTAGGGGTATCAAGGATAAACACAAGCAACGTATGAGACACGACAAACATAAAATGTTGACAGTAGGGGTATCAAGGATAACAACAAGCAACGTATGCTACACGACATACATAAAAGTGTTGACAGTAGGGGTATCAAGGATAAATACAAGCAACGTATTCGACGCGACATACATAAAAGGATTGACAGTAGGGGTATCAATGATAACTACAAGAAACGTATGAGACACGACATACATAAAAGGGTTGACAGTAGGGGTATCAAGAATAACTACAAGCAACATATGAGACACGACATACATAAAATGTTGACAGTAGGGGTATCAAGGATAAATACAAGCAACGTATGAGACACGACATACATAAACGTGTTGACAGTAGGGGTATCAATGATAAATACGAGCAACGTATTCGACGCGACATACATGAAAGGATTGACAGTAGGGGTATCAAGGATAACTACAAGCAACGTATGAGACACGACATACATTAACGGGTTGACAGTAGTGGTATCAAGGATAACTACAATCAACGTATGCGACACGATTTTCATAAAAGGGTTGACAGTAGGGGTATCAGGGTTAACTACAAGCAACGTATGAGACACGTCATACATAAAATGTTGACAGTAGGGATATCAAGGATAACTTCAAGCAACGTATGAGACACAACATACATAAAAGTTTTGACAAGTAGAGGTATCAAGGATAACTACAAGCAACGTATGAGATACGACATACACAAACTGGTTGACAGTTGGGGTATCAATGATAAATACTAGCAACGTATGCGACACGACATACATAAACGTGTTGACAGTAGGGGTATCAATGATAACTACGAGCAACGTATGAGACTCGACATACATTAAAGGGTTGACAGTAGGTGTGTCATGGATAAATACAAGCAACGTATGCGACACGACATACATAAAAGGGTTGACAGTAGGGGTATCAAGGATAACTACAAGCAACGTATGAGACACGACATACATAAAAGGGTTGACAGTAGGGGTATCAAAGATAAATACAAGCAACGTATGAGACACGACATACATAAAAGGGTTGACAGTAGGGGTGGGGTATCAAAGATAAATACAAGCAACGTATGAGACACGACACACATAAAAGGGTTGATAGTAGGGGTATCAAGGATAACTACAAGCAACGTATGAGACACGACATACATATAAGGGTTGAGAGTAGGGGTATCAAAGATAAATACAAGCAACGTCTGAGACACGACATACATAAAAGGGTTGACAGTAGGGGTATCCAGGATAAATACTAGCAACGTATGCGACACGACACACATAAACGTGTTGACAGTAGGGGTGTCAAGGATAACTACAAGCAACGTATGAGACACGACATACATAAAAGGGTTGACAGTAGTGATATCAAGCATAACTACACGCAATGTACACTGCATGAAAATAGGCATTTAATCATCAATTAAATTAGAATTAAACTACACTTTTACTTGTAATATAATGGAATGACAGTGAATTTAAATTATGATTAAATGTGAAGTTTAATTTACATTTAATCAACATTTAATTTTCCACAAAATTCCGCGTTTTTATGATGATTTAAGTTGGACTTAAATGTTATTATATATGGCATATACATGCATTTTGTGGAAATTAAATATAGAATCTTGAATTCTCAGGTCTGCTTAAATTCCAATTAAACATCTTTTAAATTTGCTATACTAAATCTTTATACCTGCTTAAATTTCAATTAACACCTTTAAATGTGGTTTACCTAAATCTAAGGCCTACTTAAATTCCAGCTAAACACCTTTTAAATTCGGTATACTAAAACTTTAAGCCTGCTTAAATTCCAATTAAACACCTTTTAAATTTGGTATACTTAATTTTTTAGTCTGCTTAAATTCCAGTTAAATACCTTTTAAATTTGGTATATTAAATTGTTCAGCCTGCTTAAATTTCCATTTTAATTTTGGTATACTAAATCGTTAAGCCTGCTTAAATTCCATTTAAATTTGGTATACTCAATATCTAAGCCTGCTTAAATTCCAATTAAATTTCGTATAGTAGATCTTTGAGCCTGCTTAAATACCAATTAAACACCTTTTAAATTTGGTATACTAAATCTTCAAGTCTGCTTAAATTCCAATTAAATACCTTTTACATTTGGTATACTCAATAACTAAGCCTGCTTAAATTCCAATAAAACACCTTTTAAATTTGGTATACTAAATCGTTAAGCCTGCTTAAATTTCAATTAAACACCTTTAAATGTGGTTTACTTAAATTTAAGGCCTACTTAAATTTCAATAAAATGCCTTTTATATTTGGTATACCAAATCTAAGGCCTACTTAAATTCCAGCTAAACACCTTTTAAATTCGGTATACTAAAACTTTAAGCCTGCTTAAATTCCAATTAAACACCTTTTAAATTTGGTATACTTAATATTTTAGTCTGCTTAAATTCCAGTTAAATACCTTTTAAATTTGGTATATTAAATTTTTCAGCCTGCTTAAATTTCCATTAAATTCCATTTTAATTTTGGTATACTAAATCGTTAAGCCTGCTTAAATTCCATTTAAATTTGGTATACTCAATATCTAAGCCTGCTTAAATTCCAATTAAATTTCGTATAGTAGATCTTTGAGCCTGCTTAAATACCAATTAAACACCTTTTAAATTTGGTATACTAAATCTTCAAGTCTGCTTAAATTCCAATTAAATACCTTTTACATTTGGTATACTCAATATCTAAGCCTGCTTAAATTCCAATAAAACACCTTTTAAATTTGGTATACTAAATCGTTAAGCCTGCTTAAATTTCAATTAAACACCTTTAAATGTGGTTTACTTAAATTTAAGGCCTACTTAAATTTCAATAAAATGCCTTTTATATTTGGTATACCAAATCCTTAGGCCTACTTAAATTTCAATAAAACACCTTTTAAATTTGGTGTACTAAATATTTAAGCCTGTTTAAATTCCAATTAAACACCTTTTAAATTTGGTATACCAAATCTGTATGTCTGCTTACATTTCAATAAAACACCTTTTAAAATTGGTATAATAAACTGTTGGAGCTACTTTAATTTCAATTGAATGCCTTTAAATTCGACACTAAATCCCAAGGCCTGCTTAAATTCCAAGTAAACACCTTTTAAATGTGGTATACTATATCTTTAAGCCTACTTAAATTTCAATTAAACACCTTAAAATGATGTTTACTTAAATCTAAGGCCTACTTAAATGCCTTTTAAATTCGACAAACTAAATATCAAGGCCTGCTTAAATTCCAACAAAACACCTTTAGATTTGGAATTCCTAAATCATTACAGGTCTGCTTAAATTTCAATTTAACTCCTTTTAAATATGGTGTACTAAATCACAGGGCCGGCTTACATTTTCCCCCCGAGACCTGTTTAAATGTAAGCAGATGATCATATGTTGTTTACTATTTTTCAAGGTCTGCTTAAATTAAATATGACAGAAATTATAAAAATAACATTTAATAATCAACGATCATACAATGTATTTCATTTTTAAATTCAACATGGAAAATACATAGAGGATCTTAAACGAGTTCCCATTTCATATAAGATTTATGGAACGAGTTATGAATTATTTTAATTTTAATGAGCCTTTTGGCCAGTAAATATTAAAAATAATTCATAACGAGTTTCATAAATCTTATATGGAATGGGAATGAGTTTAAGATCATTTTTATCACACAACATTGCAATAAATTAGTAAAAAATAATTCAGATGGACATAGAACCGCCACGACGTCAGACACACTTTAGCGCAAAAACATATATGACGTCGCAACATAGATGCATACATTGGATCATGCTAAAGATGTTTACAAAGTTTCATTGTTGTAGACCTTATACTTTCAAGTTATTAGCCAATCAGTTGTCAGGCAAAAAGTTAACGGACGGACAGACAGATGGACGGACAATCGCAAGAGCTAATATAAGTCCCTAAGGGCGTAAAATATGTGAAGAAAGAAGACAGAAAGCGTTTAAACTTTGAACATAATATTGAGGTTTAATTGGTATCTTCTTTTTACAACTGAGAACTTCAGCAGATGTTTCCTGCGCAGGGCTTTGATCCAGCAACCACCTGTAATCAAAGAAAATATTATAATGAACAGATTGAATTACATAAATGGTTTTGAAATATATAAAATATAATATACTTTTCAAAAATCAGCTATATATCTAGCATATTCATCATTATGGTTTGTTTGAAATGAACAGAATGGTGTTTTAGGTCATTTTAAACCTATGTATGGCCATATATGACAGTCGATTTTTTTGTGGTAGACATACCATCCCATTGTTCCTCGGTAGAACCAGTACTATAAACCTCTCGCCATTCGTAAGAATCGACACTTCCTCCTTGGACAAGTCTAGCTCCCAGAGGGATTTGAACCAACAACAGTGAGAGGCGAGAAAGCCTTCAGTCGTATCGTCTTTTCATGGAGGCACTTATTAAAATGCATATGAAGAGGAAAAAGGAATTGAGTTAATGAGATGTAAATATATATGTGTATCAGCTTTACTCCAGCTGTTCCTGAAAACAAGCACGCCCCAAAGACAGCACTTTTAAAAACATATGTAGGGATAGTTCCTTTAATTCCTTCTGTAGGGGCTAAATACAAAAACAAAACAAAAAACATTTCTATAATATGGGGTTGTCTATTGGGTGGAAAAATGCTTCTGGATGTATTTTTCATGCAAACTCTAACCCAATTAAAATAATCTTAAAATGCATGCATTCAATTTCGAAAAGCATGCTGTTGACGGTAAAAATCCAGTGAAATTTTAATAATGCTGGGAAAAAAATAATTCCCACAAATTAATTCACGAACGAGAACTCTTTACCAATTTCGTAGGCAAATTGATAGTGACACTGTAACTATCGTACTCATACTCAATTTGATTTTAATAGTACAATCAGTAATGTTTCAGTCCTAGGAATATAAAAAGCGGCACCTAGTTACACTGATCTTAAGACAAAGTGCCTACATTATCATCAAAGACATTGCTCTGAAACATGGTATGTACCTTGATTGGGGTAAGGCATAATACTCTCTGAAACTAAGTCTGACGCCACTAGTGACACTGACCTTAACTCTAAAGACAAACTTAGGAAATTTCATAGGGTTTCTTTCTCTTTTTTTTTAAGACATACATCTTCAACACCATCAAAATATTTGCTATGAAACTTGGAATGTTCATTTACTGTGGTGAGACATAACCAGCTAATCCCCACTTCACCCGACCTTGACCTTTAACGTAACAAACAACTTTTTCACCATATGATATTGACTTTGTGAATGAAATGCCAATGTATTTAAAGGGAGTCGTGGCAATCTTGAAGTTTTTATCAAACATTACAATTGGCGTCTTGATTTATTTATACAGTATAATTTTTAATTTAAACCTGCTCGCATTTAATTTAAAAAAAATACCGAACTGTTGTCTTTAATTTCAGTCTACATATTATTTTAGCAGCAGCCAACATACCTTTAGGATTTGTTACTTGCAGGTTTCATTTTCATCAGATTTCGTGCATCGGCACACTTCTGATTTACGGCCTGGGTGATGTCCCTCTCCAGACAGCCTGGTCGTTTTGATGTTACATATTCTGAAAAAGTGATTCGGACATTAAATTTGTATTGTTTATCATGTCTGTTCTATAAACCCTGTATCTGATATCAAAATAACATATCGGTAAATAAAAAATAATGCTAGCCAAAATCTTAACTAATCAAATTCTAGGTTTCATTCTTATTTAACACATTGACGGTAATATTGTGTATTTTAAGAGCTAAAAGTTACAGACATTGTCTCTTTAATGGATGTCACATGAGCAACAGATATAAATATTGCAGTGCCAGCGATTACAAACAATAAATAAAACCTTTTAGCTTTTAATCAACACATTTATTACAGCACACTTATGTGGGTCTATGAGATCATGTTTCTACACATACATTTCATGAGTGAAAAAAAGTTTATTTGCTTGTGCTCAATATCTGCTTTAATTATGGACAGTGTCAAGTTACAGTAATAATAAAACTAGCTCAAAACTACTTACTAATAATGGCATTCACAATCGTGCCGTCTAGTGGTGCCCTTGATTTAGAACCCTTCACACAACTGTTTCTCAGTGTCTCGTCGTCAAAAAACACAATTATCAAAAGCCTTGCCATGGCAGTTCCACTGTTTTTTGCCTTCTAAGGCAGGCATCAAGCTGTGCTACCGATAGTCTCACACCATAGCCAGGAACCAACTCGACTTCATGTGTGCTGGAACTCTAAATGAAACAAAAAAGAGGTCAACGACCTTGAAGCTCTACTGATAGGTTTTGATAGCTAGATCAGCATTCCTGTGAAGTTTCATAAAAATATGTAACATAGTTTCAGAAGTAGTCGTTACAAGTTTTTACTATATAACTCTATGTAAACAAAGATGGCCACTGGCGGTCATGTTTAATGTTGAATCAAAATAATTTTCGACAAGGATCAACATCATGTCATGGTGATCATTTTAGAAAAAGTCTGATATCAATATCACTAACAGTTGTCAAGAAGTAGTTGCTACAAACTTGTTTTTAAAAAATATATTTTTAGCCGTGGTGGCCATCTTGAATTTCAGGCCTATCCAAAATTTTGCTGGGATCAAATAGACATCAAGAGCAACATTCCTGTCAAGTTTCATGGAAATCTGTCGAGTAGTTTCAGAGGAGTAGTCGCTACAAGTTTCTACTATGTAACGCTATGTAAAAAAGATGGCCGCTGGCGGCCATGTATAATGTCAAATCAAAATAGTTTTCAACAAGGATCAACATCATGTCATGCTGATCCGACCAAATGTGACCTATATTTCGAAAGGTCGGATGAACGAACAGACTAATGGACAAATATATACCCGGACAACATTGTAATCACTAAATCAAGATCCGTAAACGGGCTCAACAAAAATTAGAACTCTACAAAAGAATATATGTCTGCACTTTATACCTACACTTTTTTTTAAAGTATAATAGATTAACACGTTTTTATTACATTTTCATCGGCAAAAGATTGGAATTTCTCAGCTAAAAATTATTACTATTACTAATTATATCTAACTCCGAACACAAAAATAACTAACTGTGACGCCGAGTTGACGTCAATAACGTGGTAATGACGTCAACGTTATCCGCTGATAACGTTCAACAAAGCGAATAATTTCGGTTAAAATCATGCACAAACTGATTTAAAATGTAATAAACAGATTATTTAACTGCTGTGTTCGATTATAGAGAAATCCTTCAATCGATGGTAACATGTTGTTTTTTCACTCACTCATACGCTCTTTCGTGAAAAGAATCACACGTCTCCCATCTCATGAAGGATTTCCCTATAATCGATCCCAGCAGTTAAATAATCTGCGCAGTATCATCAGTGAATATTTTTAATTATAAATATTTATGGAAGATACTCCTTACTTTGAAAATGTCAAGCAAGACGTATTTATAGACCGATACTTACAGCTTGATATGCAGTATAAATGTCGTCATCCATGGAATCGATACTTTCCACTTGCTGGCTCACTGACGGAATATTCTTCTGTGTGTTTTGTGTCATTAGTGAGTTTGTTGGTGAAATATGCTGTGTGTTTGGTGAGCTTGTTGGTGAAATATGTGTGTTTGATATTGTCGGTGTAGTTATCTGCAGCCTGTTAAGTGGCATTGCTTTCTGTGTGATTGGCTGTATTTGTGAGGTGCGCATATTATGCTGGGTGTTCAGTGGAATGGATTGCAGTATGTTTGCAGGTGGCATTGATGATGTGTTTTGCATAAGAAAGTCAATCTTCTCCTCTAATTTTTTTTGTTCCATGATTGCAATTTGGGAAGCGCAAGAGCAATCCACTGTTGAGCACTGGTCTGTGTTAGAGTTTGCTGTTGACTGGTTGCTTGGTCCTTGAATTTTTCTCGTGATAGTCACCAGGCCATTGAGTTAAAAAAAATTGTCTCGTTTATTTCTTCCTCCCTCAACCTCCAGTCCTTTCCTGGGCATATTTTAAAAACCTTTTAATTTCATCCTCCACAAAGGTCTCCACCACTTGTCTGAAAAGGAAAGAAAGGTATATATATGAACAAATTTACCGAAAAGGAAAGTAAGATATACGAATCTGTTTATTTACACATTTAATATATCAAAAGGCCACATCGTACAACCATTTCATGCTGAGTGAGGAATTTACAAATCGCGTAATTACGCGGAGTTTGGGTGATAAAACTACTCGGCGTGGGAATCGGCTCTCGGCGAACTTAAGCCACGATACTTTGTGTATACAAACTCAGAGTTCGCCGAGTCGAAACTGCACAGGTGAAAGGTGCAACATTTTATTACTGCAGTTATTTTAATGCATAATTATTCAATAACTTTAAAAAAAGCAGATTTTTTTTTTTGTTTTTTGTTTTTTGAAAATTCGAATGCCCGGATGTCACGATAATTATATGGCGGTTCCTATTACCGGCTTCGCGGCGACAACATAAAATACAATTAGTAATTACTATACTGGAAATTACAATTATTATTTAATTGGTGTTTGTAAAACGATTTACGATTCTGCTGTTGATTATTATTATATCGATGAGTTTTTTAGTAAAAATAAGCAAACAAATTGTAAAGAATTCCGGGTCATAAACCTGTTGTTAGTGCTGGGGATTATGGGTATCCAAATTATTTATGTCGGTCTCAGGAGAACTGATTTTTTGACAACAGAAACGGAAAAACGTTTGATTAGGCCTAATAAAAAAACATGTATGTTTCCGGTTTCCCGACCGACCCTACTTTATCACCGCCGACCCTAAATATTTTTAGCGGAAAAAAAAAAAAAAATAATAATTAAAAAAAAAAAAAGATAATTTTATTAGCCAGAGTTGTTACGCATCTAATCTGGATTGCAAAGGTTATCAAAAAGTTGCCTTAGTACAAAAATGGCATAATATATGCGAACAATATATATAAAAATAATATCTAAAATAAAAACTTTTTCCTACCTACCTACCCTAACTTTTTGACAGGGTGAAACCAGAAACACACGTTTTTTTTTTTGGCCTTAAATGCATTAAAAGTTTGAAATCCATATTTTTTTCCGAAATGTCAGTGATTCATTTTGCTCTGCGTCCCGCGTCCTAGACGCACATTTTTTCTGAGGACGCATCATTCTTAAACATGTGCGTCCGATGGACGCATTGCACGAAAATTGTACAAGTGGTAAATAACCGTTTTCGATGTGATAACAAGAGAACAAATATAACACGACACCGGTTAAAGTAGAACGCAATCACAATGCAGTACGCGTATTCTGATTGGGTAAAAGCTATTAGTCATCCAATCAGTAACAATGTTCTACTAACTGTTGGTGTTCGCTAGTATGGAAATCCCTAGACTGTGTCATGGTCCTTTGCGCTTCTCTGTTGAGATAACAGAATAGAATAGACTAGGAAATCCCGGATGATGAACACAAAATGCCACCGAAGAAAGTTATAAAAAATTACCCACAATTAAAATGTTTAAAGTTAAATTGACACTTGATTGGCATGTCAAACTACTCAGGACTAATTGAACTGTTTAAAATTTGTGTAGACTGTTTGCAACCATAAAATAAAGAAAAAATACAGAGATTTTTATGATGGTGATTACCCGTTACAGAACCGAGACAACTGCGCCATATAAGCACATATTCTAAAAGAAATACTTTGAAAAACAAAGAATGGTAGCAATATATAATAAGGAATAACACGAAAATGATACAGTTTTGAAACTGTATGCACATATTTTGCTGATGTTTTACTGAACTGAATGTTGTTTAACGGCCCATCAACACAGTATAGGTTATTTAGAGCCGCCCCAGAGAGAGGGGAAGGATACATAGGAATCTCCTCTTATTATCGAATAGATTCCTATGTTTTTTTAACATGCTCGGAGGATAGACCCGATACACGGGACCGCCCGGTTTACGTCCCCATCCGACGGGTGAGGCTAAGGGAAAGGGTCTTGCCCAAGAACACTCCGACGGAACTCAGTGGCACCACGGAGGATTGAACCCGTGGCCTCCAGTTACAAATCTGCCGCGCTACCGACTTTCAACATATGTGAGTCCCAGCGACTCATTAAAGTAGACTTCAAAATGAATTACTGAATGTATTCATTATATTTATCAGTCATGTCAAATTTGCACGGGAAAGATGCACTCGGCGTTTGTATTGTTCTGCCAATTGATTGCTTTTTTCAAGCACGATGTCGGACAAGTTGAAGTTGTCGGAAAATTTAGATTTGTTCCCAAAAAATAAATCGTCAAAGGTGTGAACTTATGGTGAATTGGATTCTACACAGAGTGACTTCCGTGTCCTTTCGCCACATAGATTCGCCAAATCAAAACATTGACTTGGCATAGATTCGCTTGGCACTCGATAGGGCCAAACTCAGCGAATTGAGTAAAGTGTGTGCTTCGCGTGAGCCTTACTGTACATGTTGCCCTCTACAGAGCTAGATTTAATACCTTTAATTAATACATTACCAATTATAATTTTGCAGAGACATGTGTTCTTGAAGGGAAATTTCCATTCATATTGATTTTCGCCATCAATCCATTTGACATCGTCCTGAAAGAGAATAAGGACCTTTAAGAGAACAATCATTTGATTCTTAGTATTTTACTCTTTTCACATGTTTTCATAATTCAGCTTCCAGTTGGGTAATGGCTGCTTAAACAATGTTGCTGCAAAACAGATTGATAACCCACTCTTTCAATCTGGCGCATTATGTACACAAATGTTTAAATGGAAGTTATACAATTTAAGCGCTATAGCTACTAGAAGCGCTAGTTCAAGCTCAAATCAAGATGGATATAAAAATAGCTGGGGCCAGAATTAACGATTGTTTGTTTGCCGTCAACTGACTCAGGACTTTAGGTACTGCGAAAGTATGGCTGATGGGGTCATTGTCGTATTGTGTACTACAGAAAGGTACCCGGGGTACATCTATGTATACAGAAACGTACCCTAAAATCTTTGAATCCAGAACTATCCCCAAATATACAGAAACATAGCCAGACAAACAAGATCTCATTGGCGGAATTGAAACAATTTAGAACTTGATAAACAACTACTTAAACAATATTGTTTATCATTAACTATTGCACTATTGTTCTTAAAAACATATTTAGGCTGCCATAGTTAGTAATAAAATCTAGAACGTATTGTCATAAAACCGGAAGTTGTAAATCATCAAACCCCGCGCAAAATGTGAACAAATACACAGCTTGACATTCAAGAATAGTTAACGAAGGAATCCCTGTACTTTTATTTCCGAAGCCCCCACTGGAAAAACACACACACACACGCAAATTTGCATTGGGAATTCTGATAATCGAATCATCAAAAAGGGATATCAAAAATATTGTTTTTCAAAATATAAATTGGCACCATTAAAAACGTAAATACATTAAATATGTAAGCTAAACTTTTAAAAAAGTGAATTGTTAATGAAAGTTTCGCATTGTACTCTTGCGTTATTTTGTCTCGGGTACATTTATGTATATTTGGGGGCCTTTCTGGATTTCGATAATTTTCAGGTACATTTCTGTAAACATAAATGTAACCCGGTTGCCTTTCTGTAGTACCCAGTACGACAATGACCCCTTCAGCGAAAGTATGCTATCTTTTGGAGTGGATGTAAAGCCTTCGGCACTGTGTGCAGGGAGAGCCACACACATTGCATGCAAGATCTCACCGTAATTCTTAATTCAAACATTCTTTGACCCTAAAAGCCTTCTTTTTTTATCTTTTTGTATGTGGCTTTTTAAGCAGATGAAATATCAAAATCGTAAAATGGGAATGCAAGGTCAGAGAATGCTCGGATTATGGTGTGTGGTGTGGTGGTGTGGCTGGTGGGGTGAGGGGGGGGGGGGGGGGGGGGGGGGGGGGGGACATTATCGTCAAGAGACTGGTCGTTGGAGAATATCTTTTGAAAAAAGGATAGAAAAATTCAAAAAAGATGGGCCCATAATTTCCAACGAGTACGAAATCGATCGGGATTCGTTATTGTTCACAAATATTTTACACATACTTTTCCCATCAAACAAAGTAACACTGACTTACCATTTCGAACTTGATCACCGACGCTTATAAAATATCGAAATAACTGTACTAAAACGATTTTATACACACATTTCTTTGTAAACAAGACACAATCTCAGTTTTCCGCGTGAAATTTTATATCCCTGCATTTGATTGGCTGGGTCAGCATTTCCGTTAGTGGCCTCCTAGCGGATATCCAGGGGAGGAATAGAATAGAATATCTTTTATTTTCAATTATGGGCCATCACTGGCATAGTAATCACATAATAATTCTGACATATATGCATGAGGTTATAAAATAACAAAAGCTTAATTCAGATTATACAACACAATTAAACATAAGTAAACATGTAATTAGATAAGGCATAAACAACAATAACAGTTTATCAATTCAATTCAAGAACTTCAACAAGTTCTTACAGCCGTTAAGTGCACATTATATTTATTTTGCCGGGAGTTGGGGTTTTAATTATAAGTTTCCAAATTCCGTTTTGCAGGTTTTCATCTTTTAATCATAGTAAGCAACCTGAAACAATTTATCTATAGTTAGTGACTTATAGAATACAGATTCGATCAATTCAAATAAAATACAACCCGATAAATATAATTTCATTAAATACAATACGCGTAGTAAATATATCATATCATTATAATATATTAACAGTAAACAATTCTTACCGGGTTTGTGGAACCAAAATAATGCTTTCACTATGAGGTGAATGCAAACTATCTTCTAAGTAATAGTATGAGTTCTGCCCAATACGACTGCTTTTGTAAGAGTGAAGTTAATTGCAGAATTAGGCGGGAATCTCAGTGTGCAAAGTTATTGAACTGTGAAAAACAAACATCCATCAATCACTCATACTGAACAAGACAAACCAGTTTACAATACAACATCACAATATGCTCACAACATCTATCTACAATTCATTCATGTACATTTGTAAATAGTGGGAATATCAATATTATGATTTGGCCTCTTCATATACCTGGAAAACCAGTCACCTGTAACTTTAAAGCACTGTGGTCAACTATGTTGATGCAATATCGGTTAAAGTGAATATGAAGACAGATCAACATTTATGAAAAATCCATGATTTATAACACTAACATGACAGACCTGTTTTGTTACTTATATTACAGTTCAAATGATTAAATCTCATGTTATAACATGTGTAAATAAACCCTGCTGTTCTATTGATTATATATTCGTCTTCATTACATAACAAGAAAGCAAACTGATTTTTGTATGATAAAGTATTGAAATGTTTACATGTACTAGAGATCTCTGTAGTAAACACAATTTATCTTGCAGTTGACGGGGGGTTTCGTCCTGTACTTTGTAAAACATTACAAATTTATCTTGCAATGGGATCGGGTTTTGCCCAGTATCTTATAAAACGTTACAAAATGTATCTTGCAATGGGAGTTAGATATTCCATATTCCTTTTACGACTGGTATCTTTAGTCTCATTAAAACCATTCTAATTACGCTTTGATACTCTCCGCTATAGGATCTGACAACACTGCCTTGGAGGTCACGTCAGATCGACCTTTCATCTTACCAATATTCATGAGAAGATCAACTAAATTCAACCAATGAAATCGCGCGTTTCATATGAACTTTCAGATGATGTTCGACTTTCGAGTGAACTGAACAAACGAAAATCCACACAAAACACATATCCGGAAGAAACAAAAAGTCTGTGTTAATGCTGTGTTTTTGCATGATAAATTCAAAGAAATGCACTAAATGGCATGTTTTACAGCAATAATACGAAGAAAATCATGGGCGCGGTCAATACCGAGAATATTGCAACATCAGGTTTTCTATATAGTACGCAATAATACATCTGGCCCGCTTTAACCGCAGTTGATAGCAACGTTCTGTTATTACCGGCGAGTGTAATTTTAGTGTGGGTTATGAGTCAACCCTACAAAGTGTTTTTTTTGTATCACTATTGACAATCTTGATTTTATTAGGCAAATATTCAATAATGGTTGATGTGTTATGTTTGTCAACGATTTTTTTTTGTGTTTTATAAGATAAAAGTTACAGACATTGTCTCTTTCAATACCGAGCATAGACTGAAACGCGACATGCGCAGTGAAGCAGTCTATGCCTTAGTAGTGTATAGTATCGTAGCATGATAAAGGGTCTGCTTTTAATGAGATTGCTGGTATGTTGTAAATCAAGACAAAAAAAATTAATCTAGTTCGTTTATGAATGATCAGAGCAGCAGATAAGCTTTGGAAGTTAATTGGGTATTACCCCATAGTTTTGGTTTTAATTGTGTACTGGCAAAATTGAATTGAATTGGATATTGTTGAAAAATGTCTTAATCATACAGGTAATACCCCTCATTTTCATTTTAACTGGGTATTTACATATTTTAAGCAATTTAAGTACATGTATGCATTACTATTCAGTTGATTACATGCCTGGTGGTGTTACTAAAGTTTTAAGCAGATAAAAATCAGCCATGGAACTCTTGTTTCCAATTCAGTGGCCCGTGTGGTTGCCGGGGGCCCCGTTTGGTCACGGGGCAAAGAATACGGCCACTGCAGATCCCTTTGGAGGGGTAGGCAGAGGGGTAGAATCCCACCAAATTCATGTTCATTTCATCACTTTTTGTTCATGTTCATTAAAGGTCTTCATCATGATCCCTGCATTGTTTCAGGTGCTATCTCGCTCGCATCAAAAGAGCAGTGGCAGAAAAACAATAACGTGGCTCCAGCGTAAATGGAGTTTCTACGATAGAATTTGCAGCAACTCTGCAGTTCAGGGTGAGAAGGTTCTAGGCCCATTTTCCATATTTTATCTCGATGTACATGGAAGATGAGCCTGGCATGTTCATGCCTTTTAGGCGCCATATAACCTTTTCATGTGTTGGTGCGCCTTAAAACCCCAATTCAATTCAATTCAATTCCAATTCAGTGACCTTTTTTCTTTTCTAATAAATTCGACTGCTGGTGTAAGCCGTTGCATTCATTCTAGAATCGGTGAGTAACAAAATGTCCCATAAAATTCCACTCACTATTTTTGGTTCGCTTTGATTTGATTTTAATTGCGTTTTCAATCATTTTTAATTGGGTGTTTATGCAAATACGTCTATACTATGCCTATCTGTTGCTCTGAATGATTTTTTGTTGAGATCAGTGTAAATGCATGATATGATGATACATCTGAACTATAAATATAAACTGCTGTAAAGTTGTATTGAAAAAAAAGAAAATTCAAAGTCCTAAAATAATGTAAATCTATTAAGTTGAAGACGTTATTAGATTGTAAGAATTAAGTTGTTTTTAAATTAAAACCACAATTTTTGTTTGTTTTCCCCTTCATTTTAGATCCGAGCCACTGGCTCATGGTGAGGTATTGTCATCAATTTGTATGTTGTCTGTTTTTATGCCCCAGGTCTCGAAGAGCCAGAGGTCATATAGTGTTCAAACCGTCTGTCCATCCGTTCCAGGCCATAACTTATAATAGTGTATGTTCTAAATTATGCCCCCTGTCTTGAAGATATAATGTATAGTGTTTGGACATAGTGATAGTCATTCGGTCTCGATGTTCATGTCCTGGCTAAAACTTCAATAACGTTTGTTCTATTACTGTCAAACTTACCGCAATGAATAACCATCTTGTAATGATGTGCATAACACAAGATCTGTAACTCTGTCTTGCAGTTCTGTGGATACCAGAGTTATGCCCTTTACATGTCGCCTACGTCTTAGGGCTCACTTTGTCGTCTGTCATCCGTCAAACTTTAAGTAACCTGCAACCTTACCTTGGCCAAAAGTATTTCACATATGTTCATAAAACTTCAGACAGTTCTTCATCTTAACTTAAAGCTGCTTAAGTCTATATTAATTGATTTCCTCTTTGTAGGCATGTCTTTATTTGTAACTTCATGTTCAACAGCTCATTGGGTATTTAACGCAGGACATCATTTAGTTTATAGACACAAATTACGTCAGAAAACATACATTAACATGACGTCATTAACTTTGTTATACCACTAGTGGAATATCAAAAATATTGAATGGTGTTATTACACTCCCACACCGCATGTTATATGATAAATACATTTAATTGCACATAACATTTACAACTTTGTATATTTAAACATTTAATCACATATTTAAAACATGGTGTATGTATACATTTAATCACACCGTAAATTTGCTACATGGTGTATATATACATTTAATCACATCTTAAATTTGTAACATGGTGTATGTATATTTAATCACACCTTAAATTTACACCATGATGTATATATACATTTAATCACACATTGCATTTACAATATGGTGTATATATACATTTAATCACACATTGCATTTACAATATGGTGTATGTATAAATTTAATCATACCGTAAATTTACAACATGGCGTATATATACATTTAATCACACATTGCATTTACAATATGGTGTATGTATACATTTAATCGCACCTTAAAGTTGCTATATGGTGTATATATACATTTAATCACACCTTAAATATGCTACATGGTGTATGTACACATTTAATCACACCTTAAATTTGTAACGTGGTGTATGTATACATTTAATCACACCTTAAATTTAAAACATGGTGTATGTATACATTTAATCACACCTTAAATATGCTACATGGTGTATGTACACATTTAATCGGACCTTAAATTTGCAACATGGTGTATGTATACATTTAATCACACCTTAAATTTAAAACATGGTGTATGTATACATTTAATCACACATTGCATTACACTATGGTGTATGTATACATTTAATCGCACCTTAAATCTGCAACATGGTGTACGTATACATTTAATCGCACCTTAAATTTGCAACATGGTGTATGTATACATTTAATCACACCTTAAATTTGCAACATGGTGTATGTACACATTTAATCACACCTTAAATTTGCAACATGGTGTATATATACATTTAATCACACCTTAAATTTAAAACATGGTGTATGTATACATTTAATCACACCTTAAATATGCTACATGGTGTATGTACACATTTAATCGCACCTTAAATTTGCATCATGTTGTATGTATACATTTAATCACACCTTAAATTTAAAAACATGGTGTATGTATACATGTAATCACACCTTAAATTTGCTATATGGTGTATGTATACATTTAATCACACCTTAAATTTGCAACATGGTGTATGTATACATTTAATCACACCTTAAATTTACAACTTGGTGTATATAAACATTTAATCACACCTTAAATTTAAAACATGGTGTATGTATACATTTAATCACACCTTAAATTTAAAACATGGTGTATGTATACATTTAATCACACCTTAAATTTAAAACTTGGTGTATGTATACATTTAATCACACCTTAAATTTGCTATATGGTGTATGTATACATTTAATCACACCTTAAATTTGCAACATGGTGTATGTATACATTTAATCACACTTTAAATTTACAACTTGGTGTATATATACATTTAATCACACCTTAAATTTAAAACATGGTGTATGTATACATTTAATCACACCTTAAATTTAAAAACATGGTGTATGTATACATTTAATCACACCTTAAATTTGCTATATGGTGTATGTATACATTTAATCACACCTTAAATTTGCAACATGGTGTATGTATACATTTAATCACACCTTAAATTTACAACTTGGTGTATATATACATTTAATCACACCTTAAATTTAAAACATGGTGTATGTATACATTTAACCACACCTTAAATTTAAAACATGGTGTATGTATACATTTAATCACACCTTAAATTTAAAACTTGGTGTATGTATACATTTAATCACACCTTAAATTAGCAACATGGTGTAAATATACATTTAATCACATCTTAGATTTGCAACATGATGTATGTATACATTTAATCGCACATTAAATTTGCAACATGGTATATAGTTACATTTAATCGCAAATTAAATTTGCTACATGGTATATTGATACATTTAATCACACATTAAATGTGCAACATGGTGTAAATATACATTTAATCAAAATTAAACTCAATTAAATTCGACATAAAAGTGAAAAACTTAATTTAGATATTTAAGTGTAATTAAATTACTCTTAAATCCAGCACATGAAATTTAAATATATTTAAGCATATTTAAGTTTTAATTAAATCCCTTATTTCATGCAGTGGTATGAGAGACGACATACATAAAATGTTGACAGTAGGGGTATCAAGGATAACTACAAGCAACGTATGAGACGCGACATACATAAAATGTTGACAGTTGGGGTATCAAGGATAACTAAAAGCAACGTATGCGACGCGACATACATAAAAGTGTTGACATTAGGGGTATCAAGGATAAATATAAGCAAGTTGAACGTATTCGACGCGACATACATAAAAGGATTGACAGTAGGGGTATCAAGGATAACTACAAGCAACGTATGAGACACGACATACATAAAAGGGTTGACAGTAGTGGTATCAAGCATAACTACACGCAATGTATGGGAGACGACATACATACAATGTTGACAGTAGGGGTATCACGGATAACTACAAGCAACGCATGAGACACGACATACATAAAAGGGTTGACAGTAGGGGTATCAAGGATAACTACAATCAACGTATGCGACACGATATTCATAAAAAGGTTGACAGTAGGGGTATCAGGGTTAACTACAAGCAACGTATGAGACACGTCATACATAAAATGTTGACAGTAGGGATATCAAGGATAACTTCAAGCAACGTATGAGACACGACATACATAAAAGTTTTGACAAGTAGAGGTATCAAGGATAACAACAAGCAACGTATGCGACACAACATACATAAAAGAGTTGACAGTAGGGGTATCAGGGATAAATACAAGCAACGGTTGAGAAAATACAAATAAAAAAGTGTTGACAATAGGGGTATCAAGGATAAATACAAGCAACATATGAGACACGACATACATAAAAGGTTTTACAGTAGGGGTATCAAGGATAAATACAACAACGACATACATAACAGTGTTGACAGTAGGGGTATCAACGATAAATACAAGCAACGTATCAATACAAGCAACGTATGAGACACAAAATGACACGACAAACATAAAAGTGTTGACAGTAGTCGTGTCATGGATAAATACAAGCAACGTATATGCCACGACATACATAAAGGTGTTGATAGTAGGGGTATCAATGATAAATACAATCAACGTATGAGACACGACATACATAAAAGTGTTGACAGTAGGTGTATCCAGGATAAATACGAGCAACGTATGAGACAAGACATACATAAAAGGGTTGACAGTAGGGGTATCAAGGATAAATACAAGCAACGTATGAGACACGACATACATAAAAGGGTTGACAGTTGGGGTATCAAGGATAAATACAAGCAACGTATGAGACACGACATACATAGAAGGGTTGACAGTAAGGGTATCAAGGATAACTACAAACAACGTATGAAACACGACATACATAAAAGGGTTCACAGTACGGTATCAAGGATAACTGGAAGCAACGTATGAGACACGACATACATAAAATAGTTGACAGTAGTGGTATCAAGGATAAATACAAGCAACGTATGAGACACGACATACATAAAAGGGTTGACAGTACGGTATCAAGGATAACTGCAAGCCACGTATGAGACACGACATACATAAAAGGGTTGACAGTTGGGGTATCAAGGATAAATACAAGCAACGTATGAGACACGACATACATAGAAGGGTTGAAAGTAAGGGTATCAAGGATAACTACAAGCAACGTATGAAATACGACATACATAAAAGTGTTGACAGGACGGTATCAAGGATAACTGCAAGCAACGTATGAGACACGACATACATATAAGAGTTGACAGCAGGGTATCAAGGATAACTACAAGCAACGTATGAGACACGACATATATAAAAGGGTTGACAGTAGGGGTATCAAGGATAAATACAAGCAACGTATGAGACACGACATACATAAAAGGGTTGACAGTAGAGGTATCAAGGATAAATACAAGCAACGTATGAGACACGACATACATAAAAAGTTGAGAGTTGGGGTATCAAGGATAACTACACGCAATGTATGAGAGACGACATAAATAAAATGTTGGCAGTAAGGGTATCAAGGATAACTACAAGCATAGTATGAGACACGACATACATAAAATGTTGACCGTAGGGGTATCAAGGATAACTACAAGCAACGTATGAGACACGACAAACATAAAAGGGTTGACAGTAGGGGTATCAAGGATAAATACAAGCAACGTATGCGACACGATATACATAAAAGTGTTGACAGTAGGGGTATCAAGGATAATTACCAGCAACGTATGCGACAAGACATACATAAAAGGGTTGACAGTAGGGGTATCAAGGATAAATACAAGCAACGTATGCGACACGATATACATAAAAGGATTGACAGTAGGGGTATCAAGGATAAATAGAAGCAACGTATGCGACAAGACATACATAAAAGGGTTGACAGTATGGGTATCAAGAATAACTACAATCAACGTATGCGACACGATATACATAAAAGGGTTGACAGTAGGGGTATCAGGGTTAACTACAAGCAACGTATGAGACACGTCATACATAATATGTTGACAGTAGGGATATCAAGGATAAATACAAGCAACGGTTGAGAAAAGACAAATAAAAAAGTGTTGACAATAGAGGTATCAAGGATAAATACAAGCAACGTATGAGACACGACATACATAAAAGGGTTCACAGTAGGGGTATCAAGGATAAATACAAGAACGACATACATAAAAGTGTTGACAGTAGGGGTATCAAGGATAAATACAAGCAACTTATGAGACACGACATACATAAAAGTGTTGACAATAGGGGTATCCAGGATTAATACTAGCAACTTATGAGACACGACATACATAAAAGTGTTGACAGTAGGGGTATCAAGGATAAATACAAGCAACGTATGCGACAAGACAAACATAAAATCGTTGACAGTAGGGGTATCAAGGATAACTACAAGCAACGTATGCGACAAGACAAACATTAAAGTGTTGACAGTAGGGGTATCAAGGATAACTACAAGCAACGTATGCGACAAGACAAACATTAAAGTGTTCACAGTAGGGGTATCAAGGATAAATACAAGAACGACATACATAAAAGTGTTGTCAGTACGGTATCAACGATAACTGCAAGCAACGTATGAGACAGACATACATAAAAGGGTTGACAGTAGTGGTATCAAGGATAAATACAAGCAACGTATGACACATGACATACATAGAAGGGTTGACAGTAAGGGTATCAAGGATAACTACAAGTAACGTATGGAACACGACATACATAAAAGGGTTGACAGTACGGTATCAAGGATAACTGCAAGCAACGTATTAGACACGACATACATAAAAGGGTTGACAGTAGGGGTATCAAGGATAAATACAAGCAACGTATGAGACACGACATACATAGAAGGGTTGACAGTAAGGGTATCAAGGATAACTACAAGCAACGTATTTAACACGACATACATAAAAGGGTTGACAGTACGGTATCAAGGATAACTGCAAGCAACGTATGAGACACGACATACATCAAAGGGTTGACAGTAGGGGTATCAAGGATAACTACAAGCAACGTATGAGACACGACATACATAAAAGAGTTGACAGTAGGGGTATCAAGGATAACTACAAGCAACGTATGAGACACGACATATATAAAAGAGTTGACAGTAGGGGTATCAAGGATAAATACAAGCAACATATGAGACACGACATACATAAAAGGGTTGACAGTAAGGGTATCAAGGATATCTACAAGCAACGTATTCGACGCGACATACATAAAAGGATTGACAGTAGGGGTATCAAGGATAACTACAAGCAACGTATGAGACACGACATACATAAAAGGGTTGACAGTAGGGCTATCAAGGATAACTACAATCAACGTATGCCACACGATATTCATAAAAGTGTTGACAGTAGGGGTATCAGGGTTAACTACAAGCAACGTATGAGACACAACATACATAAAAGTTGTGACAAGTAGAGGTATCAAGGATAACTACAAGCAACGTATGCGACACAACATACATAAAAGAGTTGACCGTAGGGGTATCAAGGATAAATACAAGCAACGGTTGAGAAAAGACAAATAAAAAAGTGTTGACAATAGGGGTATCAAGGATAAATACAAGCATCATATGAGACACGACATACATAAAAGGGTTTACAGTAGGGGTATCCAGGATAAATACAAGAACGACATACATAAAAGTGTTGACAGTAGGGGTATCAACGATAAATACAAGCAACGTATCAATACAGGCAACGTATGAGACACGACATGACACGACAAACATAAAGGTGTTGACAGTAGGCGTATCAAGGATAAATACAAGCAACGTATTAGACACGACATACATAAAGGTGTTGACAGTAGGGTTTCAATGATAAATACAATCAACGTATGAGACACGACATACATAAAAGTGTTGACAGTAGGGGTATCCAGGATAAATACTAGCAACATATGAGACACGACATACATAAAAGGGTTGACAGTAGGGGTATCAAGGATAAATACAAGCAACGTATGAGACACGACATACATAAAAGGGTTGACAGTTGGGGTATCAAGGATAAATACAAACAACGTATGAGACACGACATACATAAAAGGGTTGACAGTAAGGGTATCAAGGATAACTACAAGCAACTTATGAAACACGACATAAATAAAAGGGTTGACAGTACTGTATCAACGATAACTGCAAGCAACGTATGAGACACGACATACATAAAATGGTTGACAGTAGTGGTATCAAGGATAAATACAAGCAACGTATGAGACACGACATACATAAAATTGTTGACTGTATGGGTATCAAGGATAACTACAAGCAACCTATGAGACACGACATCATAAAAGGGTTGACAGTAGGGGTATCAAGGATAAATACAAGCAACGTATGAGACACGACATACATAAAAGGGTTGACAGTTGGGGTATCAAGGATAAATACAAGCAACGTATGAGACACGACATACATAAAAGGGTTGACAGTAAGGGTATCAAGGATAACTACAAGCATCGTATGAAACACGACATACATAAAAGGGTTGACAGTACGGTATCAAGGATAACTACAAGCAACGAATGAGAAACGACATACCTAAAAGGGTTGACAGTAAGGGGTATCAAGGATAAATACAAGCAACGTATGAGACACGACATACATAAAAGTGTTGACAGTAGAGGTATCAAGGATAAATACAAGCAACGTATGTGACACGACAAACATAAACATGTTGACAGTAGGGGTATCAAGGATAACTACAAGCAACGTATGAGAGACGACATACATAAAATGTTGACAGTATTGGTATCAAAGATAAATACAAGCAACGTATGAGACACGACATACATAAAAGGGTTGACAGTAAGGGTATAAATGATAAATACAAGTAACATATGCGACACGACAAACATAAAAGCGTTGACAGTAGGGGTATCAAAGATAAATACAAGCAACGTATGAGACACGACATACATAAAAGGGTTGACAGTAGGGGTATCATGGATAACTACAAGCAACGTATGAGACACGACATACATACATTTGTTGACAGTAGGGGTATCAAAGATAAATACAAGCAACGTCTGAGACACGACATACATAAAAGGGTTGACAGTAGGGATATCAATGATAAATACTAGCAACGTATGCGACACGACATACATAAACGTGTTGACAGTAGGGGTATCACTGATAACTACAAGCAACGTATGAGACTCAACATACATTAAAGGGTTGACAGTAGAGGTTTCAAGGATAAATACAAGCAACGTATGCGACACGACATACATAAAAGTGTTGACAGTAGGGGTAACAATGATAACTACAAGCAACGTATGAGACTCGACATACATAAAAGTGTTAACAATAGGTGTATCAAGGATAAATACAAGCAACGTATGCCACACGATATACTTAAAAGTGTTAACAGTAGGGGTATCAAGGATAAATACAAGCAACGTATGAGGCACGACATATATAAAAGGGTTGACAGTAGAGGTATCAAGGATAAATACAAGCAACGTATGAGACACGACATACATAAAATGTTGACCGTAGGGGTATCAAGGATAACTACAAGCAACGTATGCGACAAGACATACATAAAAGGGTTGATAGTAGGGGTATCAAGGATAACTACAATCAACGTATGCGACACGATATACATAAAAGGGTTGACAGTAGGGGTATCAGGGTTAACTACAAGCCACATATGAGACACGTCATACATAATATGTTGACTGTAGGGATATCAAGGATAACTACAAGCAACGGTTGAGAAAAGACAATAAAAAAGGTTGACAATAGAGGAGGGGTATCAAGGATAAACACAAGCAACGTATGAGACACGACAAACATAAAAGGGTTCACAGTAGGGGTAGCAAGGTTAAATACAAGAACGACAAACATAAAATTGTTGACAGTAGGGGTATCAAGGATAAATACAATCAAAGTATGAGAGACGACATACATAAATTTGTTGACAGTAGGGGTATCAAGGATAACTACAATCAACGTATGAGACACGACATACATAAAAGTGTTGACAGTAGGGGTATCCAGGATAAATACTAGCAACGTATGAGACACGACATACATAAAAGTGTTGACAGTAGGGGTATCAAGGATAAATACAAGCAACGTATGAGACACGACATACATTAGAAAAGGGTTGACAGTAGGGTATCAGTGATAATTACAAGCAACGTATGAGACACGACATACATAAAAGAGTTGACAGTAGGGGTATCAGTGATAAATACAAGCAAGGTAAGAGACACGACATACATAAAAGTGTTGACAGTAGGGGTATCAAGGATAACTACAAGCAACGTATGAGACACGACATACATAGAAGTGTTGACAGTAGGGGTATCAAGGATAAATACAAGCAAAGTTTGAGACACGACATACATAAAAGTGTTGACAGTAGGGGTATCCAGGATAACTACAAGCAACGTATGCGACACGACAAACATAAAAGTGTTGACAGTACGGTATCAAGGATAACTGCAAGCAACGTATGAGACACGACATACATATAAGGGTTGACAGCAGGGTATCAAGGATAACTACAAGCAACGTATGAGACAAGACATATATAAAAGGGTTGACATTAGGGGTATCAAGGGTAAATACAAGCAACGTATGAGACACGACATACATAAAAGGGTTGATATTTGGGGTATCAATGATAAATACAAGCAACGTATGAGACACGACATACATAAAAGGGTTGACAGTAAAGGTATCAAGGATAACTACAAGCAACGTATTCGACTCGACATACATAAAAGGATTGACAGTAGGGGTATCAAGGATAACTACAAGCAACGTATGAGACACGACATACAGAAAAGGGTTGACAGTAGGGCTATAAAGGATAACTACAATCAACATATGCGACACGATATTCATTAAAGGGTTGACAGTAGGGGTATCAGGGTTAGCTACAAGCAACGTATGAGACACAACATACATAAAAGGTTTGACAAGTAGAGGTATCAAAGATAACTACAAGCAACTTATGCGACACAACATACATAAAAGAGTTGACAGCAAGGATAAATACAAGCAACGGTTGAGAAAAGACAAATAAAAAAGTGTTGACAATAGGGGTATCAAGGATAAATACAAGCATCATATGAGACACGACATACATAAAAGGGTTTACAGTAGGGGTATCCAGGATAAATACAAGAACGACATACATAAAAGTGTTGACAGTAGGGATATCAACGATAAATACAAGCAACGTATCAATACAAGCAACGTATGAGACACGACATGACACGACAAACATAAAAGTGTTGACAGTAGGCGTATCAAGAATAAATACAAGCAACGTATGAGACACGACATAGATAAAGGTGTTGACAGTAGGGGTATCAATGATAAATACAATCAACTTATGAGACACGACATAAATAAAAGTGTTGACAATAGGGGTATCCAGGATAAATACTAGCAACGTATGAGACACGACATACATAAAAGGGTTGACAGTAGGGGTATCAAGGATAAATACAAGCCACGTATGAGACACGACATACATAAAAGTGTTGACAGTTGGGGTATCAAGGATAAATACAAGCAACGTATGAGACACGACATACATAAAAGGGTTGACAGTAAGGGTATCAAGGATAACTACAAGCAACGTATGAAACACAACATACATAAAAGGGTTAACAGTACGGTATCAAGGATAACTGCAAGCAACGTATGAGACACGACATACATAAAAGGGTTGACAGTAGGGGTATCAAGGATAAATACAAGCAACGTATGCGACACGACATGCATAAAAGGGTTGACAGTTGGGGTATCAAGGATACATACAAGCAACGTATGAGACACGACATACATAAAATGGTTGACAGTAAGGGTATCAAGGATAACTACAAGCAACGTATGAAACACGACATACATAAAAGGGTTGACAGTACGGTATCAAGGATAACTGCAAGCAACGTATGAGACACGACATACATAAAATGGTTGACAGTAGTGGTATCAAGAATAAATACAAGCAACGTATGAGACACGACATACATAAAAGTGTTGACTGTACGGGTATCAAGGATAACTACAAACAACGAATGAGACACGACATACATAAATGGGTTGACAGTAGGGGGTATCAAGGACAAATACAAGCCACGTATGAGACACGACATACATAAAAGTGTTGACAGTAGGGGTATCAAGGACAAATACAAGCCACGTATGAGACACGACATACATAAAAGTGTTGACATTATGGGTATCAAGGATAAATACAAGCAACGTATGTGACACGACAAACATAAACTATTGACAGTAGGGGTATCAAGGATAACTACAATCAACGTATGCGACACGATATACATAAAAGGGTTGACAGTAGGGGTATCAGGGTTAACTACAAGTAACGTATGAGACACGTCATACATAATATGTTGACAGTAGGGATATCAAGCATAAACACAAGCAACGGTTGAGAAAATTCAAATAAAAAAGTGTTGACAATAGAGATATCAAGGATAAATACAAGCAACGTATGAGACACGACATACATAAAAGGGTTCACAGTAGGGGTATCAAGGATAAATACAAGAACGACATACATAAAAGTGTTGACAGTAGGGGTATCAACGATAAATACAAGCAACGTATGAGACACGACATACATAAAGGTGTTGACAGTAGGGGTATCAAGGATAAATACAAGCAACGTATGAGACACGACAAACATAAAAGGGTTAACAGTAGGGGTATCCAGGATAACTACAAGCAACGTATGAGACACGACATACATAAAAGTGTTGACAGTAGGGGTATCAAGGATAACTGCAAGCAACGTATGAGACACGACATACATAAAAGGGTTGACAGTAGGGGGTATCAAGGATAAATACAAGCAAAGTATGAGACACGACAAACATAAAATTGTTGACAGTAGGGGTATCAAGGATAAATACAAGCAACGTATGAGACACGACATACATAAAAGGGTCGACAGTAGGGTATCCAGGATAAATACAAGCAACGTATGAGACACGACATACATAAAAGTGTTGACAGTAGGAGTATCCAGGATTAATACTAGCATCTTATGAGACACGACATACATAAAAGTGTTGACAGTAGGGGTATCAAGGATAAATACAAGCAACGTATGAGACACGACATACATAAAAGAGTTGACAGTAGGGATATCAATGATAAATACAAGCAACGTATGCGACACGACATACATAAAAGTGTTGACAGTAGGGGTATCAAGGATAACTACAATGAACGTATGAGACACGACATACATAGAAGTGTTGACAGTAGGAGTATCCAGGATTAATACTAGCATCTTATGAGACACGACATACATAAAAGTGTTGACAGTAGGGGTATCAAGGATAAATACAAGCAACGTATGAGACACGACATACATAAAAGAGTTGACAGTAGGGATATCAATGATAAATACAAGCAACGTATGCGACACGACATACATAAAAGTGTTGACAGTAGGGGTATCAAGGATAACTACAAGCAACGTATGAGACACGACATACATAGAAGTGTTGACAGTAGGAGTATCCAGGATAAATACAAGCAACGTATGAGACACGACATACATAAAAGTGTTGACAGTAGGGGTATCAAGGATAAATACAAGCAACGTATGAGACACGACATACATAAAAGGGTCGACAGTAGGGTATCCAGGATAAATACAAGCAACGTATGAGACACGACATACATAAAAGTGTTGACAGTAGGGGTATCAAGGATAAATACAAGCAACGTATGAGACACGACATACATAGAAGTGTTGACAGTAGGAGTATCCAGGATAAATACTAGCAACGTATGAGACACGACATACGTACAAGTGTTGACAGTAGGGGTATCCAGGATTAATACTAGCATCTTATGAGACACGACATACATAAAAGTGTTGACAGTAGGGGTATCAAGGATAAATACAAGCAACGTATGAGACACGACATACATAAAAGTGTTGACAGTAGGGGTATCAATGATAAATACAAGCAACGTATGAGACACGACATACATAAAAGTGTTGACAGTAGGGGTATCAAAGATAAATACAAGCAACGTATGAGACACGACATACATATAAGTGTTGACAGTAGGGGTATCAAGGATAAATACAAGCAACGTATGCGACACGACATACATAAAAGTGTTGACAGTAGGGGTATCAAGGATAAATACAATCAACGTATGAGACACGACATACATAAAAGTGTTGACAGTAGGGGTATCAAGGATAAATACAATCAACGTATGAGACACGACATACATAGAAGTGTTGACAGTAGGAGTTACCAGGATAAATACTAGCAACGTATGAGACACGACATACATAAACGTGTTGACAGTAGGGGTATCCAGGATTAATACTAGCAACTTATGAGACACGACATACATAAAAGTGTTGACAGTAGGGGTATCAAGGATAAATACAAGCAACGTATGCGACACGACATACATAAATGTGTTGACAGTAGGGGTATCCAGGATTAATACTAGCAACGTCTGCGACACGACAAACATAAAAGTGTTGACAGTAGGGGTATCATGAATAACTACAAGCAACATATGAAACACGACATACATAAAAGGGTTGTCAGTACGGTATCAAGGATAACTGCAAGCAACGTATGAGACACGACATACATAAAATGGTTGACAGTAGGGGTATCAAGGATAAATACAAGCAACGTATGAGAGACGACATACATAAAAGTGTTGACAGTATGGATATCAAGGATAAATACAAGGAACGTATGAGACACGACATACATAAAAGGGTTGACAGTAAGGGTATAAATGATAAATACAAGTAACATATGCGACACGACACACATAAAAGCGTTGACAGTAGGGGTATCAAAGATAAATACAAGCAACGTATGAGACACGACATACATAAAAGGGTTGACAGTAGGGGTCTCATGGATAACTACAAGCAACGTATGAGACAGGACATACATAAAAGGGTTGACAGTAGGGGTATCAATGATAAATACTAGCAACGTATGCGACACGACATACATAAACGTGTTGACAGTAGGGGTATCACTGATAACTACAAGCAACGTATGAGACTCGACATACATTAAAGGGTTGACAGTAGAGGTTTCAAGGATAAATACAAGCAACGTATGCGACACGACATACATAAAAGTGTTGACAGTAGGGATATCTATGATAACTACAAGCAACGTATGAGACTCGACATACATAAAAGGGTTAACAATAGGTGTATCAAGGATAAATACAAGCAACTTATGCCACACGACATACTTAAAAGTGTTAACAGTAGGGGTATCAAGGATAACTACACGCAATGTATGAGAGACGACATACATAAAATGTTGGCAGTAAGGGTATCAAGGATAACTACAAGCATCGTATGAGACACGACATACATAAAATGTTGACCGTAGGGGTATCAAGGATAAATACAAGCAACGTATTCGACGCGACATACATAAAAGGATTGACAGTAGTGGGATCAAGGATAATTACAAGCAACGTATGCGACAAGACATACATAAAAAGGTTGACAGTAGGGGTATCAAGGATAACTACAATCAACGTATGCGACACGATATACATAAAAGGGTTGACAGTAGGGGTATCAGGGTTAACTACAAGTAATGTATGAGACACGTCATACATAATATGTTGACAGTAGGGATATCAAGCATAAACACAAGCAACGGTTGAGAAAATTCAAATAAAAAAGTGTTGACAATAGAGATATCAAGGATAAATACAAGCAACGTATGAGACACGACATACATAAAAGGGTTCACAGTAGGGGTATCAAGGATAAATACAAGAACGACATACATAAAAGTGTTGACAGTAGGGGTATCAAGGATAACTACAATGAACGTATGAGACACGACATACATAGAAGTGTTGACAGTAGGAGTATCCAGGATTAATACTAGCATCTTATGAGACACGACATACATAAAAGTGTTGACAGTAGGGGTATCAAGGATAAATACAAGCAACGTATGAGACACGACATACATAAAAGAGTTGACAGTAGGGATATCAATGATAAATACAAGCAACGTATGCGACACGACATACATAAAAGTGTTGACAGTAGGGGTATCAAGGATAACTACAAGCAACGTATGAGACACGACATACATAGAAGTGTTGACAGTAGGAGTATCCAGGATAAATTCAAGCAACGTATGAGACACGACATACATAAAAGTGTTGACAGTAGGGGTATCAAGGATAAATACAAGCAACGTATGAGACACGACATACATAAAAGGGTCGACAGTAGGGTATCCAGGATAAATACAAGCAACGTATGAGACACGACATACATAAAAGTGTTGACAGTAGGGGTATCAAGGATAAATACAAGCAACGTATGAGACACGACATACATAGAAGTGTTGACAGTAGGAGTATCCAGTATAAATACTAGCAACGTATGAGACACGACATACGTACAAGTGTTGACAGTAGGGGTATCCAGGATTAATACTAGCATCTTATGAGACACGACATACATAAAAGTGTTGACAGTAGGGGTATCAAGGATAAATACAAGCAACGTATGAGACACGACATACATAAAAGTGTTGACAGTAGGGGTATCAATGATAAATACAAGCAACGTATGAGACACGACATACATAAAAGTGTTGACAGTAGGGGTATCAAAGATAAATACAAGCAACGTATGAGACACGACATACATATAAGTGTTGACAGTAGGGGTATCAAGGATAAATACAAGCAACGTATGCGACACGACATACATAAAAGTGTTGACAGTAGGGGTATCAAGGATAAATACAATCAACGTATAAGACACGACATACATAAAAGTGTTGACAGTAGGGGTATCAAGGATAAATACAATCAACGTATAAGACACGACATACATAGAAGTGTTGACAGTAGGAGTTACCAGGATAAATACTAGCAACGTATGAGACACGACATACATAAACGTGTTGACTGTAGTGG
The DNA here is from genome assembly GCA_037043455.1 of Cyrtodaria siliqua. Classification (NCBI taxonomy): domain Eukaryota; kingdom Metazoa; phylum Mollusca; class Bivalvia; order Adapedonta; family Hiatellidae; genus Cyrtodaria; species Cyrtodaria siliqua. Next base: position 59,802 of record JAWPHD010004109.1, read on the forward strand.
TATCCAGGATTAATACTAGCAACTTATGAGACACGATATACATAAAAGTGTTGACAGTAGGGGTATCAAGGATAAATACAAGCAACGTATGAGACACGACATACATAAAAGTGTTGACAGTAGGGGTATCAAGGATAAATACAATCAACGTATGAGACACGACATACATAGAAGTGTTGACAGTAGGAGTATCAAGGATAAATACAATCAACGTATGAGACACGACATACATAGAAGTGTTGACAGTAGGAGTTACCAGGATAAATACTAGCAACGTATGAGACACGACATACATAAAAGTGTTGACAGTAGGAGTTACCAGGATAAATACTAGCAACGTATGAGACACGACATACATAGAAGTGTTGACAGTAGGAGTTACCAGGATAAATACAATCAACGTATGAGACACGACATACATAGAAGTGTTGACAGTAGGAGTATCAAGGATAAATACAATCAACGTATGAGACACGACATACATAGAAGTGTTGACAGTAGGAGTTACCAGGATAAATACTAGCAACGTATGAGACACGACATACATAAAAGTGTTGACAGTAGGGGTATCAAGGATAAATACAATCAACGTATGAGACACGACATACATAGAAGTGTTGACAGTAGGAGTATCAAGGATAAATACAATCAACGTATGAGACACGACATACATAGAAGTGTTGACAGTAGGAGTTACCAGGATTAATACTAGCAACTTATGAGACACGATATACATAAAAGTGTTGACAGTAGGGGTATCAAGGATAAATACAAGCAACGTATGAGACACGACATACATAAAAGTGTTGACTGTAGGGGTATCAAGGATAAATACAAGCAACGTATGAGACACGACATACATAAAAGTGTTGACAGTAGGGGTATCAAGGATAAATACAATCAACGTATGAGACACGACATACATAGAAGTGTTGACAGTAGGAGTTACCAGGATAAATACTAGCAACGTATGAGACACGACATACATAAACGTGTTGACAGTAGTGGTATCCAGGATTAATACTAGCAACTTATGAGACACGACATACATAAAAGTGTTGACAGTAGGGGTATCAAGGATAAATACAAGCAACGTATGCGACACGACATACATAAATGTGTTGACAGTAGGGGTATCCAGGATTAATACTAGCAACGTCTGCGACACGACAAACATAAAAGTGTTGACAGTAGGGGTATCATGAATAACTACAAGCAACATATGAAACACGACATACATAAAAGGGTTATCAGTACGGTATCAAGGATAACTGCAAGCAACGTATGAGACATGACAAACATAAAAGGGTTGACAATAGTGGTATCAAGGATCAATACAAGCAACGTATGAGACACGACATACATAAAAGTGTTGACTGTAGGGGTATCAAGGATAAATACAAGCAACGTATGAGAGACGACATACATAAAAGTGTTGACAGTATGGGTATCAAGGATAAATACAAGCAACGTATCTGACACGACATACATAGAAGTGTTGACAGTAAGGGTACCACGGATAAATACAAGCAACGTATGAGACACGACATACATAAAAGTGTTGACTGTAGGGGTATCAAGGATAAATACAAGCAACGTATGAGACACGACATACATAAAATGGTTGACAGTAAGGGTATCAAAGATAAATACAAGTAATATATGCGACACGACAAACATAAAAAGGTTGACAGTAGGGGTATCAAGGATAAATACTAGCAACGTATGAGACACGTGGCGGGGAGGGGGCTGGGATTTTCCTTTCAACAGGAATAAAAAAAAAATCATTTCTTTAAAGCCGGGATTTTTATTTCGCCAAGTAATGCACTTGGCCAGATTTTTTTTTGTTGGTCAACTTGAAAGCCAGAATATTTTTTTTTAAGTTTTACTATTCGTAGAATAATAAGAGCTGTTGTAGATCTACTCAACGTCTGCGTCGACGTTGGTTTTCAGTTGTAGTAACTAAAAAAATTACAATTATTTCAGCAACCACTGGACAGTGAATCTTGAAATATGTCATCAGTACCATCAATGACACTGGTAGACGCATGTTCCATAACTCTGTATTAGCATGATCCTGTTTTTACTTTGAATTTCTGGTTTAAATGTTCTTTTTTGACAAGTCCATATATTTTAACAACTGAAAGTCTTACATCAACAAAACTTCAGTAAAACTTGGAATAACATGGGCGCTAATAGACACATGTTTATATTAAACAACTCTGTATTGCATTTAAGTTATGTTCCTTTTTCAATTTCAACATTCTGCTTAAAGTTTTTAGGCAAGTCCTTGGATGTCAATAGGTGATTGTTAGTTATTAATACAACTTCAGTAAAGCATGGATCCTGGTAGACACACGTTCCATAACTCTGTATTGCATTTTAGCAAAATTTGGCCCTTTTTGTGGATAAATATTTTCTGTATTGTATTTTAGAAAAGGTGTAACCCCTTTTCGACTTAAACGGTATCTGGAACAAAGGCAACGTTGATGTCAAATTGTTACAGGACATGATAATAATTAGCAAATACTGAGAAGGAGGTCCCTTGAAAGCAACTAAAACAAACAAGAACGAAATTAAAGATTAGCAGACTCGGTTTTATTGAGTTTATTTATAAGAGGTAATATAAGCTGCAACACTTTTCGCGACACCTTTTACCGGCATATGGTCATTTATCTGTTGAAATGTCTGCTGGTATTACGATTTGCTATTCGTAAATAGAACGATTGAATTAAGATTGAAGGTCGAACGTGGTAAATACGCAATGGCACATCTTATAGATTTATCTTCATTTCTGATATGGAATGTTATATCTCTCTATTTATATTTTATAATGTTGCCACAGATCCATAACGCTCAACGTGTTGTTTTCCTATTTGAAACGGCAACACACACCTCTGTTCAGTTTATTATCGGAATTTCAATATATCACTCCATTTTCTTAAATTAATTATAATAAAAGATGTATAATTAACCCAATAGAAAGCGAACCACAAATAACATTATTGACTCAGCCTGAGTTGACCCAATATGTCTGTGGAGTACCAATGTGGAGTACCAATGAGTTGGCTACATCTCCAGCTACTTGGGTGTTAATGTTAATGTTTTATGTGCTTATATTGTATTTTTAAATAGTGTTTCTCAATGATTGCTCGTCTGGATATAAGTATGTAATCGTACCGATGCTGTATTCAATTAATACACAAGGACGGGTTGTGCATTTATTGTTTTACTTTGTAATGATGTAACGTAGTGGAGTCTTTAATTATTACTTCGCGTTCTGTTAAAAGAATAACGAATCTTCCATTTTAATAACATTTTAAAGAAGCGTATTTACAACATGCAGTAGCTCTGAATATAGTTTGACACACTGACTGTACCTGATTGACAGTGACCCTCTGATTCTCTGATCCACTCTGGTCTTTGTTAGCTTAATATTTATACAAAATCTGTGACATTTCTGAATTCCAACCAACCCACGAGAACATGTGGCTGTTGCTTGTACCAATTGTCACTCATGTTACTAATTAACGAATTGTGCTTTAATTCCCCATGCCAAACACATTAAAGCAATGCAAATAGTATGTATGTTAGATCAAACTTATTGCAACATTTCAATTTAATTTACTAATAATGAATGCGTTGCTGATGCAAGTTTAACGTGTGAATCGGAAAATGTGCCAATATCTACATTATAGAAATGTAAAGCTTATGGTCGGAATTCAGTTTAATAATTATCATTCCACTTTCCGAAATTCATTATTAATAAATGGTTTATAATCAACCCCAACTAATGTAACTATGTCATAACTATGTAATAATCATGAATCCAAATGTAATGTTTGTGATCCTTGGAAAGTATTTAAAATATACAAGTTTGATGGTTGTTGGTAGTAATTTAGTTCGCACTTATTGATGTGATATATGTGTTATGTGTTAGAGGTTTCCTTAATATCGCAAGTTCATGTCAAACTTTAAAACTAATACACGTTGTGTTTTTCCCAAATTACAATTCGAAGCATATCTAGTTCGAGTTAATTGTTTATGATTTAAAAATGTTTCATTTTACGGTCTTATTTCAATATTATTCCAAACACACCTTTTTTAAAGTGTGTCCGTGACTTGTAAAATATTCGAATAACGCTAAGGTAGATCATATATTCCTTTCATTCTTTTCAAGATATCTAGAATTAATTAATATTGGTTTACACGTAAATATATTATTCTTGAGGGCATTATAAGTCCGATAGAAAACGAGTGCGTTAAGCAAGAACCTGTTTGCGTAAGCACTGTAAAGCCCCCACAAATGCAATCTCACAGTTACTATATTTAATATTTGGCGAAATTAAGCTGTACTATTTAAAGCCAGAAAGTTTGGAATCGATGATTCCAAACGGAACGGCAAGGATTTGGGGCAACGTTTTACAACAACGCACAGCACTGAACAAAGGCTAGTATGAATGTCATACTATACATGGGATCATTGGAGACAACGACAACAAACAAGAGAGAAAAGGAGTAGACTCGGTTTTATTTAGTCTGTTCATGAGAGGTAATATAAGGTGCAACACCTTTTACGCATCTGGCGCTGGCATAAGCAGTATTTTACCTTAAAACCTCTCTGATTGCGCTTGATGATTCCAAACGTCCAATACATAATAAACATCCGAATTGATAGCAGGTTATCTGCTCGCCTTATGACAATATGGTAATAGTGAGGTTTAGTGCACCCTAAAACCTGGTTAAAACCCCGAGCGTCCGTTTTGCCACAGACCTTTAAAGGAGGTAGGTCAACGCATTTTGTATTTTGTTTTCCTCTTGAAAAGACGAGGTAAAAAGTTGGCAACGTTTTCCTACCGAAGTAAATATACTACTCAAATGTGCTAAGGATCACTTTGTTGCTGTCTAAATTTCTTGCTGAAATAAATAGTATTATTTCTATTTTACATAATTTTATTTAGGACAGTGTATGGTCATGTGGTATCATGACTTGATTCAAATTGTGGAATTGTTGAAATATCAATGAAATTAATATCGCTATTGTGAATTAATTTCTATTAATTTATATGGAAGAATAAAAGGGATCCTTAGCACATTTTGAGTAGTATAGTAATTTTCAAATGGTGCCCTTACGGGTATAATTGAAAATGAGAATGTATTCGTAATGATATTAGTTTTAGCGCTACCGCCCTAGAAGTGTCAGTGGCAAAAAAAATAAAAACGCTGGGGGTTTAACCCGGATTCTAAGTCGACCAAACCTCACTCTTACCCTATTGACATCCACGGGCTCTAATATAAAGACAAAGAAAGGTCAGCAACCGTTACAATCTCCATTAATTCTAATTAATTACAATTCTCTGCAACCCTTACTTAGTTACAAAATGACTACCAACATACAAACAATTTACATCCGACTTAACAGTACGTTTTGTGTTGCGAATACTGACAAAAAATTGTATCGTATACATTACTGAACATTGTGATCTATGACATTTTCTGAAGGAAGAGGAAATGGTAATAAAAGTTGCCGGTGACATGTTATAAATGAATGGTATATGGCCACTTACAATAAATGGTATATGGCCACATAAATAACAGTTATTTGTCCTTTAATAAAAAACAACAGCCTATAAAGCCACAATGCGGAAGTCGAGTATGTTCATTGTCGAACTTTTCCAACATCTTTGTGATAGAAACATTATTTATGAGTTTGATTAAATAAAGCCACAACCATTAACAAAACATATTGCTGATTTATCAGTATGCTAGCATGTGCTTATTTTGTATTAATCAAAGACAACTCAAAATATTTTTTGTTCATCGTCAGACTAGACTAAATAAATTAAAAAAAAACATTCAAATTAATTATGTTCACCGTTTTTTGAAAGTATATCATTCTTTAAACTAAACTAAATTCAAATTCGTTCTATGGATCTCGTGCAAAAAGAACGGTAGATGTTAATTATGTTCACCGTTTTTTGAAAGTATATCATTCTTTAATCTAAACTAAACTCAAATTCGTAGATGTTTTATACCTTATAATAAACAAGTTGTATAACGTTGCTATGAAAGGCGCAATGACACATGGTCATATGTTGCCGTACACGTCAAGTCAGTTTAATATAAGTGTTTTTTTGATATATGAATACCGTTTTGTAATTGTATTCTGTACATAAACTAAGTCTAAGTACGTGATTAAACAAATGTAATCGAATAATGTAATAGTCGCTCTCATCTAAGTATTACTTCATGTTGAATAAACCATACGCTTATAAATTATGGGAACCTATTCAGAGTGTCTGATTTGATTCACCTGAAAGAAGGAAATATAAATCACGTTCGTGTGAGTGTAATTAAATTTCCCTATGTTGCTATTGTGTATGAACATGAACCATATATGGCTTGACACATTACGTGGTCCCGCCTTTAATTCCATTAAGCGACGGAAAAGCTTATACTAGCAGGATTCTATAACGATTATTACGACAATAAAACATGAAAATAATGCATCAACCTGTTTAAATTAACCTATTGAATGTTTTTAATTTTTACATGCAAACTATTTAAGGGGGAATTGACCTATTCGAAAATTTAAGGGTACGCATGTGAACTATATATATTTGTAAATTTGAAGATATTTGCCATTTGAATCTGAATTTTGTTTTGCCGTTATTTAAACATGTTTTTAATAATAACGTCTCAGATATGGCTATGTTTGACGTTTTTCATAAAAGTCCCCTTGTACCCAGTTTTCAACGTTTTCGACATTTTTAGAGTGTTAGGCTAGTCACATGTAATTACTTTTTATATCAAACTGTTCGTATTGATGAGACCTTTCAATTGATATATAAATGATTTCATTTACAATAAGACATAAAATAATATTTATATAATTTCCTTTTTCTTTCACCGATTTTTTACCGTGAAATTTTAAGAAAAAACAAAGTTAAAGCCTTTTATCTTTTAAACGGCTTCATAAAAAACTGCACAATTTCAATATGTTTTACGGAATTTAATTTCCTATCGGAGTATAAAATAAAATTTACTTGTCATCGGAATATATTTTTCAGTATTCTTGTTTTATTAACCATAATACCCTTCGAAAAAGACGTCGCGTCATGAAAATAACGTCGACGTCGACGGTATTTGTATTAAAGGTACATGTTGGTGATGTATTAACAGTTATTTTGTGATAATTACCTCTTCGTATATTATTTATATTTACCGTCTAGATGGACTGTACATGTTACTCAATATAAATTTCTGAAGGTTTTTAGCAATTCGTCAATTTCATTGACTGAAATATAACTTATATTAAATATATGTGATTAAATATATGTACGTGAAAACAGACAGTAATGAGTTGTTCGTGATTTTTCAAAAGCTAGCGGTTTCGCCTATCCAATCCATGTAATGTTTCAAAGATGTCAACAAGAGTATAACACATGCATCACAATATGATACTAATACGAGTAATACAAATAGTATTTATACATTATATACGCATGCATAATATGAAAGCAGAATATAATTAAAGTATGCATTTAAATTATATAAGTGCATTTATGGCATACCAGCCATTAGCTATTAAAAACAGGAAAGACATATTGGTCCATTTAACGAAAAAACTTGTCTCAAGGCGACTGCGGATGAAAAGATTATAACTCTTAAACATCTGAGTAACAACACCACAGCAACACCAGGCATGGAATTCACCAACCATTCTTCAGACTATTCTTAGACTTGGGCTCAAGTACTCACATTTCGTTCACAATTATTCCCATGACTCTCAAAGACAAACAATCGTATGAAGTTGCTATTTATCAGTATTTATCATATTTATACATAGCAGCTTGCTATGAATGTTTATACTTTAAAATGTTAGAAATGTTTGTGGTTGAAATTTTCATACTTGGGCTTAAGTCTAAGAATATTTTCAAGAATGGTTGGTGAATTCCAGGCCAGGTCAGCATATGGAATTCCAGTTTCAACTGGAAGAGACATTCGATCTATTTGAAACAGACTGTAATTGTTTTCTATATTCAACACATATTGAGGACATAACGGCTCTTAAACAAAAGCCTGATCTGGTTTATTGTTGTGTGTTTGTACAATGTTTTATTGGATGATAACTCATTTCTAAACTCTTAATGTTGAACATTAATGTGATTTTGTGTTAAAAATTGCTTAATTTATAACTTAAAAGGACACTCGGCAATTTTGATGTTTTAAACTGGTGACATCCCGTTAGTTTTTCTACATAACCTGCATATCTGTAAATCATTATAAATAATTATTGATTCGTTCATGTCAAAGTAAATAGTTTGTTTTTTTACTACAAATTGCTGATTATTACGGTGTCCTGTTAAGGCCAACTTACCATCGCACCTTACCATCGAGCATCGACCTAAAGTTGCTGCCATTACAGCCACGTGGGACGATTCAACAACTGTCGTCTGGATTTTTTGAGTTACAGCCACGTGCTACATGTATGATACCAGAAAACTCGTCTGCAACAGCGTGTATGAATACAAATAACGACACTGTCCAGTTCACGTTCGATGAGACCTTGGCCTTTTTAGAAGATGAATAATAATATGAATGAATGGTGTTTTACGGCACGTCGACACATAAACAGGTCATAATGTGCGCAAAAACTAATGAAAAAATGAAGAAATGGAGTATTAATTAAAAATTAATGTAAATATATAAAGACAAAACTATTAAAAAATAAGAGAGCGGAAGGTAAAACATGTGTTTTATCTCACGACAGTGTCACCTGATTTTCAAAGCAATATACTGAAAGGAAAAAAAAACGCATAACGGGTATTTCCGCTATATATTGTATATTCAGTATTGCGGTAATTTGAGATTCGAGCGAATTAGACATGATGCATGAAAATAAATAAATTTAGAGTTTTCGCATAAACTCTAGAAAAGAAGAGAAAAAAAATCGGACGGAAAAAGAAGTAGAAAATACGGAGCAGTATTTATCATTATCATTTAGGGTACCAGTGTTTGTTTCCAATGTTTGCGTCAACGTCGTTAGTCGTACACATATTATATTTACGACGCGACGTCGACAGAGACGCCTTCTTCGTAAGGGTATTATGGTTAATAAAACAAGAATACTGAAAAAAATTTTCCGATAACTAGCAAATTTTATTTTATATTCGGATAGGAAATTAAATTCTCTAAAACATATTAAAATTGTGCAGTTTTTTATGAAGCCGTTTAAAAGATAAAAGGCTTTAACTTTGTTTTTTCTTAAAATTTCACGTTAAAAAATCGGTGAAAGAAAAAGGAAATTATATAAATAATATTTTATGTCTTATTGTAAATGAAATAATTTATATATCAGTTGAAAGGTATCACGAAGACGAACAGTTTGATATAAAAAGTAATTAAATGTGACTAGCTTAACACTCTAAAAATGTCAAAAACGTTGAAAACTGGGTACAACGGAACTTTTATGAAAAACGGCAAACATAGCCATATTTAAGACGTTATGATTAAAAACATGTTTAAATAACGGCAAAACAAAATTCAGATTCAAATGGCAAATAACTTCAAATTTAAAAATATATATAGTTCATATGCGTAGCCTTAAATGTTGGAATAGGTCAATTCCCCCTTAAAGCCTAAATTAAGTTTTCATACCCCAGCTAACCCCGTTTTCGTTTCTTGGAGAATGGGTTGGATGGGGTATGAAAGTTAATAGTCGGAACACGTAACGCGTACTATTATCCTACTTTTAATAAGAAAACAATACAAGGTATTGTACTATAAGTTGTTGTGTTCTAAAATGATTTACTTTTGTAAAAGTAACATTCGTAGAATTATAAAATAAACCACTGATAAATATCTAGTTCTTAGTTAAACAAGTTTGATATAAGATGCAATTCCATAACTCATATTTTAAATAGCTTTTTTTAAAAAATGTCATACATTTAATGTCGGTTTGATTTTAACAGTAAGTATTATGTCATGTTGATTTAAACAGTATGTATTACGTCATGGTGAGTTAAACAGTATGTATTACGTCATGTTGATTTTAACGGAACGCATTACGTCATGTTGATTTAAACAGTATGTATTACGTCATGTTGATTTTAACTGTACGTATTACGTCATGTTGATTTTGACAGTATGTATTACGCCATGTTGATTTAAACAGTATGTATTACGTCATGTTGATTTTAACGGTATGTATTATGTCATGTTCATTTAAACAGTATATATTACGTTATGTTGATTTTAACGGTATGTATACGCCATATTGATTTAAGCAGTATGTATTACGTCATGTTGATTTAAACAGTATGTATTACGTCATGTTGATTTTAACAGTATGTATTATTTCATGTTTATTTTAACAGTATGTATTACGTCATGTTGATTTTGACAGTATGTATTACGTTCATGTTGATTTAAACAGTATGTATTACGTCATGTTGATTTTAACGGTATGTATTACGTCATGTTGATTTTAACGGTATGTATAACATCATGTTGATTTTAACAGTATGTATTACGTCATGTTGATTTTAACGGTATGTATTATGTCATGTTCATTTAAACAGTATGTATTACGTCATGTTGATTTCAACGGTATGTATTACGTCATGTTGATTTAAACAGTATGTATTACGTCATGTTGATTTAAACAGTATGTATTACGTCATGTTGATTTTAACGGTATGTATTATTTCATGTTTATTTTAACAGTATGTATTACGTCATGTTTATTTTAACGGTATGTATTACGTCATGTGGATTTTAACAGTATGTATTATAGTTTATTGAATTTGTATGGCTAAATATTACTTGGAAAGAGTAGTTTTGGCAAAGGACGACAAGCTTGCGAGTCGTCCTGCGCCAAAGCAACGAGTTCCAATTATTATTTAGGCATACAAATTCAATAACCTTTTTATTGTATACTTTTATATTGTTTTCGACCAATGCTAATTGTATGACTATTACTTTTCATTATATTTGTGTTATTTTTATAGCTTTCGATGTAATTCCTATAATGTCATTCAGTTTCATTTTGTGTGGATGATTATTTTGCGCGAAAACGACGTCGACGTCGGATGACGTCAGTAAAAACGTCAAGCGATTTTCTAACGTTTGTTTGCCATTCGATAACGTTAAAAATAGTAGGTGAGTGACCGTTTCAATTATTTGATCAATTTCTGCCAAAAAAGGTTGAACAAAAACACGTCGGTTTTTTTTGTTGACATTATATAGGCAGGATTTCGCGGCTCTTAGCAAGCGCGAGAACAAGTTCCGATCAATATCAATGTGTGCATTATCGTATATTGCACACTTAGCTCAGTGCAAACTTAACGGGACAATATGAAAGTAGTATAGAAAGGTGGGGGGGGGGGGGGGGGGGGGGTACCAGGCCAGTTTTCCCTCGCGGGGAATGAGAACAACTAGTGAAATATGCCAGGGGGGGTGGGGGGGGGTACTCAGGCGTGACTCTCATTTACACCACCAAGATCTAAATGTAAGTCACGCCTAAATCAACACCGCTCAGGGAAACTCGCCCCCACAACACACACACACACACACACACTTTCTATACTACTAATCAATCCGGTTTGTCATTTTAATAGCATAACATTTGCAACTCGTTAGGAGAGCGCAATTTTATTTTATGTCTACTTTCGGCGAAGTTTTTCAATAGCATTTGCAACTCCATCATCGCTCTGCATATCATTTTACTTGTATGCTAGCGTATCCTGTCCATTATCTAATATGTACCGTTTATCATCATAAGCTGATAATTATTTTTTATTTATTGCATAGCTACTTATGTTATGCTTTTGTGATCTAATAACTTTCATCTCATGATGAGCTTCTGTTGCTGTAAACAAAATCTTTTTGTAATCATCATGTGCTATCTGTTTTTTAACAAGACACTTTTTAACACCCTTGCATTTCTTTGCGTTAACCTCGTTATCCAGCACATACGAGTATAGTTTACTTCGCAACACAACAAATTCAGCAATGGGTATTCCGCACGTTTCATCTTTCATCTTGCCAATAACTTTTTTATTATCATTAAAATGAAACTGACTTTTTGGATCATAATCGCAATTATCAAACAGTTCATTATCCTTGTAAAAGTCTGCGTACACATCTTTTGTTTTTATTTCATTACACAAGGAATCGGTATCAGTAAATAATAACTTAGCTTTTTTATCATAATTGTTTTTGATATAGTTGTAATGGAAATCATACATCAAATATTTTGACAAGTCTAAAATACACATGCCAACATAAATAGGACGATTTAAAACTAATCGTTCTTTTATTTTGTTTACGGCAAATAAATTTTCATTAAACATGTTACAAGAAATAAATGAAGGTCTTGCCGCATTTTTTAAAAGGACCTCCTCGTCGTGAGTCAATTTAACATTAATTCTTTTTCTCAAGTTTTCCATAGTTTTACCAAAAACTGAATTGTTCATCAGTTTGAAGAAATCCTTTTCAAAAGCATTTTTACCAGCTGTTCTCTTAGCAGTATTAAAATCTATGTATGTCTTTAACCACTCTGATTCGTCGAACTGCAGTATTCGATGTGTCTTTGTTACTTTCATCCCAAGTTTTTTGTATAATTTTAAGTTTCTAAAATGCACAACATACTTTTCTTTATTTTTCAATGTCGTAACAAGTTTATTAACATTACAATGTACTAAATTAATATTTTGTTTTAAACTTTTACAATAGTCTGACAAACACTCATCTTTGATATTTAAACTTTCTGGGGCGAGAGGATAATCATTATGCGAGTCATGTAGTTTTTCGGGATACTCAATATCGCACTCAACAATGTAATTTGATTTTCCTTTTTCAAACTTATCAACCCACTTGAAGTTGCCAGTAGGTAACAGCTAACACAAGGCCCACCCGTACAAGTTATTAGCATCGAGATATATTATGTATTTGCTTTCTTTTTTCTTGTCATAGTTTTTTCATATATTTATTGTTAGCTTGTGAATATCTGTTTGCAATATAACTCGTACCGCCTCTTAATCCTTTTTCCACGAACAAATATTGATCAATATCAGTTATTAAATCAAGTTGGATGCCAGTCATCTTGAGGCATGCATCCCAGGCTAACCCAGGACTACTGAAGTAATGGCAAGGATCTAATTTGTAATACTCAATGCACATTTTTCTAAAGTTTTCAAAAACATCTGTCAGCAGCAGCACATCAGTCTTAAGATACAGATCATGATATTCTCCCATATTTTTAATCTTAAATGTTTTCCATATTTTTTTAGCGTGTTCATAATCCGCATCTGAAATGTGCTCATCATTTAATTGAGAATAAAAGCTATCTTTGCCAGGTAACTTAGTATCCTCGAAACGTTCAAAACTGTTCATGTAATCATAAGGATAAACGCCTTTTCTTTTTAGCAAGTCTAACTTTTTACCGCTGTATTCTTGAGATATGTATTGAAACGACGGAACGTTTTTTACTAGATTATCTAATGATTGGGACATGAACTGGAAACTATCAATAAATACTAAACTTTTTCCTAACATGAAAGCCATATACTTTTCCATGTTATTTGGTATCACATTTATATTTTGTTTAAACTTTCCGATGTGTTGCATTATGAAGTGAGAGTCATATCCTATAGGTATTTTTCTAGTCAACCTGAAATTAATATTACATATGTCATGAGCGCTTCCTCTGTACTTTCCAGTTATATGACAATGATCTCTAACTTTTCTAACGGAGTTTTCATATGCTACTGTACGACTTGGGTCATCTTTTTTAAGTGTTATTGAAAAACCATTACCACAAATATGGCATGATTTAGATTTTTGGAATCTAGCTTCTTCTTCCTGTGACATCACCAAATCTTTCTTAAAATGCGTATTCATAGTTTTCTTGCACCACTTTTCTTCTGCTATCATTTTTTCTAAAAACTTGTAAACAGCATCAGGTCCTCTATACGTTACAACTGGTTTTGAATATTGATCATCATAACAACAAACAACCTTGTATCCATAACCGCAATCAGCATGTTTTTGATATTCTTCTGTATGTGATTTTTTAGGATTGTTTGATACTGAAGAAATACTTTCGGTTACTGCTTCAAAATCAGCATATATAACAAACGGAACCATTAGCTGTCTGTCGTAGTTTTTAAACTTAACTTTTTCATCTTTGTTTGGCATCTCTACTGCTTGTTTTTCGTTTAGTGAAAGACAAACAGGTTTATATTTTTCCAGAATTCTTTTAAATTTAAAGCACTGTAAGCATGTTTTACAAAATCATTTTCTTTCCTTGTGTGCCGTTTGATTATACATCAAACTGTTAAAATCTTTTATCCACACGTAATGATTTTTTTCTTCTTCGGTGATTAAAAGCATATCACATGTTTTTTCTGCTTTATTGTTTGATATATGCAACGGGTATACTTGATTATCTTCATACCCAAATATGTTAAAACAAATGTTGTTTTGTTTTTCTATTTTTGGGATTTGTTTGATAGTAACAGGAAATGTAATTCCTTCATAATTTAGATCATCAATATGCTTTTTGTACTTTGTTATTCTTTGTGGTTTATTATTGACAGGGAATTTATAAGCCAAATGGCACCATCTAAAGCATTCGTTATCTTTTTCATTTTTTATATTGATCAATCCTTTTTTAGGATTAGCAAGTTCTTTTGGTAATCCAAATAAGAGCTGCCTCGTAAAGGCTTATACTTTATTCGATTTATGTAATGTGCATCTACTGATTCAATTTGCCAACCACTTCCCAACTGAAGCCAATTTCCAATTCTATTTATAATTTCTTCTAGTGCTTTGTCTAATGCTTCTGATATTTGATTTTCATTTATAATTATTGCAGCCTTTGAGGCAAAGTAAGCTGTTTTGTATATAATATCAAAACTTACTATTTTTTTAAAAGTAAGTTTTATATCAACGCTTAATTTAAATCCACCTGTTTTTCTTAGTTCTTTTTTAAGAAAGTTTACAACTTTTGATTGTGTTTTTTGTAGTTGTCTGAGCGGATCTTTCCTGACGATAACATTTACTTTAAAAACCGTGCTATACTGTTTTGAGGATGTTTCAATTTCTCGGATACTCATTATATAATATTACATGAGATTATTTCTTTAAGCCCCTATTAATTAATTAATTAATTAATTAATTATTTTGAAGTAAAATATTTATTTCCTGGTTAGATTATATTTTTTTTTTTATTTATCCATACATAATAATTTTAATTCCTCGTTCAAGTAAAACATCATAGTGGCAATAAAAGAAACTTTGTATACAGTTGGATGGTAACTGGTTGCCTCTGAAATTTGTTTTTTGCATAAAGAACGTAGTTTGTTTATATCTCTTTTTTCTATTTTCCATGACAGTTTTAGTTGTTGTGTCATTGTTATGATTCTTTCTGTCAAATCTTGAAAGTTTGAAAAAATTAAAAGCTCAGCATCTAATTTACTCGCATCTTCAAAATCAACCGTTTGAGCATATGCCATTTGATCTTTCTTAAAGTTTTTGATTTTCTTTTCTACTTGTTGCATTATAATATTACATAAGATAATATTTTTAAGCCTATATTTAAATATATGATGCTATAGTATAATATAATGAATTGCAAATATTGTGAAAGAGTTTTAGATATTATTGATCCTCCTAGGGTGTGCACAGATTGCATATTATTTCACACGACAAAAAAACTTTGTAAATATTGTACCAGAGCCAAGCTGTGTTACAAGTGTACATACGCGTGTGTGAATTGTAACGATACTTGTGAAGTTTTTGATAACGAGCGTGTTTGCCTTAATTGTGGTACCCACAATGGTTATAATCTTATCACAGGTTGCACCTACAACCAAAAGAAAACTATTTACCTCAGGAAGTATCATTTGGGTAAATACTTGGTAGCATTTGATTTGTCTTCTAAAAATAGGCAAAGATTTGAAGATTTGTTTTACAAAATTGTAAAGATTTTGGATCAGATAGAAGGCCGGAAAAGATCAATCAAATTTGAATACATTTTTCAAAAAATATTTAAAATATTAAAAATAGAAAAACAAACAAAACTGATTAAAACAAAATCAACCAGAGACAAGTACGATAGGATATGGAAACAAGTCAAATTACGACTGAATGCCATGGCCGTTTAACTTGAATCTTTTTATATACATTTCCAGAGGTTCTGTTAAGTTATCATTCTTTTGAATCTCTAATATTTTATTGAAGGTAATCCTAATTACCTCTTCGTCATTTTCTACTCCTATGATGTTTTTTTTAACAAAGTCTTTTTTTCTGCTATTCTTGTTTTACTCACTAAAACAGCAACTACTGGAGGAACTGCGCCAACCACAGTTATGAAAACAGGAATTTCTGGAACTAATGGTAAGAGAGCACCACAACCAATTATTCCGCTGGTAATCTGCAACGTTGTGTTTATAATACCGCACAATTTATAATTTCGTCTGTATGCAGCTACAAATCGCGCCAAGTAATCAATTAATTCTTCTTTGGTTTTCATGTATAATTACAGTTAGACAATAATTTAATTAAAATATTTAGAAAATAGTTGCTCGTGTTCTTTGGGTGATATTTTACCTATTTTTAATAATTCATCGATTATGCTAATACCTTTATTTATCAGCTGCGGACTGTTATTTCCTGATTCGATGCTTCCACATACCAACTCTAGATCATCCATCAAATCATTAGGATTATTGTAATATTCAACATCAGCACATCCTACTAAAATCTTTTTGAACTTTGAAGAACCCTTGTGAATTGGTAAATCAGATAATTCTGTTAGTTTCTTAAAAGCATTCTGAGACAGGCTCGAATAAGTTTTTTTATTATTGTAACGCTTTGTTATCAAGTCTATAAAATCATCATCCACTTTCATATCTAGCACAACAGCTTTTCCTTGCCCGGCAATAAGTTTGTGATGGCCAACAAGCTCGGGTAAATCAATTTGCAACACTCCATAGCGACCATCTTTATCAACTTTGTAAGAGTTTCTTTTTTGTTGTAATCCCGTGCCTGAAAAAACTTCACTATGCACAAGCAGTGCATCAATTCTTTCTCTATAATATTTTAAGGCTTCTGACTCGTTCTTTGTCTTTTCCCGGATCTGTTTATATCTTTCTTTCACGGGTGTAGTCTTTTCTTTTCTAATCTGGTTAGAAAGAGCAGCCATGTGACGACCATTTTCTCTGATTATATCACTAACATTCCCGAGTATGCGTCCGGCTTCTTGATCATCTCCGGCTACACTCGACGGCAAGGGTAAGTTATATTGATTTAACACTTCTTTATTGATTCCAGCATCTAGATTAGCAGTAGTTGGTTCTTCAGCGAATAACTGGGGTAATCCCTGGTACGTTTTTTGTTCTTGTACTTCCTCGCCTATTGCTGCTGGAAGAGCGGCTAATTGCTGACTTATTTTCGGAAGAGAAGCTAACTGCTCGGTTAGCTGTTCTGACTGACTTTTTATTTCGCTAGTTACAGGTTTAAATATTTCTTTGTACAACTCACGACTAGCTCCTTTTTCTAGTCTTTTTTGAGTAACTTTATTCTCGTATTCCTTGACAAGCTCACTCGCTTTTCGCTTTTTTTCTGCTATTTCTTTCCATTTTAACAAAGACATGTATAATATAAGGTTAGATTAAAATAAGTTAAATTAAGACAAGTTGATATGATTTAAACCAAGTTAAGATAACTTAAATCGAGTATTATGCAGTTTTTGTTTTCTTTTTAGTAGCAGGTTTAACTGCTTTCTTTTTAGCCAGAGGTTTAACTACTTTCTTAACTGCAGGTTTAACTACTTTCTTAACCGCAGGTTTAACTGCTTTCTTGACTGCAGGTTTAACTGCTTTTAATTTTTTTCTTATGAGTCTAATATTTACATGTGCTTTTTCAGACTCATTTTGTATTTTAACCAACTTTTTTTCCAGACGTGTTATCTCACTATGAAATTCAGATTTGCTTAACATTTTATTTATAGGCTTTCTTTCTGCTTCTAATCCTATCAAATAAATAATATTTGGTCGTTCTTCTGTTTTTGATAAACTTCCTGGATTTTTCATAGTTGGTCTCCAGACAGCAGGATCTGCATCTTTTTGTTTTGTAGGTTCTGGGATATTCATCTTAACCTTTTGTAATCCATAATATCTGACTTGATTAGCTTTAAAACATTCTGCTTCTGTTCCAAGGCGTTTACCGCGAGGGATTTGTTTTATTCCACAAGACGCTTTTGACATATGATAATACTTAGGTAATATTAATATTATCTGACTATTATTATAATGGAAATTCCAAACTATGATATGAAAACAGAAAACGGTAATATTAAACAGATATGGAACTTCATGCCAGACTGTTGTTTTAAAATGTTAATTTGCGGTAATTCAGGATCTGGCAAGACAAACACACAAGTTCACATGTTGCTGAAACCTTTGGTTTACTACGACAAGATTTACTTGTTTGCTAAAAACTTAGATCAGGTCTTATCACAAAAACTTGAAAAGATAGCAAAAAAGAACAAAATCCCAGTCGAAGACATATTAGAATGTTCGAATGGTGAAGTTATCCCTGTGGAGACCTTAGATTCAGATAATCAGAAGATAGCTATTTTTGATGATTATGTTTGCGAGCGTAATCAAAACGGTATTATTAATTATTTCATCGAGGGAAGACATAACAATTGTTGTGTAATTTACTTGTCACAATCTTATTATAAAACTCCCAAAGACATTCGTTTGAACTGTTCTCATTACATCTTCTTCGCAACTCCGGTTAATCGCGAGCTGGGTATGCTTTCCAAAGAACAAGATGTCAGCAAAGAGCAGTACAGAAAAGTGACTGACAAGCAGTACGACTTTCTGTATCTGGATCGCCCTAGGAAGTTAGTAAAGCGTAACTTCAACGGTGAAATTTAATTTAATCATATTATATAATGGGACTTTTTAATGATCTTGGCGAGGAAGTTACTACTGGCAGTGTCAATATTACAAATTTTGGTATTGTGCTGTCTGAGTATGTAAAACAAAAACATCTGGTTAATTATCTTAACAAAGGCAGAAACCAGGAAAATGTTTTGAGAAGTGAGCTTAATATGGATAATAATAAAATTACCAATGTTGGCAATCCAACAAAAGCAGATGATGCAGCAACAAAGCAATTTACTCAAAGAAGAGTTGCAAAAATCATACGTGATTATAATATTGATAAAATTCCAGACATGATGAAAGATTTAACAACAGGTGTTGATGATAAACTAAGCCTGATACAAACAAAGTTACAAGCAAACCGCGAAAAAATGATTGAAATTCAAAACGGTTTGAAAGATGAAATAAATCTTCTAGATGATGCTTTGAAAGAGCTAGAAAAGAAAAAAGACGGATTAGAAGATAGTGAAAACTACAAGAAATTAAGTGAGCAAATAATATTCAACATATTAATACACGGATTGGGGAAATCAGCAAACTAATGGTTGATAACAATGAACTAGAAGCTGCTATTGCTGATGCTTCAAAACAAATGAGAACTGCTTTTACTGCCGAAGTAACTCAAATTAAAATATTAAATGAGCAAATGAACACCAACGTTGCTGATATCGGAAAAGAGTTTGAAGATATTAAAAAGAAAATGGTTGACGGCAAGTCGCTGGAGACTGCTCTGAACAAACTGGTTGACACTGATAAACTCGAGACTGCACTGAGCAAACTGGTTAACACTGATAAACTTGAGACCGCTATTGATGATGTTTCAAAGCAATTGAAAGCTGCTCAGGATGAAAAAATCACAGCTTTTGATGGTGAAATAGCTTCATTAAAACAGTTTAATCAAAAGTCTGGTAGTCGACACACAGCAATTCTTGGTATAATTGATGAGCTGAAAATAAAAGTAGACTATTTAAGTCGGATTCTGCCGTTTGAATATACGATAGACGGAATAACTATTATTCAAGATGCCGTTGCGGTCGGTGACGATAACCGTGACACGGTATCGTTTTTTCTATCGTATCCAACTCAAAAACCACTTGAAAGATCCGCGCGTTCGTTCTATTTTTTTGATGCGTTTAGTTTTACAGCCAATCCACTTATAAAAGGCGAAGAATATTATAAAAAAAATCCTTTGGGGTTGCGAATTATTAAAGAAGGCCGATATGTATTTGAAGTAGATTTTACTTATACAGGAGCAGATATAGAACAATTCTCTATTGATTCACGGACTTCAAAGTCTCTTATCCCGGTAATGACAAATGGCAAACGAATAGTAAAAAAACCATTTGAATTATACATCAAACCATCTAGGATTCGTTTTATATCAGATACAAAAGATAACACTACACAAGTTTTCAATTTTGAAAAATCAAGTTTGAAAATGTTTTACATACCGGAATGATTAGTATAAATAAAAATTATCCATTCTCTATTATATGGAACAATAATTGTATTATCATCGGAGAAAGCGTCAATAATTAATAGCTCGAACACACCGAGTAATTTTACAACTGTGTTTGACAGACCATTAATATTAGGCAGGAACAAACAATATGGTATCGGACTCGATAAGATTAATTCTATGACTTACTCATGGTATAATATTAGTGAGGATTTTAATAACAAAGTGATAAGGTATCACAATGGAACAGATTGGAAAAGTATTACTTTTACAAATGGAAATTACAGTTATGCTGATATCGATAATTACATAAAAGAAGCATTGACTGTAAACAATGATTTAACCGATGACTCGCCTGTCCCGATAAAAATTGAGTTTGATTTATCAAAATTCAAATGTTTGGTTACCGTTCTTAATAACTTTGTGCTTGATTTGAGAGAATCAAACTTTCACACCTTGATCGGGTTTGACAAAGATGCAGTCATCAGAGAAACTAAATTTGGAACTGTGACACCGAACATAACAAATTCTATCGATACATTGTATATCCACTGTGATTTGATAAGTAATTCTATTGTTGATGGATCATACGGGGATGTCATTTATGAAATAAGTACAGCTGATCTCACGAGATCATATCATTTCAAAGATGAACCGATAAGAGTCGGGTTCAGTGAAGTAAACAAAACGATCATTAACAGTATTAATATTTACATAACTGATTTCTCCGGTAAGATTATTAACCTTAATGGTGTCCACACATCATTCCGTTTTGTTTTGAAGGAATTAATGTAATATAAGTTATATGGTATGTTTAAAAAAAGTTTATGACACTAGTACGGAAACATATACTGAAGTTGATCGATTTACTGGAGCTGGTATATTTGACATTTTTTTCAAAAGTCGGATCAAAGATATTCAGCGAGTCTGTGAAAACAGCAGGCAAGAAAGCATTAGAAACTGCTGGCAAGCAAATCATAGAAAGCGGCTCTAAAAACTTGGAGATGAAGTAGGAAAAATGGCTGCTGATAAATTAGTTTCATTTAATAAACCTAGTAAACCAAAAGGAGAGATGATTCTAAAAGAACTTACAAAGGCTAATAACAAAAAAGAAGTTGTAGCTGAAACTGAAGAAGATGTAGCCGGGGCTGAAGAAGATGTAAATGCAAAAATTAAAAGATTACTATCCGGAAGGGGAATTTATACAAGAATTAATCGATTAATTAATAAAAAATAATCTAATTACTAGTAAACATAGATGTTTCGAAGTAATCAATATAATACTAGATATGAACATGTACCTATTCAGTTAGATACCCCAATAACACAACCAGGAAATGCTACCAGGCAAATGAAAAGTGGCTACCAATTTACACTAAATGACAGAAGTTCTTACTTTGATTGGTATAATGCATATTTTGAAATCAGTTTTCAAGTAAACTTGCTAATGGAGCCAATTTCGCAGACGCTGACAGAATTGCTTTAATTAACAATGCAGCTTCACTGATTGATCAAATGCAAGTAAAGCAAAATGGGAAAATAGTTTACGATGGAAATAATCTTCACAGATTTGTTAATATCAAAAGCTTGCTTGAAATTTCTGATGACTATGCAAAGACAACCGGAACAAACGAATACTTTTATTTAGATAATACGACAGCTGCAGAATCTCGGAAGGATGAAGATACCTATAATCAAGGTTTTGCTGCTCGCCATGTTTTAATCATAACTAACCAAAAAGTTAACTCTATAATCCCATTAAATAAATATTCCTTCTTTGGAGGTTTGGAAACAAACATGCTTCCTCCTAGTCAGATTCAAATTAGCGTGCAACTAACAGATGATAATGTGCTAATTTTCAAAGCTGGCGGTGATGATGGCCGAGTAGTTATTAATAAATTAGTTATGTGGATACCTAGAATGATATTTAACTCAGATGGTTTAAGTTATGTAATGACAAATCATATTACATCAACAAGATGGACTTATCTTCGTGAAATGATACAAGAAAGCGGAAGTTCTCAACTAACAGAATCTGTATTTAGAATAACGGCCGGAGTCAAAAGTCCCAAACACGTTTTTGTGTATTTGCAAAGGGCTGACAAGAGTTCTTCTCAAACACAAAATCCTCACCTTTTGGATACGTTTAAGGTAAATGCTGCTAATACTAATTGCTATTTACAATCAGCTAGACTGAAAGTCGGAAAAGGAGTTTATTATCCAGAAACTGAATACAGTTATGCTAATATCATAAGAATATTCAGAGATGTTATTAATTATTCTTACAAACAAAATGATAAAAACACCGGAACTTTACTCAATGTGGGTAATTTTAAAAACCTCTTCGGGATGATATATTTCGATTTGAGTTACAAGGAAAATGAAGTCAGTGTTGACCCAAAACAACTAAGTTTGAGATATAAACTAAATATACCTCCTGCCGCCCAATATAAAGTTTATTCTCTGGTTCTCTATGAAGTAGATGTAGTTATTGATACTGTCGGAAATGAATTGGTAATAGTTTAATCTAACTTATAATATATATGACTTACGTAAATTATTCAGTAAATTTAACAGATGGACAGAAACAAAGTTTAGCGAAGGCTTATGAAAACAAAAGTGAATTAACACTCAGGTTAAAAAATAACCAACTAACTGGGAATTTTCCTTTGCTGCTAACAGCTACTCATATTAACAATATTAACAAAGCTAAATCTGATGGACGGGGATTAGACATAAATATATCAAAATCACAGATGAGATCTCAGTCTAAAAATGGAGGCTTTTTAGGTGCATTAGCTGGTTTGTTAACTAAAACAATATTACCAACAGTTGCTAAATTTGCTCCAAAGATATTAGGACCTTTGGCAACAGGGGCACTTAGTGGTCTGGCAAGTACTGGAGTTGGTAAAATATTTGGAAATGGAATGGTAACTGTTCCTGCTGATAAAAAACAAACACTTCTAAAATCAAATAAATTAACAGCTGCACAAAAAAGCAAAATAGCAAAGTCAAAAGGTTCCTGAACCATTAAACTAACATAAAAACAACTGCAAGACGTACTGGCATGTGCTTCTAGTAATAAAACGGTAACTGTTCAAAGTGATAAAAAACAGCAAAAGGTAACAGCAACTGTTCCTAGTGACAAAAAAACAAAACTTCTAAAATCAAATAAATTAACACTTGCACAAAGAAAGAAGATAGCAAAGTCAAAAGGTCACTGCCCTGTTAAACTAACTAAAAAACAACAGCAGGACGGAGGATTTCTTGGAATGCTTGCATCATTAGGAATTCCATTGATTGGATATCTTATTAGTGGTTTGACTGGAAAAGGTTTGCAAGTAGATAGAAGAGGATACGGTTTACAAGTAGACTCACAAATTAGGCCATACAGAAGTATCCCATTTATAAAAAAAAATTAAATTTTAAAAATGAACCTATCTCTAACTTAGACATAATAAAGTGGGTTAAGCAGTTAGGCATACAAAAATTTAGAGGGGTGAACAGCAAAAACAAATTGCCGACAAAATTAAATAAACAAGAATGCGGTATTATTAATCTTGATGATCATATTGGACCTGGCACACACTGGACTTGTTACTATGATAATTATTACTTCGATCCGTTTGGCTTGAGCCCACCAAAAGAAGTTTTAGCGTACATACCTGATATAAAATACAACACCATTCAATACCAAGATAAAACAAGTGTTCTGTGTGGATATTTCTGTTTGTACTTTATCAAAAAGTTGCAAGAAGGAAATAGTGTGTACGATATTCTTTACAAATTATTAAAACCGTACAAACCAGTGAAAAATGAAAACATCATAACATCATATTTTGTAAACGAAGTTTAATCTAATCATATTATATATGAGTTACTGTATAAAAGAAAAAAAAGGTTACTGAAAATATTAATCCTAAGTATGTTTTAGCAAAAAATGGTAGAAAAATGTTAAGAGCAACTTGTGCATCTTGTGGTATTACTAAAACAAAGTTTGTTAAAAACACAGAAGGCGGAAATATTGATATTCATAAAGCTATGCTTCCTCTGTTGCCTAAAAAAGGGCTAACACTTCCTGGTTATAAATATTGCGGACCTGGTAATCCACTTAATAGCGGAGAACCGGTAAATGAATTGGATGCTGTTTGTAAAGATCATGATTAATGCTATGACGAAAATCCTAGTAATAAATCAACGTGTGATAAAAACATGCTTGCTGGTTTGAAATCTAGTAAGTCTAAAACTATCGGAGTAAATATTGCTAAGAATTTGATAGTAAAACCAGTCATTAGTACAAAATATAAACTTGGTCTTGGAAACTCAAAAAACTAGAAAAGGCGTTGAAATGGACTGACAAGTTAGCAGATGAACTTCATAAACCTATACGAAGAAAATTCACTCAACGCCGTGTGATTGTTAATGAAATTGATAAAATATGGTCTGCTGATTTGGTTGATATGCAATCGTTTTCAAAGTATAATAAAGGTACTAAATACTTGCTTACTGTTAGTGATTTATTTAGTAAATTTGCTTGGGTTGTACCCGTTCCAAATAAAACTGGTACGGAAATTACAAAAGCGTTCCAACAGATAATCAGTACAGGAAGACAGTGTAAATATTTGTGGGTTGACCAGGGTGTGGAGTTTTATAACAAGACGTTTAAGCAATTCCTTGATGATAATAATATCAAAATGTATCACACTTTTAATTTGGGAAAAGCTGTAGTAATTGAACGATTTAACAGAACATTAAATGAGAGCATGTGGAAATATTTCAGAGCAAACAATACAAACACATATTTAGATGTGTTACAAGAAATGGTTGATAAGTATAATAATACAAAACATCGGAGTATTAAAATGACACCGATTGAGGCTAGTGATGAAACAAATAAAGGAACAGTGTATTTCAACTTGTATGGAAAGATGAGAAGTAATCAAATTAAGCCAAAGTTTAAAATAGGGGATAATGTTAGAATCAGCAAATATAAAAGAACGTTTGAGAAAGGCTATACTCCAAATTGGACTGAAGAAATATTTATTGTTGATGAAATTCAAAACACAAATCCAGTGACATACAAAATAAAAGATTTAAACAACGAAAACATTGATGGAAGCTTCTATGAATTAGAAATGATAAAAGCAAAGCAAGAAATATTCGGGATTGAAAAAGTAATACGACGTGATTACAAAAAGAAACAAGCATTGGTTAAATGGAAGGGTTACAATGAGGATTTCAATAGCTGGGTCTCATTTAAGGATATTGAAAATATTAAATAAGGGCTTAAAAATAATAATATATAATATTATTATATAATGGGACAAGAAAGATTAGAAAAGGTTTGCAGAAAACTTAACAATTTAAAAGATAAATATAGAAGAGAATTGATGAGAAGCAGGCAACTCCAAGTAGAATATGAAGAAGTTCGTGATGATTTTATGGACACTAAAAAAAGACGATTGCTGGCTGAAATCAGTGGATAATTATGAACGCGAGCTAAATAGTAACAGAGAAGAGCTTCTTGAACTGAAATACAAAATAGCAAAGTGTAGGAAATAAAATACTCCATGGTAAAAAATGATATGCAGAGCGATGATGAGGTCTACTGCCCGGTTCCGTCTGACTTTGCTTAACGAGTTGCAAATGCTATTGAAAGATTTCGCCGAAAGTAGATTCGACGAAAGTAGACATAAAATAAAATTGCGCTCCCCTAACGAGTTGCAAATGTTATGTTATTAAAATGGCAAACCGGATTGATTAGTAGTATAGAAAGGTGGGGGGGGGGGGGGGGGGGGGGTTATCAGGCGAGTTTCCCTGAGCGGGGTTGCTTGAGAAAGCTGCTGAAATATGTTGGGGTGTTGATTTAGGCGTGACTTACATTTAGATCTTGGTGGTGTAAATGAGAGTTACGCCTGAGTAACCCCCCCCGGCATATTTCACTAGTTGTTCTCATTCCCCGCGAGGGAAAACTGGCCTTGTACCCCCCCCCCCCCTTTCTATACTACTTATGAAAGTATACAATAATACGTCATGTTGATTTAAACAGTATGTATTATGTCATGTTTATACATATATTGTTTACAGATTATAAAGAGTAGGACTCTGCAAACAAGCCTATCAAGGCTTATATCAATTCATCCACTTTAGAGATGTTACATTATGGCTAAGTAACATAATATGGCTTAATCATGAAGTATAAGTAAATAAAGCAGGATACAATAACAAGTAAAAATATTCAAGGGATTATCTGACCGGGATTATCTGAGCAAAAAGGGAATAGAATTGGAATTTATAGTCGCACCAGCAGCTAAAGGTCATTTGGCGACTGTTCAGCTTCCATTGGTGGAGGAAGACCCCAGGTGGCCCACCGGGCAATTTTCGTGCACGAGCGGAAATCAAAAACATACAGTCCTAGAAAATTATATATATTCTTTTGATTTTTTCTATCACTATTCTATACATATATTGTACATAATAATTTCTGAACATTATATGTTTTCTGTACTATATTTATTATTTATACCACTTTTGCTATTATGTTAAATATATATTTTTGTACCTTGCAGCAGGGGATGGACCTCCCCGACCCCGACCTCTATTACGGGGATAATAAATGGGCCACTGAAAAGTGACTGATTAAAAAAAAATGATGTATAAAAATAAAACTCGTGTCATCAGCAAAGCGTCTTATGTTTGAGTCGATTTCAATAACAACATTATTGATGTAAATCACGAGGAGTATGGACCTATTGTTTGGGGCGCTTGTTTCAGCCAAAGGTTTTTCTGCAGCAGCTTGAGGAATTTAAATAATACGTACATCAATTATATATCAGTAGAACTGGTATTTTTAGTGGTAAATAAAAATACCTTAGTTTTGAAAATCTGTTCAGAAATAAATATTTTACAGCCCAAATTATTGTTTGATAGGTTTTCTTCCATGTAAATTCCTTGTTGGTGGGACAGCAGAAAATTCCAGGTTGTCTTAATTTATGAATATCCAACAATTAAAAAC
Organism: Cyrtodaria siliqua; assembly: GCA_037043455.1. Classification (NCBI taxonomy): domain Eukaryota; kingdom Metazoa; phylum Mollusca; class Bivalvia; order Adapedonta; family Hiatellidae; genus Cyrtodaria; species Cyrtodaria siliqua. The sequence continues at coordinate 87,238 of JAWPHD010004109.1, forward strand.
CATTTTCAGATAAAAATTCTATAAAAAACATATTTTTCAAATTGTTCATGCAGCAGAATTTTGCATTGAAAATGCGCCATCAAAAAAAGCTTTCGGACATGAATTTTTTATTTCTCAACCGATTTTGAAAAGTAAGGTATTTTTTTTACCACTAAAAATGTCTGTTTCGCTGGTATTCAGCTTATTTAGGTACGAGGTGTATTTTGTCTGAAAAGTCCAAAAAAACGTTGGCTGAAACAAGCGCCCAAACAATAGCATTACGTAAAATGAAAACATTTAATAGGTAAATTAAAAAAGGTTATCGTCATGTTTTCAGTAAAAATATTTTTAAAGGTGTTTTATTGTTGAAATATCAGTTATAAAATCCTGCCAATATAAGCTTTCCCATCGCTAAACGGAATTAAGGCGGGAACACGTAATGTAATAGAACCTTATGGAACACCAGATGTGATTTTATTCAATTATGATATTACATGGTCAAATATGACGGGTTGCTGTCTGTTCGATAAACATAAAGACAACCAATGAAAAAGCTTTGCATTAACTCCGAACATGTTCAGGCTGTACTAATTTTATAAATTGTTTGCAGTAAATATTACTGAGCAACGCTTTGAAGTAAATGTTCATAACATGTCTGCCAGCACACACATATATAAAATTTCTCATCTCCTCTCTCTCTCACTCTCTCTCTACATGGTCGCCCCGTGTGGTTCCCGGGGGCCCCGTTTGGTCACGGGCAAAAAATAGGGCCACTGCAGATCCCTTTGGAGGCGTAGGTAGAGGGATACAATCCCCCCAAATTCATGTTCATTTTATCATGTTTTGTTCATGTTCATTAAAGGTCTTCATCCTGATCCCTGCATTGTTTCAGGTGTCATCTCGCTCACATCAAAAGATCAGTGGCAGAAAAACAATAAACGTGGCTCCAGCGTAAATGGAGTTTCTACGATAGAATTTGCAGCAACTCTGCATTTCAGGGTGAGAAGGTTCTAGGCCCATTTACAATATTTTATCTCGATGTACATGGAGGATGAGCCTGACATGTTCATGCCTGATAGGCGCCATATAACCTTTCATGTGTTGGTGCGCCTTAAAACCCAATTCAATTAAAACTCTACATGGTTATCTGCCTTTATGTTCCGTTCACTTCCTACGTATGTCCGTTCGTCTTTTATATCCGTACCTGCCCGTTTAAGGATGAACGGATGTATGTTATATATATGTTTTAAAGCAATACGAAAGTTTTATGAGCTACCGAGGTGAACTTAGAAAGCTTTCAGTCAGTATCTTTTATACTTTTATATTAAATTTGTAAGGTTTATTTCAAAACGTATTCTAAAGAATGTATACATATGTAATACAAATTGAATAGATCCAATATTTGAATAAGCTAATCGGGAAAATATTTATTTTAAATTTGTTAAAAATCGTATACATCACGTGGCCCAGCCTTAATGCCATTAGGGGATGGCAAATCTTATATTAGCAGGATTGTATAAGGAATAGTTCGAAAATAAAACACGTTTAAAAACATTTTTTACTGACAAAATGCGATAACCTGTTTAAAATTACTCATTAAATGTTTTCATGTTACAAGATGTAAGCTTTTTAAGCCGAAGTTAAGGTTTTATTTCATACCCCAGCCAACCCCGTTTTCGCTTCTTCGAGAAGGGGTTGGATGGTGTATGAAAGTTAATACTCGGACCACGTAATGTAGACATAATTATTTATAATTTACAACAAAACAACTTTCCCTGAGCAAACATGTTAATCAGCAGTAATTGAACTGTATGTAACATGCGGCTAAATTTGATGGGTGTACATTTCGTATGTAGTTTAATAATTTTGTTTTTGCATCTCATTGTTTAAAATCAAATATACATAATATATTCATTATTTCATAAATAAAACATGATTTGCAAATACAATATCGCACGAAATTTTGTTTTCTTCCGAAACTTGATTTAAAATGAATGCCATTGGATTTGAAATGGTCAAATTAAGAAAATGAACTGTCATGACTAACTGGGTCTATGACGTATCGTATATTCAAAAACAGCGTATTTGTAGGCAAGTATGTGATAAATTGATTTATTACCTGGATATATGCTGTAATCCAATGCCTGGGAATTAAATCAACGTATTGTCATATTGTAGAGTGTTTTATTTATTTTAAATTAATTATTTGTTTCATTCAATACATGTCCTCGTATCAGTCCTCCATTTCATTCCAAACGTTAAAGGGACACATGGCAATCTTGAGTTTTATATCAGGCATTACAATTAGTACATCGAATTATTAATACTGTATCATTTTGACTTTAAACTTATTGCATATAATTAAATAACAAGAGGGCCAAGATGGCCCTATATCGATCACCTGAGTAATTGTCCATTATCGAACTTCTTCGAAATCTTATGATCATATACAATCTGTGCAAGTATGGTTAAGATTGTCCGAGAAATGTGGCCTCTGTTGTTTACCAACATTGATATAAAGACACTGACAAAGTTTGGTAAAGATCAAAGACAAAATGAAGGTGTAACCTCTGGGGCATGGCCAAATGTGACCCAAGGGCTACATGTAATATAGGAGAGCTGTGTGCCTTGTGGTTTCCGAAAGAGAAGATTTTTTAAGTTTTTCCCTATACAAGTCTATGTAAAACATATGACCCCTGGGGCAGAGCCAAATGTGACCCCGGGTCACCAGTTTAATAAACTTGGTAAAGGACCATAAGCGCATAGTAACTGCAAAATATTAAACCTCTGGCTCTTGCAGTTTCAGAGAAGAAGATTTTTTTAATTTTTCCCTATACAAGTCTATGTAAAACTGTGATCGCGGGGGCGGGGCCAAATATGACCCCAGGGTCACCATTTGAACAAACTTGGTAAAGGACCATAATCTTATAGTAACTGCAAAATATTAAACCTCTGCCTCTTGTACTTTCAGAGAAGAAGATTTTTAAAAAACTTCCTATATAAATCTATGTAAAACTGTGATCCCCGGGGCGGGGCCAAATTTGACACCAGGGTCACCATTTGAACAAACTGGGTAAAGGATCATAAGCTTGTAGAAAATGCAAAATATTGAACATCTGGCTCAAGCAGTTTCGGAGAAGAAGATTTTTTAAGTTTTTCCCTATACAAGTCTATGTAAAACCTGTGACCCCTGGGGCAGGGCCAAATGTAACCCCAGTTTCACCATTAGAACAAACTTGGTAAAGGACCATAATCTTATAGTAAATGCAAAATGTTAAACCTCTGGCTCTTGTAGTTTTAGAGAAGAAGATTTTTTAAGTTTTTCCCTATACAAGTCTATGTAAAACTGTGACCACCAGGGCGGGGCCAAATGTGACCCCAGGGTCATCATTTGAACAAACCTGGTAAAGGACTATAATCTTATAGTAAATGCAAAATATTTAACCTCTGGCTCTTGTAGTTTCAGAGAAGAAGATTGTTTTCAGTTTTTGCCTATACAAGCCTATGTAAAACTGTGACCCCCGGGGTGGGGCCAAATGTGACCCCTGGGTCACCATTTGAACAAACTTGGTAGAGGACCATAAGCTTATAGCAAATGCAAAATATTAAACCTCTGGCTCTTGCAGTTTCAGAGAAGAAGATTTTTAAAGATTTTCCCTATACATGTCTATGCAAAACATGTGATCCTTGGGGCGGGGTCAAATGTGACCCGGGGGTCACCATTTGAACAAACTTGCTCAAGGACCATATACTTATAGTAAATGCAAAACATTAAACCTCTGGCTCTTGTAATATCCGAGAAAAAGATTTTTATTTTGTTTTCCTATATAAGTCTATGTAAAACTGTGACCCCTCGGGGCGGGGACAAATTTAACACTAGGGTCACCATTTGAACAAACTTAGTAGAGGACCATAAGCTGATGCTACATGTAATACATGAGAGCTCTGTGCCTTGTGGTTTCAGAGAAGATTTTTTAAAGTTTTTTCCTATATGTCTATATGAAAAACATGCAAAATCTCAATATACAAACTTTGGATCCCCGGGGCACGGCCATTTTTGACCCCGGGACTTTATTTGAACAAACTTGATAGTGTAGGCGTTGGCGATCATTTTAAAAGAAAAACTGTTGAAATCTGTCCTGCGGTTCTGGAGAAGAAGATTTTTTAAGGTTTCGATTATATATGACAATGGCGGCCATCTTGGATGTCGCGCTGACCTAATTTTAACAAATCTAAAAAGCATTCACCTAAGGATTATCCATGTGAAGTTCAGTCAAAATTAGCCAAGCCGTTTCTGAGGAGAAGTCGTTTGAAGAAAAGTTAACGACGACGACGACGACGGACGGACGACGGACGACGGACGACGGACGCAGAGTGATCCCAATAGATCACCTTGAGCCTTCAGGTGATCTAAAAAACTGAGAATTCTATTTCCTTCATTATTCTACACATGTTTAAATATATTATTGGTGCAATATTATAAAAGTCAATAATATGTAAAAACAATTTGCTTTGAACTATTCTAACAATTAATATTAATGATTGAACGAATGCAAATAACGCGAAAATCTAACGGGACGCCGTGAGTTTTTAAAAAATCAAGATTGTCGTATGTACCTTTTAATCCATACATGTACCAGACATGTTCATTGCCAATTTATGTGATTTTTTTATAACTGATTTATAAAACATCGGAAGTTTGTCTTCTTACTATGGCGGCATGAATTCGCAGAGATGTTTACACGAGTACAACCGCATATTTCCAGAATAAATAAGGTTTGCTTCTTTCTGGATAGAAAAAAATACGTTCTGTCAGGCGTTATAATCACTGAAAAAAGGGACTTCTTAAATATTGAGAATGTATATGGAGTAGCATTTATTATAATAAAAAAAATCAGTCTTTCTGGATCATGAAGTTTGAAATTTGCTTTAAGTAAAGTACAATATTATTAAAAACTGAAACCTTTTGTGTAACATATTGTGCATTTTTTGTCGTTTATGAAAATTTCGTGACACCCTATATAGTTTTCGAAGAGTTTCGATAACATTGTAAAATTGTTATAATTTGGTTTATGGAAGTTTTCATTAGTCAATATTTATATTTTGTTAAACAAATCAAAGACACTTTTTAATTTGAGAAAGTCATCTTTTCCTTTAGCTTGTTGTTGTTTTGTTTTACTTTTTAAAACAGTAATTTCCTGAAAATTTGATTTTTCCCCAAGCAAATACACATCACAATTGTTCAAAAATAGAGGGTTGAATATGTTACATGTGCCAAAATAAATTATGTGGGTATCATATTTCTTAAGTAAATTTTGATATACCAAGCATTATGCATGTATGCACAGTTAAAAGGGGCAATATATGGTTATTTGAACAAGGGTTCTACAGAAATGTAAAATAGTGATTAGCTATAATATTAAGCAATTTATGTTGCATCAAGCTAAACATAATTTGTAAATAGGAAGATAGTCATAATTATGAAATAAACCTAACCGTATGCTGCGGAAAAATTTGAAATATGTTTGTCATCAGTTATTTGAAATTAATTTAATACTAATGTAGTCCGTTCTCTCCTTTTTACATTTTAGTATTAAGGCAGGCGCGTGATCTCGTCGTTGGCTGACAACAGTTCTGTTAGAATGCCGCAGTATAGTAACTGTTTTGCGAGAAACTCATAAGACCGAAGTTCGAAAAGTGTAGGCAGTTTATGTGAAATCATAGCATAACGTGTATTTATTTTTGGCAAACAAATACTTGTAGCCTATACTTGTACAATCCAAATTGAAACTAGGATCCTGTTTCAACAAATATGATCTAAATTGTTTAAATGGTAGTGAATAAATTTAGTTATTGTGTAATGCCTATTTATATATGCTACACATTATCAGTAAATATATGTGGAGTAGTGGCTATCTTCACGTATTGAGGAGCAAATAAGAGAACAATGTCCCTGATTGATTTAAACATATTTTATTGCCATATATGTACAAGTACAATGCAATCGGGTCGGGCCACAAGTGCTACCCACATTAGTTACGGCCCTTCCCTACAATGGAGTTTTAACAAATATCATGAATGGCAATTGCTATTAACACGTGCCAATAAACTGGATTCACTACAATAAGTACTGATAAAGGTGATCCTTTGAGAGCAACTAACACAATTAAGAGAATAAAGCAGCAGTCTCGGTTTTATTGAGTCTGTTCATGAGAAGTAATGAAAGAAGCAACACTTCTCACGCCCCCTAGCACCGGCTTAAGCGGTATTCTACTTCAAAGCCACCTATATTGGGCTAGTTGGTCCCAAAGGACCAGTAAAAAATAACACTACTGGTTCGACATGATACATAGTAGAACATGTTAAGATAATAAGAAAATAAAAGATAAAGGAAAAGTAGAAGTGGAAGAAAGAATAATGCAAGACATGTGACATTGCTTGGGTTGATTAGACAGATAAAATGTAATGGCAAACCTAAGTAAATCGATGACTATCTCAATAAAGTTTTGAACAGAATTAAAAATCAAACCATTTTCTTGTGTTGTAAGATCTAACCTTGCAAACAGTAATGTATTTGAGCTTAAAGGATGCAACGAACGTGTTGACAAGCCTCTCAATATTGAACTGCATACATTCAAAGAAGAAATGGTTTGCATCTTCATTACCCTGACTGCAAATGCATAGAGGCCATTCGCGTAATGATTTTGAAAAAGATCATTATTGAGATTACTACATGAATTATTGAGATTGCTACATGAATTATTGAGATTACTACATGAATTATTGAGATAACTACATGAATTTCTTATCCTAGCATGTATAACAGAAAAAAAACATACACCAGAAAAGTAAAAACTAGGAACATTTGAATTAGTTAACATTATTCGCATAAGCTGACTTTTGAATATGTTTAATGAGCCTGAATTTTTAATATCTAAAGGTAAATCATTCCAGAGTTTCATAGCTGATGGAATAAATGAATTCATAAAGATAGAGGTTCTAACTGAAGTCTGCGAGAAATTTTCTGCGTTCCTGAGGGGATATGGAGTCTCTTCCGCTACGGTTCTTGGCAGTAGATTTGTCCCTGGTTCAATTCCTGCGCCTTACTACCTTTTTATGAAATAATTCGGAAGCTGTACGAAGGCGAAATGAACATGTGATATTTTGCGCATCGATTTCTTATTTATATACATACATGTTTAATGTTCGACAGATTAAAACAGCTTTATCTGTGATTTATTTATTTTAATGAGTTAATACCATTTAAAATATAGCATTTACAGCTTTAAGGCACCCCAGGGGAAAACTTTATATATTTCTCTGCAGCATGACACATCTACTTTACATAATAGTGTACATATGCTTCCACCTACTTTAATCTCAATTTAATATCTAATTTCAGTTTAACTCGTATTAATTCATGAAATTTAATACAATAATTTAAAACTCGTTTGAAGTTCGTTTTAAGATAACCTCAGAAGTCTTTATTAAATTATGGTGCAAGTTGTCTAATTTACAATATAACACAGTTGATTAACATACTCAATGCTGATTGGTTATTGATCGCGTCTCGAAATTCTTATACAATACCTCTGACGTCAGGTACGTCTACACGTCACGTTAACCGTTGCGACGCCATTTGAAACGAAAAATTCATTACAACTAAGCATTGGAATGTGGATTGTAATCGACGCTCCGTTCCAACAACACATTGAAATAAGACGAAGATGCATTTATTTTCGTTTGATGTTGAGAGATAGCCTTAAAGTGTTAGTTGTGAGAATGTGTTTGTATTATGTGCAATCACTCGACAAAATGTGTATCATGATACATACAAATCCATGTCGGATAAGAAATCATAAATTTTTAACGGGTTTACATTGTGTGAGATCAAAACCTGGTGTTTGAAATACATCAAAACCGTAGGCTTGCGTCCTTTGTGATCGATGAACTTCAAGTTCCGCTCAACAGGTATTAATCTCGGACAACTAAACCTGCTGGAAATATTTGCATTACTTAACCATTACCTAATAATGGGAACCATTCAATATTCTTTCCTTATTTAAGCCCGCTGTGAAATACCAGTTACCCCTGTAATGTAACATTGCATAATAATTACACTTTTAATATAACCATGTAATAATGTGTTTAAAGAGTTGTAGTTCAGGTGCGATTGTAATACCAGGAGTCATACATTAGACAAAACGGTTAGAAAACATACTGATACATGCGTTATTTTCAAGATGGCTTTTTTACTAATTAGTTAGTATTTTAAATAGCAATAGATTAGCGGAGTAATGCATGCTTAAAATTTATTGTTGCATTTACTACTATAAAAACATGGCATTTCCGTTTTGGAATCATAGTTTTGTCTTTAAGCGGAAACACACACTGTAGTTATTTCTTTCTTCAACATATTTAGGCAATGTTATGTCATTTAGTATGATACTTTTCAGATTATAATAATTTTATTAACTCTTTTGCCGAATGGGCAAGGTCAGAACTCTTTTTCGGCGCCATGGGAGTCTCTTCCGGATATGGACATGTTTTGTGCCGAGGCAGATGTTTGCAGACAACATTCATCAAGACCAAAACAAAAAGTTACTTAACTATAAAAAAGGAAAACGAAACGCAACTCGGGAATTTCTGCTATATAATGTATACACTGTACACTTAATTCTACGTAATATTCCCGAGAAATCCAAAGATGTTTGGTAAAATAAATGTAGCAGCTAGTTAGAGAAAGGACACAACTGTGATGTTGTAGAATTTTTAAACTTAGTACACTTTGTAACACGAAATTCTTAAATGTTGAAATTCCACTTTCAAACTTTGAGCCATTTTGATACAATATTTAAATGTAAAGAGATTGTAAGAGATTTAAATATAAAGAGATTGTAAGAGATTTAAATGTAAAGAGATTGTAAGAGATTTAAATGTAAAGAGATTGTAAGAGATTTAAATATAAAGAGATTGTAAGAGATTTAAATATAAAGAGATTGTAAGAGATTTAAATATAAAGAGATTGTAAGAGATTTAAATGTAAAGAGATTGTAAGAGATTTAAATGTAAAGAGATTGTAAGAGATTTAAATGTAAAGAGATTGTAAGAGATTTAAATGTAAAGAGATTGTAAAGCTTTACGTGTCATGTGCTTGAGCCAAACGCATATTCTATCAATAATTAAACTTTGACGGGATAACATTTGGTATGTTATGTGATTTTATACAAAACAAATTTCGAAATGAAAGGTATACTGTAACCATGTACCATTCGATTAACAACAACATACTGTACATTTATCGCAGAAATTCCCGAGTTGCGGCTGATTTATCCCTTAGTATATGTTGGATTGTATTTCTCATGTCGTCGTCCTTGTGGACCAACTAGCCCAAGATAGGTGTATTTGAAGTACAATACCGATCAGGCCGGTGCTAGGGGTCGTGAGAGGTGTCGCTTCTTACCTTAGCTATCATCAACAGACTCAATACAACCGAAGCTGCTACTTTATTCTCATGGTTGTGTGTCTTGCTTTCAAAAAATCACCTTTATCAGTATTTATTTCATTGTTTCAAATTGCAAATGTACTAGCAGTCAAAGCTGAAAAGTTCTTAATATCAATGTTATCTTCATTATATAGTTCAATGTCTGATCATTTATAATTTAAATTTCTTGATACAAAAATAAGCCAAAGATTGAGGTATGGAGCAGAATTGTGGGGGTTTGAGTTGATGGACTGTATGAAAAGGGTTACAATTGTATGCACGTGATATACGAAAGCATCAATTCAATCATGTAATGGGTATTAATTGGCTACTTTGGAAGATACGCAATATACACAGCAGCTAATGAAAGATGCATAAAATACTGGTGCAAAACATAAAAAATGCCAAATACAGATATGTTAAAATATGTTATGAGCAGTTGATTGTATTAGATAACCATGGATACGTTCTCTGAGTTACGAAACTTAATGGATTTTGTAATCAAACATCTTTGGCTATGTATGGGGAAACAAGTGTATGCCAAATGTCTTGCTATTTTTGAAGCAGTATGAATTGAGATTTAAGGATCAAAGCGTGACATTTACAGACATTTTAAAAATAATATAATGATCGAAGAATATTGAAATGTATTAATTATTAAAATAATTAGGTCAGCCTTAGTTTCAGTCAGGACTTCATCGCATCCGCTTCTTATAGATTATTGCAAAACATGCGTGGAGACGGAATACCATTTTGTTATCAGTGATATGCACTTTATATAGCGATTTGAGATCATTGTATCTATTCAACAAATTTTATCAATAACCTGTTTAAATAAATTTCAAGAATTTACCTTTGTCCTGCCAACAGTAAGCGGTCATAAAGAAACTTGCCATGTTTTGTATATTATTAATTGATGAATATGGGAAATTTTGATAATTAATAATTACTAACTTTTGAAATCGAAATAATATTGATAATTCAAAGGATCTGCTTTTGTATCAATTGTTTTTGAAAATGTGAAACCAAATCACGTGCATTCGTTTCTATTTGTACTGTATTTGTTATATGTGTTTGGGCCGATGGCCTTTATCACTAATACTGTTCGAAGGATAATAGAGTAAGAAATAAAGCCATATCTCCCATGCGAAATAAAGGAATTAATAACAGTTCGGTGATAAATAATGATGTTTATGCAATAACGCAAAATACATTGATGCTGAATTGCAGTTCAATTATCCTTTGTGTGTTCAACAACACATTTAATTAAGAGAGACCGGAATATACGGAAGAAATAAGCGATTAATAACCTTCAATTACAAGCAATGTTAACCGTAGGTTAAGGCAACCAAACTTTATATGTAAGAAAACATACTTTTCTCAATGTGTATAATTCACTGCTTAATTTATAGAAACTAATATGATATGACAGCTTGTAGAGCATGCAGATACTCATAAAACCACACCAATGCTGTAGCTGTCTCGTTACAAGGACATTCTGAATGGGAAAAGAAAAATACTGTCTATATTTTAGTCAGTAGTGTTCAGTATAGTAATATAAAGGTAATCGGCTCCAGCTATCGCGCCATACGTATTATCACATACTTTCTAAAGATACGGCCATAACTGTCCATTCGGATATGACTGTGATTTGCCGAAAAATTCCAATCTTAAATTTTGCGCCGAACGCATGCAACATCATTCACGCGCTCATGGTAACAGCAGTGTTGCTTTCGACTCAGTTTCAATAAAATGGCCGAGGCGAATCACTCGGTAACGAATTGTAGAGCTAGATTGGCTCAGTGAAGAACAAACTAATGTATAACTAGATAACAAATTAGATAGGAAAGAACTATACAATGTGGGAATAAAATTGTTCCACGATGTCGCAAGATGACCCTAGTGGTTGGTACTAACTCAGAAAAGAATCAATGTCGGTGTCTGCATTTACATAAGTTTACATAAGTTAAATGCAACTTTTAAAATAATTTAAATATCTATACAATTATCAAGAAAAACAAGCGAATACAGAAATGAAATATGACAAAGACTGTTCTCATGAACGTATAAGACGTTCGTAGTATTATCACAAATACTGAATATGTCGACTGTCTATATATATGACACGAAAGTGTTGTTGAAGTTGCAACAATGTTGAGGATCCGAAACGTTACAAAGAATGATGACCTAACCGATGTATTTGACGCGCGAGAGTTCATAAACATGATGCGCGACTCCAATGATCGGTGATTGTCATAAAAAGCCTTCTATAAGGGTTGATGACGCGGGCTCACCACGTGTCCAGGGGAGTACTCTTATGAGAACCTGACAATGATGTCTAGGTACGAGGACCGTCTCCACCCGCTCATTACGTTATGCGATAAATCACCTAGAGGGCCTACACACCCAAAAGGCTTAGCTCCACTCCGGGCTTCTTAGACTGTAATGATACATACTTTTAGACGTCGGTTCATTAACACATCAATCTTATACAATCATCGTTACACAAACAAATCATTATCTAGATATATCTATATTTTGGGGGTTCTCCCCCAAAATATAGATATTCATCATCATCATCATCATCATCATCATCATCATCATCATCATCATCATCACCACAACCACCAAAACATCATAATATGCTCAATATCTGTCAAAAACACCATATCATGGTCAATATCTGTTTGTGGCAGAACCCCATGACTCAAAAAAATATATTTTAGACCAAAAATATATATCCAGACTAATAAGCGAAACTAACGATGCTCAACGTATCGTCTTACCAGCATGCCGGTGTTATGCAGTTAAGTCTTACCAGCATGCCGGTTTTTTAATGGTCCCACACATATAAAAACGCCTAACCGCAAGGTGCTGAAATAAGCGGGGCTTCTGGCCCAGCCCACCTGTCCTTCTGGCCCAGCCCACCTGACCACCGGTCATCTCACTATACATAGCCCACCGGCCCCATTGGAGCACAGGGAATCCAAGGTGTAGCTGGTCATCTCACTATAACTACAGTATGTTGGTCATTTTGTGATTAAACCTGAATACGTCTAAATTTTAAGCACACAGCATTATAATCTTTAAATTTCCAATAACTTGCCATTATTCTGACTGAAACTCCACCACAATCAGCACAACTTTTATTGTTTGCTCTTTGAGGTGGGTTCTAGTTCATTATTTCTTTTTTATATAAATTTTTGAAACTCTCTTAAGGAAAAAATATATAGAAGAAATAATGACGACTGTTTTAAGAGATTTAATACGCATGTTTCATACAGGAGTGATAAGCAAAGAAGCACTAGAACATAGCCTTATGGCTATTCAACCAGTTGAGTCCAAAGTGCTGGAAAGTGTAAAGCCAATCCCAGCTCCAAGAGTTAAATCAAGAATTCCAATCCCAGCACCACGAGTTAAACCAATCCCAGCTCCAAGAGTTAAACCAATTCCGGAATCAAGAGTTAAACTAATTCCGGAACCAAAAATGAGTACGGATCAGGAATACATTTTACAATTACACCGGGAAGGAAGAATTAATGATGATCAGTTTAGAAAGATGGTAGATGCTCTTCCAAAGGTAACTCCAAAGGAAACTCCAGAGGTTAAATCTCAAACATTACGTAACAAAATACAACGTAACAAAATACTACGTAACAAAAAGCAGAAATATGATAAATTACAATATGAGAAATATGCTAAATTACGAGAGAATGTTATAAATGAATTGAAAGAGCTTAATGATAGAAAATCTAAAGAAGAATTAAAACTGGTTGACAAACCAAAATGTGGTTATTTCAAAGCATACGAGATGTCTGTTAAGCAATACAAAGACCCTCAAAAACTATTACATGATAAGAAACCCATTATTACAAACCAAATCAACAAAGAACTGACAGAGATGAATGGATTAAAGTTTTCATTAGGTCTCACTGTAGATTTATTTAAAGATAATGGTGCTACCAAAAAATACATCACAGCAGTATTATACAGCAACCAATATGCAATTTTAAACTCTGAAAAAATAAATGAGTTTTACGATGAAGCATCCGAAAACATACCACAGAGCATGGAAAGATTTACAAACACAACATCAGGATTGGAAATTGACCACTGTGTTAATCTTTACTTAAATATTGCAAAGTACGAGCCGTTAAAAGGTTCTTCATATATTCCTTTGCCTAAAGCAGTAGCTGATAAGAAAGCGATTATCAATGTAAAAAATAATGATGATCAATGTTTGTTTCATGCAATAAATTCTGCTTTAAATCCAGCCGCAGATCACACCGACAGGTTGTCAAAATATCCTAGTATAGAGTTCTTAAAGAAAAAGGGCATTGACTTTCCTATACCAATTTCTCAAATTTCCAAAGTAGAAAAACAAAACAATCTTGCTATTAATGTTTACGGATACACCATATCAGAGAACAGTAAACAAGTAAATGTTTTCCCGTATAAAATATCAGAACAACTAAAAGATATTGAGCGAATTAATCTGCTTTTAATATCTGAAAACGTTGAGGTTGAACATGAATAAGGTGAACCAACAAAAATAACAAAATATCACTATTGTTGGATAAAAAATCTGAATAGACTACTCTGTGACCAAAACAAACATAAAGGTCAAACTTACTTCTGTGATCGGTGCCTTCACGGCTTTTCTGGAAAAGGACTACTTACCAAACACAGAGAAGACTGTGAAGGTATCAACAAAAATTCTTGCAGAATAGAAATGCCGCAAGAAGGTGGAAATCACACACAATTTAAAAATCATCAAAATCAGATGTCTGTGCCTTATGCAATATATGCTGATTTTGAGAGTACAATCCAGCCGCAATCAACCAAATTTGGAAAGAAATCTGCAATTCAAAATGTACACGAAGCTTGTGGTTTTGGATACCAGGTTGTCAGATATGATGGCAAAGCTGAAGAACCTGTTATTTACAGAGGTAAATATCTTGTTGAAAAGTTTTTAAATCACTTAGAATGTGAAAAAAACAACATTAATAACATATTTGATCACCCAAACCCATTAATCATGACGCAGCAAAATGAGGAAGATCATGAAAAAGCAACACACTGTTGGATATGTGAGAATGAAATATGGAAAGGTGAAAACGGTAAAGTAAGAGACCACTGTCATTTTACAGGTGAATACAGAGGCGCAGCACATAAAGACTGTAACCTGAAACTGAAAATAAAACCAGGTAAAACAATCATCCCTGTTGTATTTCATAACCTCAAAGGATATGATAGCCATCTCATCATGCAAAAAATACATAAAATGACAGGTAGTATTACATGCATCCCAAACAATGCTGAAAATATATTTCATTTAGTGTCGGACAACTTAGATTCTTGGATAGCTTTCAGTTTATGGCTTCGTCTCTGGAAAAATTGGTTGATGCAACAGACAAATCTGATTTCAAAATTACTAAAAATCTGTTTGGGGGACAAACAAATTTACTTCTGTGAAAAGGTGTTTATCCATACAAATATATGGACAGTGTGGAAATATTTCAGGAAACGCAATTACAACCTATAGAAAAGTTTTACAGTAGTCTCTCAGATGAAAGTATAAGTCCCGAAGATTACGAATACGCTCAAAAAATATGGAAATAGTTTAACTATAATACTCTTGGAGACTATCATGATTTATATCTAAAAACGGATGTAACTTTGTTAGCAGATGTATTTCAAACTTTCAAAAAAACATGCATGAATGCATATAAACTCGATCCCTTGCATTACTACACAGCACCTGGATTATCTTGGGATGCTTTACTTAACATTCTAAATATTTAGAACTTTTGACAGACATTGACCAGCACTTTTTTGTAGAAAAAGGTATGCGTGGTGGAATTAGTATGGTATCAAAACGATATGCCAAAGCAAACAATCCACACGTAGCTGTTTATAACCCTCACGAGGAAAACAACTTTTTAATGTATTATGATGCAAATAATCTTTATGGGTGGACAATGAGTCAGCCACTTCCATATTCTGACTTTAAGTGGGTGGAAACAGAAACGTTGCCAAAGCCAAAAGAAGGAAAAGGATATTTTCTAGAAGTGGATTTGGAATATCCAAAAGAAGTTCATGAAGCTCACAATGATTATCCACTTGCACCGGAAAGATTAGCAGTGAAAAAGGTTTGGTTGTCTGAATATCAGACAGATCTGTTAGAAAATAACGTTATGACAGAACAACTAGTCCCCAATCTTATGGATAAAGAAAAATATGTGTTACATTACAAAAATTTAGAGTTGTATTTATCATTAGGCATGAAATTAACAAAAATCCACAGAGTGTTAGAATTTAATGAAAAACCATGGATGGCATCATACATAAACCTAAACACAAAACTAAGGAAAAAAGCTAAATCAACCTTTGAAAAAGATTTTTACAAACTTATGAACAACTCTGTGTTTGGTAAAACAATGGAAAATATACGCAAGCGAACTGATACAAAACTAGTTAAAACTGACGGCTCTGAAAATGAAAAGATAAGAAGAATAATAGCTAAACCCAACTTTAACAGGTGGATAACATTTTCAGATGAATTGTCGGCATAACATGTAAACAAAACGAAATTAACATTAAACATACCAATTTATGTTGGGATGGCAGTATTGGATTTATCAAAGTACATGATGTATGCCTGGTACTATAATACCCTGAAGAAAAGGTACGGAGATGGCTGTACTTTATTATACACAGACACTGACAGCCTACTGGTAGACATCAAAACAGATGATGCATACAAAGACATGACTGAAATGAAAGATGAGTGTGAACTAAGTGATTATCCTCAAAATCACCCAATGCACGATGATACAAACAAAAAATTATTAGGTAAAATGAAAGATGAATGTGCTGGTGTTCCTATAGTTGAGTATATTGGATTAAGACCCAAGCTATATTCTATTTTGAGAGCGGATGAGCAGAATATTAAGAAAGCAAAGAGAGTAAAAAAATATGTAATCCAAAAACATATCAACTTTGAGAACTACAAGGATGCATTGTTTAACAAGAAAAAATACACTCATGAAATGAATATGATACGATCAAAAAAGCATCAAATATATGGTATAACAGTAAACAAAGTAGCACTGTCACCATTTTACACTAAAAGATACATTCGAGAAGATGGAATTACAACTGATGCATATGGTTTCTATAAAATCTTATGAATTTGGGTATCAGCAGGAACAATAAGTAGTTCTTCTTTGACAAATCCTCTTTGAGGCGCTGGTGATTTCAAATAATATACTCTTATACCTTGCGTCACCATATAACTTTTAATCTTGTGAATATCTACACTCCACATTGGATCAGTTGCTCTGCGTCTTCCACCTTCTTGTTCCCCGAGTTGATATAAATATCTTACACTTGCATTCATACAGATAGGATTTATGTTTCAACAGGAGGGGGCTTTTTTGTCTCCACATTTATGGCTTTAACAACTTCTGGTAATCTCTTTACCCACTCTCTGTTGCGTTTTTGCAAATCCATTTCCTTAGCATACTGATAACCAAACAATCTTTCAGCTAATGTTCTGTTAAATCTTTCCACTATAGCTTGGTCTCTGTGTATCTCTGTTCTGCCCCGTCTGATATTTACATTATGTTTTGCCATCAACTGCGATACTGCACCCATGAATTCTCTGCCTGGATCCACTTGTAATAACTGGATATTTTAGATGCCGACTGTATATATTTTCAAATGCTTTGGCAACTTCTTTGCTATCCTTGGAAGTCAGCGGCTCTGCTTCTTTGTATCTACTCGCAATATCAACCACAGTCAATGCATATTTATATGTCTTGCGGCCACGGCCAAAGCCAAAAGTATCATGCGGCAGAAATAACAAATCAGCTTGATGCACTCCATTCTTAGCAGAAACATCAAACCTGGGTCTAATTATTTTCTTCGGCGCAGGTAAATAAATCTGCCACACAGCTTGTTTTTTTAAAAATTCTAAGGCCTTTTTTCATGAACTTCTTTTGGATATTCCAAATCCACTTCTAGAAAATATCCTTTTTCCTCCTTTTGGCTTTGGCAACGTTTCTGTTTCCACCCACTTAAAGTCAGAATGTTGAAGTGGCTGACTCATTGTCCACCAATAAAGACTATTTGCATCATAATACATTAAAAAGTTGTTTTCCTCGTTAGGGTTATAATCAGCTACGTGTGGATTGTTTGCTTTGGCATATCGTTTTGATACAATACTAATTTTTTTCACTGACACCAGCCTCTTTTGCTAATTTTTTAACTGCTGTGTAACCTCTCAAAAATCCTTTTGGGCTGTAATAAATCTTTTCCATTTTAAATGTATTAAAGAAAATATATATACTATATAAAAAATGGAAATCACAACTGCAAGATTTGATGAACTGCTTCAAGCGCTAAATCAAATAGCACAAAGAAATGGACAGACTTGGAAAAGAATAAAATATACACTATTACAAATACAAAAATAGTGGATACTCAATATGGTTCATCCATGGTATTAACATTATCAGACAACGGTGAAGTATGGGCGCCTGGTCATCTCAAAGATAAAATAGAGAAGACAAATGCTAAACTACCATATTATGTGCGACCACTTGGATTGAAACCAACTAAGAACAACAAAAATACTAAGTATCATGCATATGACTTAGTCATTCCAAAGTAAAACAATGCTATTAACAATACTAACCATTACTAGTTGCGTGGTGAATATCGCAGCTGTGGTGAATATCGCAGCTGTGTTTTATATTTATTTCAAGATAAAAAATAAAATGACTACTATAGAAATGAATGCGGAAGAACTATTACAAGGTATCATACCGGAAGGTTTTACGGAAGGTTTTACGGAATACACATATGAATCATAGCAACAAGAAACAAAAAGAGAAAGATTATCAGCCATAGTGGCTGGCGGTGGTAGTCGTCAATATTTGGGTAAAGTCATACAACTCACGACTATAGATAGCATGCCCCCAGATGAAATTAATAAACTTTACTGCAGATATGAAGCAAGACTTGGGGCAAGCATGGCTAAGACTTTAGGCAATTATTTTATTAACTTGTATGTGATGGGAGTATCAAAATATTTTAATATAACCAATCCACCAAAACTGACAGAAGATTAGGAGGAAGACCCATTTATTAAACATGCTTTAGCAAGTGCGTGTTGTGAGTTGTATTACAAGTATGGAATGTACTTAGCGCCATTTACAGCCATGCTGACAACTGTTCGACATATTGATTTTAATAAAAATAAAAATGTCGATAATAAAAATGAAGAACCAAGAGAGTGAAGTTGATACACAATCTGTTAAACAACAAAATCCAAAAAGAGTAGAAGCTGGGAAAAAAGGAGCAGCGGCAAGGAAGACAAAGCGTTTGCTTCAGATAGAGCAAGATGCACTGGATGCACAGGATGCACAAGATGCAGGACAGATAACAAAAGTACCAAGAGGTGAAGAGGTATACAAAAATTATATTCCACCGATTTTATTAGTAGGCTTTGCTGGGTTGGGTTTGTATATTTATAACAAGAAATCGGTAGCACCAACTGTAGCTGTGCAACATGTTCATGTTGCATCAAAAGACCCGTTTGATTTTTTTTAATTTTTCATATTAAAAATGTCAGCTTACGGAAACAAACTCAACCCTCATAGAAAACTAAGAGAACCTCATGGTGCCAAGGGCATCCGCACAAGTGTAGTTATTACTAACAACCCTTCAACGATAGACCAAAACCAGCAACTGCTTGTGAGATTTCCCAATCTAAGTACTAATGATGTGATAGTTCCACGTACTGCTCGTCTTGCCTTTGAAATAGAACTTAAAAGCAGAACAGACGCCAACGCTACTCTATACCAGAATCTGGGTAGAACAATTGTGAAATCAGAATAAGTGGAAACGAAGTCATGTCAATAGATGACAGTGATATATATCATTGTTATGTAGATTTATGGAAAAGCCCTACCGAACGAGTAAACATAGCTTACCAAGGTATTGGTAAAGCAAACATGCTAAAACATAGAATTGGTGCGGGAGATAAATCCTCAGACACCGAAGATGAAGCTATAGCAGCAGCTTATGGAAATAGATTTTGTATTCCACTGGACTTTGAAATGTTAGAAAGTCATATGCCATTTTATCAAGCGGGGCTTGGTGATAGGTTAGAATATGAATTAACGTTTAACGATTATAACAAAGTTATCAAAAGCAGTGATGCTGATGCATCTTATGTAATAAAAAATATCTGCTTGGAATTTGATATGGTTAGTGATGTTGAATTAGCCAGACAAATAAGACCGCAAACCAATGGTAAGATAGTATTTATGTATGATCGTATCTTGCGACATAGAAAAATAATAGCAAACAAATCTGATACCCTTTGGAATATCAATATTAATGTACCAGCACGGAGCATGAAAGGTATTTCAATGCTGTTTGAAGATCCAGAAAGAACAAACACGGAATCCTTTTACAACCCAATGATTGAAAAAGTTGAAATGACAATAGAGGGCGTACCAAATCAGTTGTATAGTCAGAGCATGAGGGCGTATCAACATTGGGATGAAATCAACAAATATTTTGCTTTAACATCAAAAAGAAACAAAGAGACAGACGTAGTAGCGAGGGACTTATACTTTTCCAATGTTTCTCTTGAGACCTATCTAACAAAAGCATATGCTTTGTGGCTTGACCTTAGAACATGTGATGACAATTTATTACACGGCAGTGGAAGAAGAATAGAAAACGGCAGTGAAGGCATAACGATACTCATAAATAAAAAAGCAGATGCAGATCAACCTTTAAATATTTATCTATATATAATACAAGATGCGCAAATCAATTTCGAAGATGGAAGATTCAAAGAAGTACGATACTAAATATCCTAAATATCCACACAGTGCCATTATCTGCGGTCAGACAGGCTGTGGCAAAACAGAGTTTGTTCTTGACATACTTGAACAAGAGTATGTTGGAGGTTTTGAACATATAATTATATTGTGTCCAATCATAGAGTGGAACGAGGCTTATAAAAATAGATCCTGGATAGGAGATGTAAGACACCCGAGAGATAAAAAAATAATAATTGTCAATCCCGTGAGCAACGACAAAGAAATGCTACAAGAACTGTTGCGTTTATTTTTCAAACAATATGCTGGCAAGCCCACATTATACATCATTGATGATTGCTCCGCCACAAAAGAATTAACAAAGAAAAAAGATATGTTATCAGAGTTGGCATTCTCTGGTCGCCACGCCAAACAATCAGTGTGGGTTATTTCACAGAGATATAATTCTGTATTGAAAGATTTAAGGGAGCAAGCAAAATGGTTGTGTATGTTTTACACCAAGGACAGAGATAGTTTTGAAAATTGTTTGAGAGAAAAGGATGTTATTCCAACGCTGGAAGAGAGAACCAGAATAAGAAAAGCTTTAGCAAAGACTAAATATTCCAAGTTAATTTTGAGAACTGACCAACCCACTGGTTATTGGGTGGAATAGCATTGCTTTTTTACTAATAGTAACAGAAGCAAAGCAATGTTAATTGCAGACTAGTTGGGTGGACGATACGACGACGTCTTCAGCAGCAGCAGCGCGCGGCGCGCGGCGCGCGCGCGGTGAAACACCGTTACATCAGCAGCAGAAGCGCCTCTGAATTCGAGCAGCAGCAACAAAAGCAGCCTCCCGTGAAATATAGCATTGCTCATAGCAAATGAGTAATGCTTATAGCATTGCTTATAGCAAATGAGTAATGCTTATAGCAATGCTAATAGAAAAATTAGTAATGCTAATAACATACTTAAAGTTTAAAACTATTTTTATATAGTTTTAAACTATGAACTTAATTTATACGCCACAAATCCAGTTGCTGCCATGCCCACCACAATAAACGTAATTTCTCTATTCTGTTGATCCGGAGATGGTGTATAAAAATCACTCAACTTGGGCTCCGCTTCCAAAAGCAAATGTTTGCCAGTGATGTAATAATACTGTTTCATAGCTTGGTCCACATCATCAAAAGTCTGCCCTGCATGATGCTCTTTTTGTAGTTGCTTGTTAATAAAATCTAATCTCTCTGTTCTTTTTTTATTCCACGCCGCTTGTGCTGCTTACAATTGTTCTACGGCTTTGTCATGCCTTTGTCTTTCCTCATCTGAATGACTTCCCATTTTTGAAAAGAAATAATTTGAACCGCTAAATGCCAATGCGTTTGTCAATGCGCCACCGATCATCATTGCTACTGCGCTTGCCATTTTTTTTTATATATATTTTTTATTTCATAATAACCACAGGAATAATACCTTGCTTAATCAACATATCCTTTGTAGCCATTGCTAACATTATATCCATAGACAGCATCCCAATATCTGCCATATTAAAATCCACTTTAGGAGCTGGTCTTTTTAGTAGTTTTCTGCCAATCTCAGAATATCCAACAGTTAAAAGTGTTTCCACTCCAGCGTGATACATCATATTTACAATTTGTTTTACGTCAATACTTGCTGCCATTTTTTTAATATATATATTTTTTTAAAATAAACAATGGCTGAGTTTGACAATCCTACGTTCGATCCAGATGCTTATGTAGATGAATTACTTGATGAAGAATTTATACAACCTGACTCAGAATTCCAGAGACAAATTGTAAATGAAAATAATCATATTAATCAGCTTCAAGGGGAAGATAAAATAAAAGAACAGCTCGCACAAAAAAAGTGGTTAGTAGATCATTTTTTTACGGAAGTTAATGCTGAGATCAGCGGAATTGATTATAAAGATGATTTTAGAGAGGCTGAGGACAAAATCGGTAGAACAATGTTATATGCAATTCGGTTGGGGAAGGATGACGTCCCACTTACCTATTATAAGGGAAATAATCCAAACGAACTAATCAAGTTTTAAGTGCTGGACACTTTAGTTAGAAAACATGGTATTGACTTTGTGAAAAACACTTTAAAAATGTATGATTATTTAGTTCCACGTGAAAGACTTGCTCGGGGTAGGGCAGAAATAGCAGCCTTGGTAAAAACAAGAGATACCATCGCTGCAGAGAATATACCATTGCAAACTTTTTCAACCACTGAAGATACTTTTTCAACAACTGAAGATGTACAAAATACAGTAGATGCTGTAATTATAATTAAGAGTAATATAGGTGAAACTTATTCTAAAACTGCTGTTCAACCAGAAGATCTAACACTGCGAGAGATACGAGGTTTGGATAAGAGATTGCAAAGCTTCCGTGGAGAACTTACCAATAATCTCTTAAAGCTCACTGAGCTTGATAAAGACATAACAAAAGAAAAACAAAAATTAGAACAGGTTAGCACCCCCGGGCAGGAGGATGAGTTTCAACAAGAGCGCCTACGTGACAGAATAAAAAACTTAGAAGATGAAAAAAGAGCACGACTTGAAGCGGCGAGTGAAAACAAAGAAGCATTACGCAGTCAAATAAACAGGATAAAAGAAACTATAAAATAAGGTGTTAAAAGAAGACACAACATTGGGTGAGAGAATCAAAACCTTGTTAAGGGAGCAAGGTATTACTATGGTAAGTATTTTAACTGCGTTTGGTATGATTATTGGGGTAGTAGTTGAGACCATTATTCCCACATCAAGTGCTGCTCCAACTCCAAAACCTGATTCCTCAAGTGCCAAGGATTGGATAAAAAAAACACTAAGTAATCTTGGTAAACTTCTTGCCAACCTAGCTGGTAAAGCTGCAGCAGCTTTACCAGGAGTTATTGGTACAATAGTATCATGGCTTTTATCTGCAACAGGTAATGTTATTAATTGGCTTGGTAACCGGTCAGGGGTGTCACGTATACACGTTATTTTCGTAATAACTTAAATGCGTTATTTTCGTCACGAAAACATCGGCAAATTCCAGCGTCCGTATTTTGACATTTGTTTCAGTTTGACATGGAAAACCCGACATCTAAGCATATTTTATAACGTAACCCTTAACTTACTAGTTGTATACGAAGAATGTACATACTTATGGGCGCCTGAGAGCAGTTTTTTTATCAAAATATCTCATTTTTTGCTCCATTTTAACCGTTTATTGACTATTTTCGTCCCTTTTTTTTTTACGCTTTCCGATTTTTCTGACTCTATTTGACATTTTTCCAAGTTAGTTACATGTGTTATCTTTACATTTTTGCAATAAAAAATGAGGCGCACGCCGTTTTTCTTGGGGCGACGACGAAATTAGTTGATGCGTGTATGCTCAAAATAACGTAAATACGTTATATTGAGAGTCCATTTCGTTTATGGCCGGTATGTCACAGATAACTCTGTGGGTCATGTTCTTCACTAATATAGTTTAGCCTATTTACCTCTCTCTTGTTCATTTGGAATATTAGCCTGCAGCTGATAACATTTACATCTGTGTGATGATTTGCATGATTTGTGTATGACATGTATTCGATACGTACATGACCATAATCACATCGTCGTGCAACACAACTGTGTAGAATAGATTTCTTTGGCGATTGGAAGCAGGCGTGTGGGCTGGAAACATATGCCACTGTAATGTTGTAATGTTTTAATATTGTTTTGTTTTTAAATGAAAAAAACAGTAGTTTCTCTTTACACAAACTACTCCGATGTTTTATGTCAGCGTGGAACGTGAAGTCTTATTCGAACCTTCTTGCAAACAGCTCATCAAAATCAATAGCACACCTACAAACACAACAACCCATATCCAAGGCCATTAAATATAAATATGAACGACCTGTAAAAACGATCGTTACATATCCCACATCATCCCGATCTCTCGCCGAATAAATATAAATACGGGCGACCTGTAAAAACGGTCGTTACGTATCACACATCACCCTGATTCCAACCTCGATAAGTATAAATACGGGCGACCTGTAAAACGGTCGTTACGTATCACACATCACCCTGATTGCCAACCTCAATAAGTATAAATACCGGCGACCTGTAAAAACGGTCGTTACGTATCACACATCACCCTGATTCCAACCTCAATAAGTATAAATACGGGCGACCTGTAAAAACCTTCGTTACGTATCACCATCACCCTGATTCCATCCTCAATAAGTATAAATACGGGCGACCTGTAAAAACGGTCGTTACGTATCACACATCACCCTGATTTCAACCTAAATAAGTATGAATACGGGCGACCTGTAAAAATGGTCGTTACGTATCACAAATCACCCTGATTCCAACCTCAATAAGTATAAATACGGGCGACCTATAAAAACGGTCGTTACGTATCACACATCACCTTGATTCCAACCTCAATAAGTATAAATACGGGCGACCTGTAAAAACGGTCGTTACGTATCACACATCACCCTGATTCCAACCTCAATAAGTATAAATACCGGCGACATGTAAAACGGTCGTTACGTATCACACATCACCCTGATTCCAACCTCAATAAATATAAATTCGGGCGACCTGTAAAAACGGTCGTTACGTATCACACATCACCCTTATTCCAACCTCAATAAGTATGAATACGGGCGACCTGTAAAAACTGTCGTTACATATCACACATCACCCTGATTCCAACCTCAATAAGTATAAATACCGGCGACCTGTAAAAACGGTCGTTACGTATCACACATCACCCTGATTCCAACCTCAATAAGTATAAATACGGGCGACCTGTAAAAACGGTCGTTACGTATCACACATCACCCTGATTCCAACCTAAATAAGTATAAATACGGGCGACCTTTAAAAACGGCCGTTACGTATCCCGCATCTGCCTGATTACACCCCCCAATAATAATTAGAGGTTATTAACTGGGGTAGGTGTGCCTCTTTGTGAAATTGGCCCTTGATAGCCATATGAGGCCCTCGAGCTAAAGCTCAAATTGAATTGAACTGAATTAGAACATTAGTTTTTTTGTTTTGTTTTTTCATATTGTTTAAAGGGACACATGGCAATCTTGAGTTTTATTAAAACATTAAAAAACGTGCTCCTCGATTAGTTATCCTGCGTCATTTTGACTTTAAAATTGCTTGCATATAATTCAATAAAAAAATTAGATTTCAATATGCTTCGTTATTTTACCATTTTTTTAAATATATTATTGGTGCAATATTCTAAAGAGATAGTAATATGTAAAAACAATTTGCTTTGAACTATTCTAATAATTAAAGGGACACTGTCCGTAAGTAAGCAGATATTGAGCATAACCAAATAACTGTCTGACTTTTATTCAGTGAAATGTATACATGAAAACATGAGCATAGACACTAAGAAGTCTGTAGTAATACATTCGTGAGTTTGGAAAAAAAAAGCTTAAATTATTATTTGTAAATAAAGTGGGACCCACCGTATTTACCTTTTCTGCGATCACGTGACTTCCATTAGCGCATTAGGTTCTCACCATAGTATTTAGGGCGTAATATGTATAGCCCGCTTAGCTCAGTTTGGAGCTAGGTCGACTACTTTACGTTCACTATTATTACTGCGACTTTAATTTTAGTATGGGCTGCGAGTTCAAACGCCCGAAATGGTTTCTCTTTTTTTTTTGTACCGCGACTGAATTCCATCAAACAATCCTGCTTTAATTAGTAAATATTCAGTAATGTTTGGTATGTAATGTTTGCGAACATAATTAGTGGTGTGTGTTTTATAAGCTAAAAGATACGGACAGTGTCCTTTTAACATTAATGATTAAACAAATGCAAGTTACATGAGTTAAGAGAAAAAATAACGGGACGCCGCGAAAAATATATATGATTATAAAGATTTAAAAAAATCAAGATTGCCGTGTGTCCCTTTAACCTACTTGTTGTCTCAGATTTTTAAATACTTTTACCATTTATTCAATACCATTTTACTACAAGCAGTCTTCGCGGTGAAGTGCGTGACCTATACAGAGAATAATGGACGCCGCGAGTTTTTAAAAAATCAAGATTGCCATGTGTCCCTTTAAAGGGATGGGCTCAATAGAGTCTGGACAGTTGAACATGTTTTGTAATGTGTGTCTCGATTTATAAATCCCGTCTAATTTTTATTTTTATCCTGGTTACATTTAAATAAATCAAATTTTAAGTATTCAATATTTCGTCTTATTATAATACAAGTTTTTTATGTTTTACTCATCAAAAATATATAGAATTATGACAAATGTATAAGTAATATTAATAGTACTGAACCATGAAACTCTTAAAGTCATCTTAAATACAGTACTTGAATAAATGTTATATTGAAACCTTCATAACGCTTAGTGCGAGCTTAAACCTTTATTAATTTAAAAGTTCAGTGTGCTTTGGCTGAATTTATGAACTCATGAGACACGTATGGCATAGTATATTATATGGAGTGGAGTCTTGGTGTGGATTCTTGGAGCGGAGTGGAGTGAATAATTGGAGTGATCTTGGAGTGACATTTTGGAGTGCCTTGGGGTCAAATTTGGAGTGAATATTTTGGAGTCAATTTTTGGAGTCTAAATTTGGAGTCATATTTTTCTGTAAACTTTTTAGAAACTAATAAACAGTTCCGATTTGTTCTTTGTTATGCTCTTTTGTTCTTAATGGAGGGAGTATTTTGGAGTAAATTTTTGGAGTCTAAATTTGGAGTCATATTTTTCTGTAAACTTTTTAGAAACTAATAAACACTTCCGATTTGTTCTTTGTTATGCTCTTTTGTTCTTAATGGAGTGAATATTTTGGAGTCAATTGTTGAGCCTAAATTTGGAGTCCTTACAAATGACTTATTAGAAACTAATACTATTACTTGAGTTATTTCATTTGCACATGCAATTATTTATTAATTGATAAATTTCTTAAAAATGCATGTGTCTATTAAGCTACCCAATTTAAACAACTAATAATTATTATTTTAATCCAGGTTCTGGAATATTGTGGTTGACCCCTGCATTTGTAAACAATATGCGGCAATTAAGTTGACCAACTACCTTATTTAATAGGCATTCAATAAAACAGGACTAGGACTTATTAGCTTTGAATCATTGGCCGAAGATAAATTGGTCCCTTGGTGTAAGGTCAGACCAATAAAGAGCCACTAAGATAATCACTGTTATCTTTTGAGGTTATATTGTCTGGGTATCTAAAGTTCATACTGTGGTCAAGGCCTCACAGTAGGGACATGAGTAATTAGTGAAGATAGGGACAGTGCAGTGTTAAGTAACAGATTAAACATGTGAGGGTCACTTTAGTATTTTTTTATGTTGAAACATAACTATTTCTCATGTGATAAAGTGAAAATGTATCTATATGAAAATAGAATTATGCTCGTAAGGCAATCAAATCTAATGATGGAATTATGCTCGTATGGCAATCAAATCTAATGATGGAAACAAATAAATTGCTAAACAAGTAACTTAAAGCTTCACAACTGCCACTGAATTATAATTAATAATATAACGCGAAAGCGAGGATTTTTCTCTCGAATTTATGAAATCCGCATTTCTGTCATTATTTGCAAAATGTCTCGGAAAGATTTAGTTCTAACAACATACACATCTAACAACATACACATGTAGCTCAAAATCTGCATAGTTTCGAAGAGTCAGAGGCTTCCATCTCGGCAGAGGCCACCACCTCGGCAGAGGCCACCACCTCGGCATATATGCGCTTCAGTAGCAATTTTTTATACATTTAGCAACAAAAGTGAAATGCAAATGAGAATGAATTTAAGTCTTTAGGTTTTGTATTCAGGACCGGGTAGTGTTTAAACAAAATGGCGATGAGTATAAGCAGTTAAACATTATTAATGGAATGCCAACAGGTAACAAACTAAAATTGTTTAACCATTTAAATGGCAGGTTAGAAATGTGAATGTTTGGTAGCAAATATATCAGTCATCTGCCTTCTGTATATCCACCACGTGCGGCAAATAACTACCGTGGTAATCGAAATGTTAGGCGAACTGGTAGTACAAGAATGGACGATGATCGATGTTTAAATTGTTTTGAAAGCAACCACCAGACTCACGAATGTAGACACAAACAACCAATAACGTGCTGGTATTGCGGTCTGATTGGCCATAAATCTGACAAATGTTGGAATTAGGAATTCGGCAAAGAATCCGTTTCCTGTGGCATAGAAAGTGCAAATTATTTCGCAACTCTGCAAAACATTTGTGACACTTGCAATGGAACAAACTGTAACTGTGACTTATTTTCCCAGAGTAAAAGCTGTTTAAATGATAATACATGTATATATAATATAAACGATGACAATGACGTTCAAGAAAACATTATCAGTTCTAATGTAATGAACTTAGGACTACCTAAAAAAGGCTTAAATATTGGTCATCTTAATATTCAAGGACTTACTTCAAAAATTGACCAAATAAAACTATTATTAACATCCGATATGAATAATGTACACATTCTTGCATTGAGTGAGACCAAATTTACAAACGAGCATAAAACGGAAGCTTTTCATATCAGTGGATATCAAATACCTTTTCGTAAGGATCGATTATATAATGGTGGTGGTGGTTTGATGGTATATGTTAAAAATGAGATAAATTGCATGAGGAGAGTAGACTTAGAAGACAATAAAATTGAATGCATTTGGCTTGAAATCAAACCTAAGCAAGGTAAACCTTTTCTTATTGGGTCTATCTACAGGCACCCTGATTCAAAATTATCTGGAAAGAATTGTTTGAAGAGCATTTAAAAAAAATACAATCAGAAGAAAAAGAAATCATATTATTAGGAGACATAAATAGAGATTTATTAAACATGCAAATAAAATATGATTGGTCTAGTTATATCTTATCGTTGGGATTAGTCCAGTTAATTAATGAACCCACACGAATATCGTCTTCTTCAAGCACACTTATAGATCACATTTACACAAATTCGGAAGAAAATATTTCACATATTAAGATTCAAAAAATTGGTTTAAGTGACCACTATCCTATTTTCTGCACAAGAAAAAATCATTGCTACGCCAAGATAAACGATCACCAGACAATTGAGTACCGATCTTTTAAAACATTTAATGAAATCAATTTTCTGCATGATCTAAATTTAGTTGATCGGGAAACTGGATCAATCTCGGATGCAAATATAATTCTTGAAAACTGGGTTAATAAATTTTCAGATATAGTAGATAAACATTTGCCAGTTAAAAACCATCGAGTAAAACATATACACCAACCTGAATGGCTTACGCCTAATATTTAAGACGCTATTAAAGAGAGAGATCAATATAAAATGCAACATGATATGAACAATTATAAAATATCTAGAAATAAAGTGATTAAACTAATAAAGGAATCTAAAAAAATGTCATACGAAAGAAAAATAGAGGACGGAAAATCCGACCCAAAATCTATATGGAAAATCTTTAAGGAGTTAGGAGCCTCTTCCAAATCCTCGGGCAAATCCAACACAATAAATCAATTAAATATTAATGGGACAGATATTACCGATTCATCTTTAATGGCTGATGAGTTTAATAATTTTTTCATAAACATAGCAGCAACTTTGAAACAACCAATTCCGAACTCAGATTTCAATTTGATAAACGATTTTGTAAACAAAAAGGTCCCTGAGCAGATGTTTTTCAATATCCCATTAATAACCGAAGATCAGGTGCGAAATATGTTGGTAAACTTAGATTCTTCAAAAGCAACTGGGCTTGACCAAATTGGCCCAAAACTTCTCAAACTATCAGCTAATTGCATATCAAACAGTATTACACATTTAATTAATAGTAGTATTAAACAAGGTGTATTCCCAAACACCTGGAAACATGCGAAAGTGTTTCCGTTATTTAAAGCCGGACCGTCTGACGATGTAAACAATTATAGGCCTATTTCTGTATTACCTACAATATCAAAATTAATTGAAAGACATGTGCATGATTCATTCATGAGTTTTCTACAATTCTATCAGCTTTTATGTAAGTCACAAAGTGGTTTCAGGAAACAACATAGCTGTGAAACAGCTTTGGTTAATATGATAGATAAATGGCTAAAGGCATTAAATGAAGGTAAATTTGCAGGTGATATAATGGTAGATTTCCGGAAGGCATTCGATCTGGTGGATCATAACATTTTACTTCAAAAATTAAAGTTATATAAATGTGGCGAGCTTACATTGCAATGGTTCAAATCTTACCTGTCAGATAGGAAACAAGTCGTATCTTTGAAAGGTGCTCTTTCTAAGGAACAAACAATAACGTGTGGGGTACCTCAAGGGTCCATACTAGGACCTTTAATGTTTTTGGTGTTCATCAATGACCTTCCCCTTGAACTGAATGGCATTGTTTCTAATACAGATATGTATGCAGACGATACTACCATATACGAAATAAACGAATCCAAAGATATAATAGAAATAAATCTACAGAAAGCTCTTGATATTTTGAAAGTCTGGTGCTTGCATAACGGTATGGTATTTAATGCGTCAAAAACGAAAGTCCTTTTTGTAACCACACCACATCGACGTGCCAGATTAGAAGATAAATCACTTTCTTTGCGCTATAATGACATTGATTAACAGATTACTACCGGTGATAAAATTTTAGGAGTAAATATAAATGAAAATTTAAAATGGGATGACCACATATTGTTTATTAAGAAAAAAATAGCCAGAAATGTATGGTTACTGTCAAGAATAAAATATTTTATTCCTTTGAATTATCGAATTATTTTCTATAAAGCTTACATACAGCCACATCTAGACTTTTGTAATGTAATCTGGGGTAACACAAGTCGAAAAAATATCAACAGCCTTTTAATAATGCAAAAAAGGGCATGTCACGTTATTTTAGGTGAACAGTATATTACTTTTCAAGCCGCTATGGAACAACTAAATTGCCTCACAATTGATCAGCGAATTATACTTCAAAAGGGCAAATTCATGTATAGAGTTTCGAACAATATATTCCTTCATATATTTCCGATATGTTTACTACTCGTAATTCAACTGACAGAAGTCTTCGATCACTAACTGATACTAATTTTAGTATTCCTAAGCCTAATCGGGAACTTTTCAAGGGCAGAATGTCTTACTCCTGGACCATTTTATGGAATAATATTCCAGAGCACATTCAGAAGTGTGCAACAATGAAACGTTTTACAAACAACTGCATGAAATGGATAAAGGAAAAACAACATTAAACTCGATATAGATATCATCTCATCTTATTATTGTGTAAATATTGTTCAAACTACCACCACCAACAATGTTATTATGTCTACATATATCTTATGTATCTTGCCTTTCTTGTATTTTGTATCATGTATTTGTTATAGAGGGCCCCAAGGAAGATTAGTATAAACTAATTGGGTCACCCTCGATAAATAAAGACTTTCATTCATTCATTCATTTACCAATCCAAGCAAGCTGATTCCCTGAAGACCTCTCAGCTCCCGAATATGGCAATTAGTCTGGTAGTTATAATTGTCTCACAACAGTAAATGGCTTCAGCAAGACATTTATTATAATATAATGTTATAGTGTGTTGACAATCAAACAAGCACACGTTTTAAGCAATAGTTAAAGTTAAGTAACCCATTTATCCCAAGCCCTGATTTATATTAAGAAAACACCATATGAAAATGGTTAGGCAATGCAAAATAAAATGAACATTTTGTTATCCCTCATTGTTATTTTATCTGAAAAAGCATAGTCTTAAAAGAAATGTATGTGTTTTGACTTATAAAATAACATGAAAATTAAATAATTATATATTTTACAGGTATCACATAACATGACTTCTTGAAGTGTAATAAAGCTATGGATTATTTAGCGTAATACACTAGTGCATATATACACAGACCGAACCACTGTGTTTGTGTACAATAACAAATACGAGTACAAATTACGTGCATGGTATACATACAATACATTTATAAACCTTAATATTCATCATTAATTAAAATCTTACTTTATAGAAAGCACGTAGTAACATTACTAATTTGGTTTGTCCCTTTATTTGTAAAGCAGATACGTTACAACTTCGCTACATAGCTAACGTTATTATTTATTTATTATTTATTTTAACATGTTGCATTTTAATTCCCAATGAAAAACATTTACTTTTGGGCAGAGCTAAGACAAACAGGGTGCAGTTGAACCTTTTTTTTTTTGGTAAGACGTAACATGCTCTTGACTTTCACGCGCTAATTGACGTAAGTTACGATGCGTGCAATGCTGGCAACATCGATGTTCTAACACATTATCGCTTGTCAGAGTTTCACAATTATGAATAGTACCCTTTGGGAACAGTTGTAACTCTAAGCTGGTGAAAATGTTCTAACACTATGTATTGAAGCTTAAAAACACTATTTTACCACAAATACATGAATTTGCATTCCCTAATTTTGAAAAACATACATAACAATGTAAATAGAAGGATTGAATTTGATATTACCATTTTTAATTGAGTATGAAAAATAACCCTTGTCCTACTAAGGGCGACTACAATAGCATTTGCGCCCATTGTAATACCAGAGTAACTCGCAGGCTGATCAGAGTTTACAATGTCCGGCTGCTTATCCGTCATTTCCTCAAAAACACCCCTTTGTAACATAAATGGAATGATCCAAATTACATTACCATTATACATTCATAACGGGCTAAGGGTTAAATTAAAGTTAACAAGAAGCCTTTGGGCTGCAGTATTTTAAACTCACCAAATGTTTTTCTCACTCCATTGGAAGATTAAAATATTGAATAATTCAATCATTAAATTTCTCTTACAAATTGCCGCCGTAAAAAATGTAAATTGGCACAAATTGTAAGTGAAATTATTACGTGTCGTCGAAAGTGTTCTGACAGACAGACAGGCAGGCAGGCTGGCAGGCTGGCAGATATTTCTATTGACTTAGATTTTTTCATTTACTTCTGTGATATATAGAATCTTACATTCGTAACCGAGTATAAATTCTTTGGATAAAATAAATAATACACTATAACACATAATACACAATAATAATCATGTAAGATCGTCTATATACTTAATTCATTGGTAAAGGAATCATAACCTGGTCTTATTAGAAAATCTAGGATAATCATGTGAAAATAAGCTTCCACCACCCTGCCAATACCAATCAGTTAATGTACCACTGTTTTGAGAGATAAAGTAAACAATGTCCTGGGTTCGGACAGGGAAAATGACCGAAAACAGTAAAATGTTTGTTTTTATTTCTATTATTCACTGATGATTTCTTTTTCCCCGCCCTAATTACAGATGTCAAATTGTCTGACATCCAGTGTCAGGGGTATACATAGTTCCAATACGTCAGTCAAGTCCAATTAACACGTACTTGTCACAGACAGCTGGCTATAACAGTCGTACCAGAGGGACTGAAGTAACTCAAGTAAATGTATTAGTTTCTAAAAATGTATTAATTGTAAGGACTCCAAAATGAATTCCAAAATATTCACCCCATTAAGAACAAAAAAACATAACAAAGAACAAAAGTCAGAACTATTTATTAGTTTCTAAAAAGTTATTAATTGTACGAAAAAGTAAGGGAAACAATAAGATTTCAAATTTTGACTCCAAAATTGACTCTGCAGACCCTGAATATATGTGTATTATTTGAAATGAAATATAGTCAAACGGTCGTAATTGCAAAACCGAGGTAATAACACACTGTTTTAGTGGAGAGTACTGCAGTAACTTCTTAAAACAGACTTCACTCCAACATGCAATAATTATTTAACATTTTGTTACGTTTTTTTTTGTTTATATATAATATGTGATTTTTTTAAAAATAATATTTGAAAAATAAACTCAACATTTAACCAACTATAAAATGTAACTTAATGCACCGATGCGCATTTAGAATGGACACAAACTTGTTCAATCTCGTTTAACTCGTAGTTGCATAACTAAGCAACCGTGACGTCACCATCATATCAACACAATTTTAAAATATTTTAAAAAAAATACAGAAAACCCGAAGCCGCAAACTGTCTCCTGTACCTTATACTATATAATCTTCGCTGCACCATGTGTCCCTTTAACATATTAAAGTAAATGTGTTTTCCATCGGATGAGGTCAATTTATGCATATACTATGCACACATAAAATTCGAAAACATTTGTATAGATCTTGAGTCCTAAAAAACATTGAAACAGCCGGTTTACTATCTGACTATACAAATCATAGTATTTGGCCTTCCTGCTACTTTCTGTTGTTTAACTAAGACATGTAAGACATGTAAGACGGCGAATACATACATATGAAAAAAATATTTCATTTTAGCTCAAATTTGACCGAACACAGAGGTGTCAGAAATATAGAGACAATATTAAAAATGTACATGTGTTGCTTAGCATGCTCAAATCATGCTTGAAAACTAAGGTGCTAGAGTAGTTAGGTAAACGATGTGTATATACAATTAATGTATATTATACCACAATAGCTAAAATACACACTATGCATTGTGTAATACCCGAGGATATACACAGCATATGTTAGTTATTTTGGTATAAATAAAATAGAGCATGAGTCTTGCACGTGTACGGACGATAATGCACGAGCTAACTCGCTAACGCTCGTGCATTATCTCCCCGTACACGTGCACAACTCAAGCTCTATCTTATACGTGTACGATAGCTCTAATGGTTTTCCTTCGTTCTTGCTTATGATATAATTTTCATAAACCTGAAGGTCTGAGCCGTAACCGTGCTATAAATGCCGATTTATTTCAGTCGTGCTATAAATGACAGAGTTATACCATGTACACGCCCGTTGTTGTAATATAATGTTTACACAACCTATCAATTAAAATGCCAATTACCGGCACTGAATGGCTATGGTACAACACATATTTTTCTCGTATGAGATTTGGGCCTGAGGCCCTCGAAAAGTGTCATTCTTGTTATCGTCGACGTCCATACGTCCGTAATGGTATGTGTCAGTAAACTCTCTCTCTCTCTCTCTCTCTCTCTCTCTCTCTCTCTCTCTCTCACGTTTCTTGTATGCCTATAATTTAAACAAGAATGGAAAATGTGTATACGAAAGAATTGAAAAACAAAAACAAATTAATGTATAAAATGATATGGTAGTATGGCGCGTCTAAACTATGTAATGGCCAGTAGCCTAGTAGTGGCATAGTAGCTTGAATGGAGTAACATAGCGTACTATGGGGAGGCTGTTTCACAGCAATAGACAATAACATTACATATCAGCAATGTTCCAGAAATATGAGGCGCCTTTTTGGTTTTTAATACAATTCAGTGATATCACCTATTGTTTTGAGTGATATCACTCATTCGAATAGGTAATATCAATGATTCGAATAGGTGATATCACCGATTCAAAACGAAAAGGTGATGTCACCTATTGAATGGTTATAATTTGTCAAATTTGCTAAGGATCACTTTTACTCTTCCATATAATTTTATTAGAAATTAATTCACAATAACGATATTAATTGCACTGATTATAATGCAGGAAACGCGTATTGTCATGCTTAGTGACTGACATGGTACTGTGTAAGTGCGATATCGTCGCCCGCTTTTTACGGGGCTTGGGTATTTATACTTAATGGACCCTTTGTGTTACTTTTTCATATGTTTGTATGTGCGTGTATGCGTGCGTGCGTGAGGTTTTGTTTTGTTGTTTGAGGCCTGAGACGTGTTTTGCCTGCACCTGAATCTGGAGGAATCACACATAAATAAAACACTGGACACAGCTTTATACATAAACAGCAATCCTTTTGACAATTTTGACGATTTTTACATATCGAACATGATTGGGTGGCCCTGAAAAGGACCGTTGTAGTTGAAGGGACTCGCCCTTCTTTACGCCAAAGGTAAACAGCTCTTTCATAATAAACAAGTGACCATTGGGGCGCAGATGGATTCCGTCATCCTTCATTAAAGCGCGGTTGGTTGCAAAAGCATATGGCAGAAATGTCACCCGTCGTCTGTTGTCGCGCCATTCACGCCGTAAAAGCCGGTTCAGCTGTATCCGGAGCGTCACTGCGTCTTCACTGCCCGGCTTGTCTAAATAAAAGGGGGCCTCTGTAACCGTAGGCCTTCCGCTGGTATCGCGGGAACACACAGCCAATCAGAATATTCGCTTGTGGACAGCGGGCACAAACAGTTAAAATTAATCGTCTGTATGTCTCGAACAGGCTCTTCGGGGTGTCTTCCGGCGACGCGTTCGTAACATCGTTTGTCCCTAGTTGTATGTAGACACACCCTGGCTGCTGAACCCGGCAGGCCTCTATGAAGTCGTTCCACTCTTTCTGATGCATCAATGTCCTTATTCTGGCCCCACTCATGTGGAAATAACGCCTATATGGATTCGACAACTCGCTGTCCCCGTTATCCTCCATCATCCGGCGGATGAAACTATGCCCGAGAAAGTAGGTCAACATCCTGGCTGCTAATTATGACTAAGCCACGGGTGCACCAGCTTATATAGCAAAGACCATACTACAGATAGTATGCGTGACCAATCAAAAGTAAGATAAACCAAACACCAAAGCAACAAAGGCGACATATGAATATTGTAATGCAGATAACCTTACGATACAAGAACACAGGCAAGCGAATAAAAGTCACGTTGTTTAGAATAGATAATACTTTTGTTACAAATATCGTCTTTTTTCTCTTTTTTTTTGCAATTTTCCCCATGTTCATGTGACCTTTATTAGATATATGACAGTATGACGATTTTACATTGCATTTTTATTACACTCTAGCTTCATCCGTACTTTATGCGCCAGCTGAGTGTGTCACGGATATACGGAATAAATTGCAATTTTATAAATAAAAAAAAACACTCATTATATCTTAAGACAATGTCTTACAACCAAGTACGCTAAAAAATATACGGAATAAATAACATGATTAAATTGAATTTTTTCAAAAAATAATGGATGTCCCGTGCGTTCGGTTCACACCATTCAAAGATAATATGTAAAAACGTTTTGTCATTCTCCGCTCACGTGCCTTACCGTTTAGACGTGTATGATATTCTGGACATAAAAGTGAAAATAATTGAGATTATAACTTGAAAGATAAACAACATGTTTATCAGCTTTATAAAGGTAAGGATAATTTTATAACTTCAGATTTATCAATTTTTACAGCTTTTATAACTTCAGATTTATTTATTTTTTACAACATTCGTGACATAACCGGATTTCAGAAACCCAACAATTCTCTAAAATAAATCATTAAAAGGCAGAGTACACGTATATAACTTTTGAATCGCAAACTTTAGAAGATATATCATTGTTTTTATTTGCATTTAGAATATATCATCGTTTTTAAATTGAATTTATTTATATATGATATCTCTACCCTTTCTTGTTTAGAACTATATGATTGTATATTTTATATATTTATATATATGTATGATATGTCACTCACTATAACCGACGTTTCAGTTTTTCACTATGATAACATTTTTATAATTGTAAATTAGCATGAGCAGTGAGGGTTTCCACGTCGAACTAAAGCTTTAAACTGCCAGTGATATTTCCCAAGGATATCAATGCTAATTAAATGAGTCTAACAGAATTTTTATATTCTAAGGAGTTTAGCTTACGCTAGCTAGAGTCTTCCTTTTCAAAAACTTGCTTTGATAATATTGTCACCAACAAATTGAAACGACAAATGTAATAAGTTCTATTTTAAGTTGAGCGCTCAAACTTGATAGATTGTATTTGTTTCAAATGGTTCAAACAGATAAGCTAATAAAGTATATCTGTTATTTTATATGTAATAAATATAGTTTGTATACAGTCAAAATTTGATGTAACCACGATATATGCGTATATTTTTTAAATGAAATAAAGATATGCCCATTACACATGGTTTCGTAATTCTAATTATATCCATTAAAATAAAAAGACAGAGTTTATATGATATTATTTTTGTCTAACATTAAAAGTTATAAAATGTCAAATTGTAAATGGTATTATACCATCAAATGCGCAACTGAGACTTACTATACATACAAAAGACACATGACAGTAGATGGACTAGAGACAGAGTTTATTCTCGCCGTGGAGTATTGGACTCCTAGGCGAAAGTAGATAATAATTTGAGAGGTTAGCGGCCCATAACATTGCGGCAATTGTTGATATTAAAGTCAATGCAGTTGTCGTATGATACCGGCATTAAGTTGGTTCATATATCAAAAACATAAATAAAGCATGTGGGGAGGATGACATAAGCCACAGGATGTTAAAGGAAACTGCAAATACGATTTCAAAACCTCTACATATTCTTTTTAACAGATCATTAAACGAGTGCGTTTCCCCTGATTTATGGAAATGTGCTATGGTCATGGCACTTTTCAAAAAGTCAGACCCAAGTATCCCTACAAATTATAGACCAATAGCGTTATTAAGTTGTGTTGGTAAAGTAATGGAAAGAATAGTATTTAAACATGTGTATAATTTTCTACTTATATTTGATCTTATCTTTAGGAATCAATCAGGTTTTTTCTCTGGTCATTCTACTACATATCAACTTGTTGACATGTACCATCATATATGTCAGGCATTCGATGCTAAACAATTTACATGCATTGTTTGTAATGATATATCTAGAGCGTTTGATCGTGTTTGGCACAAAGGTCTTTTGTTTAAGCTAAAACAATATGGTATTGATGGCAAGCTTTTAGCTTGGATATCTGATTATCTCTCAAACAGATCTTAAAGAGTCCGCGTCGGATCTGCAACCTCCGAATCAAAAACACTAACTGCTGGAGTTCCTCAAGGCTCTGTCTTGGGTCCTCTTTTATTTTTGATATATGTAAATGATATTGCCGAAAATATGCTGAGTATGACTCGTCTGTTTGCTGATGACAGTTCGTTATCAATTTCAACATCTAGTATAAACGACATGGAAGGAATCCTTAATCATGACCTGCTCATGATTACGGAATGGTCAAAGCAATGGCTTGTGCAATTTAATCCTGCCAAAACAGAAGTAATATTCTTTTCCTTAAGCAATAATGATCGTCTTCCATCTTTATATCTAGACAATGTCCCGCTAACCTTTGTTGATAATCATAAACATTTAGGAGTAACACTGAGTAATAACGGTAAATGGCACGAACACATTACAAATATTGTTGCTTCTGCGTCAAAGGTGCTTGGATTAATGAGAATGCTTAAATACAAAGTAGCGCGTAAAACACTTAATCAAATATATTTGTCTTATATGCGCCCAATATTGGAATATGCAGCCATTACATGGGATGGATGTACTTCACTAGAAAAAGATAGCTTGGAAAAGTTACAATACGAGGCAGCTCGTATTGTGACGGGTCTAACCCGATCTGTATCCATACATCGCTTAATATCCGAAATAGGATGGGTTTCACTTTCTGATAGAAGGCAAATGCAAAAACTTATTTCAGTTTATAATGTTAAAAATGGAACCGTTCCGAATTACATTTCAAACATTTTCCCACAGCTAGTTGGAGATGCCAGCGCATACAATCTCAGAAATTACGATAACTACGCCACTATTGCTAGGAGAACTGAAATATACAATAAATCGTTTGTTCCTTCCACTCTTAAACTATGGAATGACTTGCCAATAGAAATACGAAACTCTGAAAGTATTGCAATTTTTAAGAGAAGACTATTAACATCTGTATTTGTTAGTACAAACGTTCCACCATACTACTTATGTGGACAAAGATTATTTGCCGTTTTACATGCCAGAATTAGGAATTTTTGTAGCAATCTCAATAATGATTTATACCTTAACCATTTACGTGATTCACCGACTTGCAAGTGCGGCTGTGAAGTAGAAGATGCTGAACACTATTTTTTCCATTGTAACAAATTTACAGCATATCGGCTTCATCTGCTTCAGTCTACTCGCCATTTTCACCCGTTAAATGTAAGCACACTCCTTTATGGCCGTGAACAGATAACTGACAGGGAAAATAAATCCCTCTTCGAAGCAGTTCAAACATATATACAAGAAACACATAGGTTTACATAAGTGTCTGATTCTCCGACGCATTTCGACACTCTACACGCATACCATTGCAGTGTTTGTTGTTGTTGTTATTATATATCTCAAGGTCATACAGCTATATCAGTTGATGTAATGTGAAAGCGTTGATGTTTTCGAACTGATTGGAACTTAAAGATTGGGAAACTCTCTCTCTCTCTCTCTCTCTCTCTCTATCTCTCTCTCTCTCTCTTATATATGTTGTGTTTACTATTCATAAGTTTCTCTCTTAATTTATTATTTGCCATTGTAATTTATTTCACTCAGCCATACTCATTTGTAATTTCAAGATGTTAACTGGGAAGGGTTTAAACTAATGTTGGTAGAACTTGTTACCCGACCCATTTGTCATTATAATATTTCTATTGTATATATGTGGATATTATTCTGTCTGTAAATTATTGGCAATAAAATATGTTTAAATCATTAAGAAGATATAAAAATGACAACATGGGGTGGGGTGGTCCTACCCCTCTGCCTCTAGCGGGATTTGCAGTGGTTGTATTCTACCCCGGCAACCACTCGGGGATGTATCTGTAATCGAAGTGCATATATAATGTACATGTATTTATAATCAAAGTGTGTGTATATGTTGAAATCATGTGATAAACGTCACAGACGGGCAATGACAGGATTATTTTATTGTTACAAGAATATGTATATGAAATGTACCGCATATAATAAATGCGGACAATGGTGCTTTTCTCAGGAGTGTTTATTAGGAACGCAAACATTGCCGAAAATAAGATACATAAGATACAATGGCTTTACAGTAGTGTTTTTTTATAATTCATAACTTTCAAATGACATCATCAAAATGATTTGACCAATCAGTGATCAATCAAATAAAAGACCTCCACATTCTGGTAAGGGGTAAACTCGGTGTTTATCGTTGGTGCTCAAATGACTTTAGCCCTTTATGAACTTATGAAACTAGTTTGTAGTGATCATTATATTAAAAGATTTTTTTTTCATGTATATTTATGTATTTTCTTTCGGTGTTGTCTGATTTTAAAGCACCAATATGGAAACATTTAATTTAAATCATCTTTTTTTCATATAGATATTGAGGATAAAGTCCGAGTAAACCCCTTTATT
This sequence comes from Cyrtodaria siliqua, assembly GCA_037043455.1. Lineage (NCBI taxonomy): Eukaryota > Metazoa > Mollusca > Bivalvia > Adapedonta > Hiatellidae > Cyrtodaria > Cyrtodaria siliqua. Next base: position 128,744 of record JAWPHD010004109.1, read on the forward strand.
TTCACCTACTGAATATCTCAACCTTCCGGAAGTTGAGCAGATGTGAAAGTTTTGAATATCATATATTATTTATAATTGGAAAAAAAAAATTCTCGTAAAACACCAGCTAATATATGTTATATTTACAAACTCTAACAATGATGATACTAATTTGAATGGAGTTTTAAATAGTCTATAGCTGGTTTTATATTCAACATATATTTGATAAATAGAGTATACATTGTAGTTGAACAAATAAACATACAAGTTCAAAATGTTAATAATAATTTAATAAAAAAAATGGAAAGTGAAAACTATTATAAGCATATATTTAATACATATAAAACAAGACAGTTTCTTGTGAAAACAATGAACTCATTTATGTTAATATTAACCATTATTTGGGTTTGATATAAAACTCTAAATCTTTATCCAAATTGTTCTTATCTATCTGTGATCATGAAGTGTTATCCGATCTGCTGTGCTCAGCTTGATTATGACCCTTTAATGGGTTACAGGTCATTAACACAGGAGGAAGCGACAGAATCTCACGTTATCTTAAATTGCTCTATGTATCACGACGTAGGGATAAATATGTATACCAAAGCAAACAATATTGATGTGAACTTCTTACTACGTTCGGAAGAGGAGAGCATGTGTTTGTTATTCACACATTTAGAATTTGTGGGAAATTAAATGACAATCTTGTGTTTCAAAATTAAACAGTTTCTCAATTTAGTTATTCTGCTTCGTTTTTACTTAAAACTGCTTGCATGGAATTAAACCGAAAACAAATAATTACGATTTCAATTTTCTTCTTTATTTTACCTTTTTTATTAAAATTATGATTGATACAATATCATAAAAAGTTAGTAAGATGAAAACAACAATTGCTTTGAACTATTCTAACAATTAACATTTATGATTGAATAAATGCAAATTAATAGAAAACTAACGGGACACCGTGACCTTTTACGACAATACGACATCACGACATTGTGATACGACAATGCAACATTGCGATACGACAACGCGCCATTGCGATGGTATGTCTGATGAAAAACTTCATCTCATTTGCCTCTGACGTTGCTATCCAAATGTAACCAGTACCCGTTTATATTACATACATCTGTAGTCCTGAAATAACTTAACACTAATTGTGTTAAAATAGTAATTGTGTTAAACTCGCATTCCGTTAGACATGTTACATTTGAGGGTCCAAAATGGAAACTCTAAATAAAAATTAACTACGGATAAAACTACGCAAGCCTGGTACATTTCACCCCAAATCTCCAGAACATTGTATGGCTATCAATGGCTATCAATGGCTATCAATTACTCATGGCAATCAATAAGCTATCGGCTAAATGATTTACGAACGTTTAATGGTTACGATTTGAATGTAAATTCCTTCTGTCGGAATTTGGCGGGAATGCAATTTCCGCCACGCTATTATGACGTGACCAATATTGAGACCTTCTAGATGCTTAAAAAAAGATCGAGCTGTTGAGAATGTTTATTTTTTATTTATTTGTTTTATTTGTTTGTTGTTGCTGTGTTTATTCGTTTGATTTGTTAAGCCGTGCTGGTAACATTTTACGAGAAAATTATATATATACTTGTTTTAGGGGTTGTGCATTTGTTTCTTTAATAAATATATTTAAAAAACAATGACGACTAATTAAAAACGATACGTATAGTTTTATTTTTAATTTCTATCCAGTTTTAAATTGCTTCAATTATGCCAACGAGATGATTGATTCCGTTGCAATTATCTTTTTTCGATCATTTTCACCTCCGCATCGATTCCAATCACTCACGCTTGTTTCGTACTTAAAGTTTGTACATTTTAGTACGCACGTATTATTAGAATGTCACTTTTTTTTAACTCACATGTTACCATTCAGCTGTGTAAGCATTCGTTACTAAATTACCGTGTTGTAAAGAAAGTACTTCAAGTTAATAAGGTTCGTGTCACCTCCGAGGGCAATGCATCTGTTGCTGAACCGTCAAAGTAGAGGTTTCAAATCAAAATGGTTACATCATTTTACTCGGTTATTATTTTAAAATGTAAATGCGAATTGTAACAACGAATAAAATTAAAAATATCCTGTAAACAGTTGATTGTAACAATTTCAAAACGTCCACCCTGACCCATCACCATGGATGATTGTAAATAAAAACAAAGTGTATTTAATCGTAATGTTTTTTTTATTATTTTATAATATATAATTAAACACAAAACCTGTCCATCAAAAAAACAATTAGATGAAAAAACGCACTTTGCAATTTGATTGTCTTACTGTACTATTCAGTCTCCCCCACAATGTACAAAATCCGCTCTGATAGGAGCCAGAGATAAAAATCATGATACAGTTACAATCTTCCCAGGTAGCAGCCTTTTAATGACCCCTAATAAATTAAATGCAATAAAAGTAGCCAGTGCTAATGTGGAACAGCTGGCATCTCTGAGAGGAATACAACAATGTACTTGATGAAAATTCAGTTTATTTATTTTATATATAATGTTACTAGCACAGACTTGTTTAAAGATGCTCTACCTATATTTCTTTCGTCGACCAATTGATATAAACTTTACTTAGTTGTAAAGAGGACTATGAAAAAGATAAACGGCAATAATTTCACCCCATGTAATATGCGTTTTGCTGGGGAAAAACAGGATAGAAAAGATCGGATTTCGTAATTGTTTTAGACAACCCGATTACGGAGATTTTCCGATCTTATTCGTTTACAATCGGAACTGCCTCGCCGGATTGGCGACGAGTTCCGATCGATTCGTTTACTATCGGAACTGCCCCGAGTAGTTTGTTTTCGTTCAACTGAATGGCATTGCGCATGTCCGATAAAATCGTAAAAACTCGTAGTTCTCCGGCAAGAATAAACGGCTGGGCAGCATTTATTCAAGATATTGTTTTGATCATAATTAATAATTTACAGAACTGGAATACGAACCATGTTTCTTCTTAGAATACTCATAAAATAGCTTTGTATACATATAAATGCAGTAATATTGAGTATTTAATATTTTACATTAAAAATCGCGTATATATAGGTAGTGCCTCTTTAATACAAATGGAAATTGTATCAGTTGCTTTAAAATGAGAAAAATATTGTTTTACTTACTAACATTATACAACAACTCAGATTGTATTTTTAATAATTGTATTTTACTGTCCAATCTTAGACAGTTCTCAGGAATTATAACATTATCAAAAATAAGTACAATTTGTAGTAATATAGTATAAATCTATTGATGTACATTATGTTCATGCATATTTAGAAACCCTCATAATCACATCAATATATATATACTTAAAACCCCTCAATATATATAACCCTCATTTAACCACATCAGTATAATTATATACTCGAGGGCTTAAAAAAACATCAGAACCAACAGATTATATCAAAGTTTAAAGGGACACACAGCAATCTTTTTTTTAAAACTCGCGGTGTCCCATTAGTTTTTCTACATAACTTGCATTTGTTCAATTATTAATATTAATTATGAGAAGAGTATAAAGAAAACTGTTTTTGCAAATCACTAGCTGTTGATTATAGTGTCTACCAATAATTTATATTTTAACCTATGAAAATATAAAAAGATAAATTGAAAACTCAAAATTGCATTGAATTATATGCAAGCAGGTTTAAAGTCAAATGATTCTGGATTAATAAATTGAATCGCCAGTTTTAATGCTTGATCAAAACTCAACAAAATTGCCATGTGTCCCTTTAATATGTTATATTAAAATCAGTTGTGGGTATAAATCATTTCGTATTCACTTCATCAAATGAAACTCTCAAAATTGATTATTGAGAAAAACGTTTTTTAGTAAGTGATTTTGACAATTTAAAAGGTCGAGACCTTAGTTTAACTGTTGCCTGTAAATGATATTGAAACTATATACACAAGGTGTTTTAAGCTCATTGATTATGTTTTTTTGCTATTGTCACATTTTACAAACTATTCTGTATTCTATGACTTGTTGAAGTGTTAAATGTATGGAAGGTATAAAGCAATCACAAATAAAGTTACATGCATTAAATACACATACATGATCATGCTTTTTGGAAAATAAAAAGACAATATGTCATACACTATGTATGATTCTATAACGTATATATGCAGGGGTGGATCTAGGATTTTCGAATATTTTAGTATATGATCACATGTAAAACGCTCGATTTAATCATCTAATCAAGATTCTGGGTAAGTGAAAGACAATGTGACACACACTATACATGTATCAATAATGTATCGGCATGGGCGGATCTAAAATGTTCCATTTGTTGGAGGATATGAATTGATAAGTGTTAAAATAGCTATAGCAATGTACTAATGAAGTTTGTGGGCAATTGTAACGAAACACAAGTCAACTATACATCAACTATGTATCTATGCCCTGTATATGTATCTACAGGGGGCATATATTAAGGATTTGCAATTTCCTTGTGGCGGGGCCTGGGGGTATTTTGAGGAAATGGGATGCGGGTCCTTTATCTTTACACGTCCCGTAACAATGGCATGTTATGTTATATTACATCTAAGTAATTGGTCATTTCATCGTATCGACTTTGGTGTCGATCTTAAGGGGCGTTTTCTTCGTAATCCGCTTGCGGTGTTGTGTCAAGCTGACGTTTTTTTGAAGAGGCTTTGACTGGTGCAAAACATAGCAATTTTTCAAAACTCTCAAAATGACTTTCCTTCCCAAAGTTATACTCCATCTCATTTGAAGAGTTTTTGATGTGTAGACTCATCATTATGTGAACACTAAATATGAACGAAAAACACAAATGTACACTTTATAACATCTTGTAAGTTTTTGTCAGAGATGTAACTATTCTCCTCAGACCTCTGGTTTCATAATCAAGGCTAAGTATCATCTCACAACACACTTAACTCTGTGGATGCTTATCAGTGAGCAGTAATAAAACATGGCTGGGCAATGCTGTCCAGGCAATTTATCATGGTCATTAACAAGTGCTTATCTGGACAACCTGCTGGGGGAATAACAGTACTGTTAATTTTTATGATAGCAATGAATTTCTGGGTAAACTCCTGATCCAGATTGTTTTATAGTTGTATGTGAATCAGTGCCGAATCAATGACAGGTGAACTAAGAAAATAATCTTGCATTAAAATATTTTTATTGGTGAATATAACTGGTATCAAAACTGTAATCTATCGAAGATTGTACTACATTGTGTTCTAAACAAGAATGGTAACAACATTCATTTACCAAAACATCTTGTATGAATATTTATTTTATTGTTATGTATATATTAATTGTTTAATAATAATAATAATAATAATAATAATAATAATAAGAAGAAGAAGAAGAAGAAGAAGAAGAAGAAGAAGAACGATAACTATAACGATAACTATAACTATAATAGTAATAATAATAATAATAACGACAATAAGAAGAAGAAGAAGAAGAAGAAGAAGAAGAAGAAGAAGAAGAAGAAGAATAACGATAACGATAACGATAACGATAACGATAACGATAACTATAATAATAATAATATTAATGAAGTTATTAACGAGGAAACTCAGCTGAAAAAGGTCCAATCTTGCCTAAGGTCCTCAACAGTAAAATAGTACAAAAAAGTCAATTACAATTTTAAAACACATTTATAAGTTAAAAAAATACCCCAAAAAAATACACAAATGCAAAAATAAATAACATAGATAATTATGTTCTGCAAGATATAGCATTAAACAAGCAATAGTTAATACAAACACTAGTAATTGTTATAATATTTTATCGGGAAATTGTAATTACTTTACTTACATTTGCAAGAGGATTATACCCTACCCACCCACACACCACGACCCATACACACGTCCAAATATAACGGACAGCAAGTAGAGCACAACAGACGTACTCTTGGTAAGATATATTGCTTCACGAAAACAACTGCCAGGCCGAATATGAAAACCTATTGAATAATAGAGGACCGGAAATAACGTGTTTGCGATATTTTGAAAGAGCAATGTAATAACCTAACCACTTTATTTCAACAACATTTAATTACTGACCGTCGTGGTCAGATATGAGGTTATGCAAATAAAATATATTGTGCATTCGTCATGGACGTCGCAGCTTCTTCGTTTAATAATATATTACTGTCCGAAAATGATTGTTTTGCGTTATTTTGAAAACATGTAATGCATATCCGAAAATAACGTTTTTGTGTTATTTTGAAAGAACAGTGTAATAACCATAAAACGTTATATATGTTATATAAATGAAACATATTCACTGCCCATCGTTGCTTTGAAACGAGGAAATGCAATCAAAATAACTTGTGCATGCGTTACAGCCGTTTCGCTTAAGAATATATTACTATCCGAAACTATTTTCTTTTCGTTATTTCAAAAGAACACTGTAATAAACCAAGCAAGTTATTTAAATAAAACTTAATCACTGTCTGTCGTGGTAAAAAGATGAATTCGTCGCAACCTATTGTTCGTTTCAGATATAACTATACGAAAATAACTGTCCGGCCGAATATGAAAGCCTATTTAATAATCGATTAATTAACGTGTTTGTGCTATTTTGAAAAACACTAATAACCTAAACACGTTATTTCAAAGATTTTAAATATCAATCATATGCAATACACGTTTAATAATACATGCATATATAACCATGATAACGTGTTTGTGTGACTGTAATAATCTAAATACGTTATTTCATCAAAACTTAATAACTAACCGTCGTGGTCAGACAAGAGGTAATAGTTCGTTATAGCCTCCTCATTTAATTATAGATTACTATCACTGTATATTCTGTGCTAACTGGGCTACCACGAGGCAATCTGGAATCTCGTCCGTGGTCAGACACTCGTACCCCACCCCCCTATACAAAATATAGAAATCTAGATGCAGTAACGATAGTACAAAAGTTACATATACATAGATGCAGTAACGATTGTACAAGATATACAATGGTTACTGCATCTATGTATATGTAACTTTTGTACTATCGTTACCCCCCCCCCACTACCCCCCCTCCCCCCCCCCCCCTATACAAAATATAATAGATGCAGTAACGATAGTACAAAAGTTACATATTCATAGATGCAGTACCCATTGTACAAGAGATACATATACATAGATGCTGTAACCATTGTACAAGAGTTACATATACATAGATGAAGAAACGATTGTACAAGAGGTACATATACATATATGAAGTAACGATTGTACATGTGAACGTGTTTGTGTTAATTTAAAAGAACACTGTAATAACCTAAACACGTTATTTCAACAAAACTTAATGACTGACCGTCATGGTCAGACAAGACATGCAAGAGGTAATGGAAATAAAAGATATTGTGCATTCATGTTCATCACCATGATCTGATGATCACAGCCTTTACGTTTAATAATATATTACTGTCCGAAAATGACTGCTTTATGTTATTTTGAAACATATATTACCGGAAAGAATATACTAAAAGAGAAAATGTAATCAAAATGGCTGTGCATTCGTCACAGCCGTTACGCTTAAGACTGTAATGAATGAATAGTGTTTTACGGCACGTCGACATATAATTGGGTGTAAATCAAGAAATGCCCGTCAAAGAATGTATTACTATCCGAAAATAACTTTTGTGCGTTATTTTGAAAGAACGCAGTAATAAACTAAACAAGTTATTTCAACAAAACATCGAGGTAAAAAAAAGTGAATTCGTCACAGCCTGTTTTTCTTTTAAGAATATAGTACTATGCGAAAATAACTGCCGGGCCGACTATGAAAACCTCATTAATAACGAATTACCGGAAAATAACTTGTTTGCGTTATTTTGAAAGAACACTGTAATAACATAAACACGTTATTTCAAAGATGTTGATATTAATCATATATAACACATGTTTAATAATAGTATAATATGCGTAAATAACCATGGTTACCAAGTTTCTATGTATATATATAAATCAACAAATGCCCGTCAAAGAATGTTTTACTATCCGAAAATAACTTGTTTGCGTTATTTTGAATGCAGTAATAAACTAAACAAGTTATTTCTACAAAAAATCGTGGTAAAAAAAAAAGTGAATTCGTCACAGCCTGTTGTTCTTTTAAGAATAAATTACTATGCGAAAATAACTGCCGGGCCGACTATGAAAAATTCTTTAATAACGAATTACCGGAAAATAACTTGTTTGCGTTATTTTTGAAAGAACACTGTAATAACATAAACACGTTATTTCAAAGATGTTGATATTAATCATATATAACACATGTTTAATAATAGTATAATATGCGTAAATAACCATGGTTACCAAGTTTCTATGTATATATGTAAATCAACAAATGCCAGTCAAAGAATGTTTTACTATCCGAAAATAACTTGTTTGCGTTATTTTGAACGCAGTAATAAACTAAACAAATTATTTAATCAAAACATCGTGGTAAAAAAAAAGTAAATTAGTCACAGCCTGTTGTTCTTTTAAGAATATATTACTATGCGAAAATAACTGCCTTGCAGACTATGAAAACCTATTTAATAACAGATTACCGGAAAATAACTTGTTTGCGTTATTTGAAAGAACACTGTAATAACATAAACACGTTATTTCAAAGATTTTGATATGACTCATATTTAACACATGTTTAATAATAGTATAATATGCGTAAATAACTATGGTTACCGAGTTTCTATGTATATATGTAAATCAACAAATGCCCGTCAAAGAATGTTTACTATCTGAAAATAACTTGTTGGCGTTATTTTGAACGCAGTAATAAACTAAACAAGTTATTTCAACGAAACATCGTGGTAAAAAAAAGTAAATTAGTCACAGCCTGTTGCTCTTTTAAGAATATATTACTATGCGAAAATAACTGCCGGGCCGACTATGAAAACCTATTTAAAAACAGAATACCGGAAAATAAATCGTTTGCGTTATTTTGAAAGAACACTGTAATAACCTAAACACGTTATTTCAAAAATTTGATATGAATCACATTTAACACATGTTTAATCATAGTATAATATGCGTAAATAACCATGGTTACCAAGTTTCTATGTATATATATATCAACAAATGCCCGTCAAAGAATGTTTTACTATCCGAAAATTACTTGTTTGCGTTATTTTGAAAGCAGTAATATACTAAACAAGTTATTTCAACGAAACATCGTGGTAAAAAAAAGTAAATTAGTCACAGCCTGTTGCTCTTTTAAGAATATATTACTCTGCGAAAATAACTGCCGGGCCGACTATGAAAACCTATTTAAAAACAGATTACCGGAAAATAAATCGTTTGCGTTATTTTGAAAGAACACTGTAATAAACTAAACACGTTATTTCAAAAATTGGATATGAATCATATTTAACACATGTTTAATAATAGTATAATATGCGTAAATAACCATGGTTACCAAGTTTCTATGTATATATATAAATCAACAAATGCCCGACAAAGAATGTTTTACTATCCGAAAATTACTTGTTTGCGTTATTTTGAACGCAGTAATAAACTAATCAAGTTATTTCATCAAAACATCCTGGTGAAAAAAAATGAATTCGTCACAGCCTGTTATTCTTTCAAGAATACATTACTATGCGAAAATAACTGCCTGGCCGACTATGAAAACCTATTTAATAACAGATTACCGGAAAATAACTTGTTTGCGTTATTTGAAAGAACACTGTAATAACATAAACACGTTATTTCAAAGATTTTGATATGACTCATATTTAACACATGTTTAATAATAGTATAATATGCGTAAATAACCATGGTTACCAAGTTTCTATGTATATATGTAAATCAACAAATGCCCGTCAAAGAATGTTTTACTATCCGAAAATAACTTGTTTGCGTTATTTTGAACGCAGTAATAAACTAAACAAGTTATTTCAACATAACATCATGGTAAAACAAATAGTTAATTCCTCACAGCCTGTTGTTCTTTTAAGAATATATTACTATGCGAAAATAACTGCCGGGCCGACTATGAAATCCTATTTAATAACAGATTACCGGAAAATAACTTGTTTGCGTTATTTTGAAAGAACACTGTAATAACCTAAACACGTTATTTCAAAACTTTGATATGAATCATAATTAACATATGTTTAATAATAGTATAATATGCGTAAATAACCATGGTTACCAAGTTTCTATGTATGGAAATCACCAAATGCCCGTCAAAGAATGTTTTTCTATCCGAAAATAACTTGTTTGCGTTATTTTGAATGCAGTAATAAACTAAACAAGTAATTTCAACAAAACATCGTGGTAAAAAAAAAGTGAATTAGTCACAGCCTGTTGTTCTGTTAAGAATATATTACTATGCGAAAATAACTGCCATGCCGACTATGAAAACCTATTTAATAACAGATTACCGGAAAATAACTTGTTTGCGTTATTTTGAAAGAACACTGTAATCACCTAAACACGTTATTTCAAAGATTGTGCTATGAATCATATTTAACACAAGTTTAATAATAGTTTATTATGCGTAAATAACCATGACAACGCGTTTGTGTTGATTTAAAAGAACACTGTAATAACCTAAATACGTTATTTCAAAGATTTTGCTATGAATCATATTTAACACAAGTTTAATAATAGTTTATTATGCGTAAATAACCATGACAACGTGTTTGTGTTCATTTAAAAGAACACTGTAATAACCTAAACACGTTATTTCAACACAATTTAATTACTGACCGTCGTGGTCAGACAACAGGTAATGCAAATAAAATATATTGTGCATTCGTCATGTTCGTCACAGCTTCTTCGTTTAATAATATATTACTGTCCGAACATAACTGCTTTGCATTATTTTGAAAGAATTTACTGTATATCCGAAAATAACGTGTTTGTGTTATTTTGAAAGAACTGTATAACATGTATAATAACCCTAATACGTTATACATGTTATATAAACGAATCATATTCACTGCCCATCGTGGTTAGAATAGAGGAAATGAAAACTTATCCATTCTTCCAAGCCGTTTCGTTTAAGAATATATTACAATCTGAAAATAATTGTTTGCGTTATTATGAAAGAACTCTGTAATAACCTAATAATAGATTACCGGAAAATAATGTGTTTGTGTTATTTCGAAAGAACACTGTAATACCCTAAGTGTAAGTATAATCATGGTAATATAAGTATAAACTGATAAACAGGATAAAACTTACTTAATTACACTCATCAACTGTTTCATGCCTTATTCATGTTTAGGTTTTGGTCGCTGTCCCTACATCGACTGAGTTACACGCATGTTTTCAGCTCTGAAAACATTATATATTTCACTTCTATTAGCAATCTATATACAGTACAGATTTAAACACTTCTGGAGATACTCCAGAACTTGTCTCGGTACAAACCCGACGTGTAAACTGCATATGTCTCGGAATATATGACACATTCGTGTCTTATGTTGCTAATATTTCGTCCATGAGAACATATTTACTCACATTTGGAGATACTCCAAATTTTGTCTCGGTACCAACGCGACGAGTAGATTATACATAGCGTTTTCTTCGGAATACATGCTACCTATAAGACACATTTAGACGGTACCAACCCAGTCGTGTCTGAACATCTTGCTGCATGTTCATTGAAAGACAATACATTCGGTACCAACCCGACTTGTCTTACAGTACTGTTGTACTTTAAAATATCAGTTCTCAATAAGAACCACACATATATAAAGTATTGAATCTGTGTTACAAACTAACTCAGACAGATTGAATACACTATATATACTTAATTGGTTAATCACAGTGTACCGGTATAAACCTCATTACATCAGTAAATGAGAGAATTTATATATTAAATAGAAATCGTTTAGGATTGCATGTTGCAACTGAAGAAGGTTTCAAGACCGAAAGCGCTCTTGCAGTTCGGATTATTGTCTATCCGAGTGGAATCAGAGACGATTTCTGTGCTTGGGCTATTAACACACGTGACACATATATAGTGTGTCTATAACGTACGTGTTACATAGAAAAAGGTGTGTATACATAATATACACATACACACATTAAGAACTGTTAAACTAATTGACAGGTTACTTAACACTAAAGCAACCATACATGGTTATATAATAACTATACTATACTGTCCATAATTATACAGGGTAGTAAGTAACCTTAATCAACTGTTGTTGGTGATAAAAACAATCACAAACACATTGTACCACCATTGTGTACAATATGAATAAGAACAACAACAAACGCAAAACCCTGGAGGTGAGAAAATCCCCCGTGCGTAGTGTGCTAACTGGGCAGGCCGCTACCACGAGGCAATCTGGAATCTCGTCCGTGGTCAGACACTCGTACCCCCCCCCCCCCCCCCCCCCCCCCCTCTATTCAAATTGCAAATAGGTATAGTGTCTTACACAGTAAAATCAGAGACGATAGATGTCGTCTCGAATAATCAGGATAATACCCGCGATGTTATCATACTTACTTCTGTTTGCGTTTCTTAAAAAAAAGTAAAATAGACAGATAGAGGACGTGTGTTTAATCTCATAATATTGTGATTTGTGATGCAAGTTATTTTAAAACTGTCATAATAAAACCACATTTTAGGTTTATACTAATTATCGTATATAAAATCAAAGAGTATTTGTGATGTCGTTTGCATTTAAGAATACGTTTGCCTTCTTGTTTGTCTGTTTGCGTGTTTGATTCAGTGTTTTGTGGTTGAATGTCCTCCTTGAATGCTACATTCCCTGTCTGATCTTTATATATTTCTTTACCAGTACACTAATGTACACTATATATACTATATATAGCGACTGGCTCTCTCTCTATGTATTTAAACTGTCTACGACCAACATGTATAATACGGATATAAACTGCAGAAAACGAAAATCACCAGGGTGAGAAAAAAGAAACGTGGCTAATGTACAAACTGTGTATGTCGCTACCACGAGACAGTTACATTTCATACCAACCCCCGTCACACATTTCAATTTACATGAAAATTATCATTGAATTCAAATTAAGGGAAATAAGCGAGTAAGGAAATTTGATTAAGTCAATCGCTCTTAAAAGAGTTACACCCCTTTCAAAATGTATAGCAAACCATAAGGAAACCAAAATAACGTATTCCCGTTATTTTCAAATTATGATCAAAGGGAGACAACAGTTGTTTCTTTACGAAAATAACGCATTTAAGTTATTACGAAAATAACGTGCATACGTGACTTCCCTGACTGGTAACAATCTAGGGACTTTGCTTGTGCTTGTTTCTGGGTTGTTGTATGTGGCAGCTAAAGAGTGGTTTAGTAAATCTCGTAGATAAGTAATGCAGCAAGACCTATTACTATAGTACCAACAATTATGGTTGTTTTGTTATCTTCATGTTCAATCGCTATTTGTTTGTATTTCTGGTGGGTCCACAGTTTTATGTATCAATGATTTATCAAAGTGTTCCGGCAGAAATGTTTTTGTTGTGGTGCCTTGAAAAGGTTGAACACTTTTTGGCGGTACTGGTTTTACATTTACATCATTATTTAATCCTAATGCTTGTGCATCGGTTGCTATTACAATTTCATTATTGTAGTCTTGTATTGTTCCAATTCTTAATTCCATGTCACCCGGAGACATGTACAATCCACTTCCATAGACAAAATTAACTTTACTTCTTGCATATTTTAGGGTGTTTTCATATCTTGAAATTTGACTGGACAAGTTGTTGGGCTGTTTATTGCGTCCTCTACATTTGCTAGAAATTGTTTCTGTACATCAAATGCCCTTCCAGTTCCAAGTATATCTGTTTTTGTTTGTGATTGTGAGCCAAGGATTGCCCAGCATTATGTTCTTATGCTGTCATTGATTCTTTCTACTCCAGCTCTTGTAAATCCAGATGAACAATCTAGTATAAAAGTAGACCAGCTGTTGTCAGCCTCAGATCCTTGTGCAATGTAATCAATGTGGTATGTTTTATCACTCTCATAGACTGTGAAACTCATCGTTTTGTTGTCGTATACAGTATTTATCAAAGGATGATAACAATATGTGTCCAGTAATTATAAATTGTTCCTAGACCATGATTATAACTTTGATTCTGTCTCCAATCTGAATAGTCAACATTAAACTCCTTACATATTCTTTCGTATGCGTTTCGGTTATATGTGTTATTAAACGCATTCCAATTTGAGTCTTGCGGCATCTCAAATAATATTCTTCTGACTTGGTAATAGACATGAAATCGAAATAACGAACCCACCAGGGCATCAGCATTTAGATGATTGTTGAAATCAATACCAAATCCAGTTGTCGCACACCAAATAGCAAAATTCAACTGGTTCTGCCAAAATAACATCCAATCTGTTTCCCAGCGTTGGACTATATCATCTGATTTAACGTATGGGAGTTTGTATTTTTCAAAGACATTGGGAAATGATGCTTTAAAGCCTTTACCGTCTGATGTAATGACTATGTTTTGATTTATTATATCTATCACTTTCTTGCTGAAAGTACTTAAATTGTATTGAGCATCCGGGTTATATTTAAATTCTTTAGAAATCATTTTTTATTTATATATATATATATAAAAAAATGTTTCATACAATTTCAAACATAGACAACTCTATTAACTTACAACAGTATATCGATAATAGATATGGAGATAAGCGCGTTGGATTAAAAGTTTTACATATACTATTAGTTGGTTTAATGTTGATGGAGAAGTCATAAAGACAAGAAACCCAGATAAAACGCAACATATATCAGGCGGACTCTATAACTTTCAAGACTTGGTAGAAAGGTTTAAATTGCTAAATGAAGATATTATCCTAGAGATTTATGCGCAAGGTGCTAGAGCAGTTTTAGATACTCCAATAGAGGCACGAATGTCAACCCGTCTTTCAAAAATGCTGGGATTCGAGGACAGAAGATGGATAAAAGGTGTTCGTATCGCAGATTACCCAATTGATTTAGCTCCTTATAAACAGCTCTATGTTCATCTGAAACAAGTTAATACTTTTAGTAATTATTTCAATGGTAAACCAAGCACTATAATAGGTGTGGTACCTGTAGTAAATAAGCAGTTTGGAGATATTGTATATACACATTTTTATCCTGAATATCACTGTCTTACACATGGTACAATTTCTGAATTGATAATAGAAGTCAGAGATGAGTATGGCAACAAGATAGATAATCACGGCTTGCCTATGAGTTGTGTTTTAGAAATTATTTAAAAAATTATATTTTTATAAAAAAAAACAATGAGTATATTTGGGCCAACAAACCCTGCGGAAAGAACAGATTTAGAGGCTTTGATAAATGATGTTCAAGATTTATATAGGCGAATTGTGTCTATTGTTAACCGAGTTGATAATCTTAAATATGGGATTATAACACTATGTGCGGAGGCTAAGGGTCCAATTGCAATGAATAGAGTACTCTCATTTGGTAACGGTGGAGCAGAAACAAATGTGGGGTATGTAATGACACGCCGTGGTCGGATTATGGGAATAGGTTAAGCAAGTGACCGATTAGTTGGTGACGTAACTGTAATAGTTTCTGTCGATGGTGTTGAACAACCCAATTATGGTATAACGCTTCACACCACCCCACGCAAACACGATAACTTTGATAGTCCTTTAGAGATTGATGCTGGTTCTGTTGTTAACTTTGTATGCAAGGTTGCTAACGCTACTGCTGTAAATACAGTGGCATCATTATTAATTGAATTAATTTAATTTTTCTTAATAAATAAAATGAAGCAACCAACAGCACCAAATTTATATCCTCCGTTGCCAGAGGACGTACAGAATTATAGATTACAAACAATTTCAGAGATTGAACAAAAGTTAATTACAGAGCGAGACACACGCAAGTCTCTTTATAAAAAATATAAACGTAGTATTAATATCACAGATGGAATTGACACTACCTTAATATCTGCAGGTGTTATTATGGCTGGGATTGGATTTGTTGTTCCAGTTTTGTTACCTTTAGAAATAGCAGCAATAATATGTGGAGCTACAGGTGTTTGTATTAATTTCATCAGACACAAGCTTAATGTAAAAGCTCAAAAACATCATGAAATAAAAACTTTGGCAGAGTCTAAATTAAATAGTATAAAGCAGTTAATATCAAAAGCGTCGGGTGATGCACAGATATCTGAGCAAGAGTTTAAGTTGATTTTGGATGAACTGGAGAGATACTATAATTTAAAACAGGACACCAAACAAAAGAAACTTGAAATTAGCGAAGTTCAAAAAAAAGAACTAGTGGAGCAGGGAAGAACGGAAGCAATGGCAACCTTACAAAAAAGTCTAAAAAGTATGTGATAAATTGTTTTAGTAATGTGTATGAGTATGATCCACCACCTTTGTATTCAAGATCGGAACATTGTTAATTTAAGTGTTTTTTTTAAAATGACTTAAGAAATACAAATTTTAGTTTAAAAAGGCTCACCGCGAGATTTACCCCTCTTCGTGTCAGGATGTTTTCCGTGGCTGAATATCTTATCTCCGGATGAGGGCTTTTTGTTTTTGTGAAATTGTACAAAATTGTAATGTTGTTCTCCGTTGTACTCAACACCAAGCTTTAAACTAGAGTTGTAGCATGGTATGATTTTTTTTGATATAAATGTATTAAGGAAATATATAACTATATCAAAAAGAAATAATGGAAATCAATGTTTGCAAATTTCTTGAAATTGGATTACACAATCCATGTAAAAATAAGACTACAAAAGATTCTAATTATTGCAGTTTGCATAAGTATCTATTTAAAACAAGTCATGTATTGCCGTGCTCAATATGTCAAAAAGGTACAAGAGCAAAAAATAAAATTTGTGCTGATTGTGGTGGAGTTTCAGTCAGAATAATGGCAAGTTATTGGACATTTAAAGATTATAATGCTGTGTGCTTAAAATTTAGACGTATTCAGGTTTAATCACAAAATGACCAACATAATGTAGTTATAGTGAGATGACCAGCTACACCTTGAATTCCCTGTGCTCCAATGGGGCCGGTGGGCTATGTATAGTGAGATGACCGGTGGACAGGTGGGCTGGGCCAGAAGGACAGGTGGGCTGGGCCAGAAGCCCCGCTTATTTCAGCACCTTGCGGTTAGGCGTTTTTATATGTGTGGGACCATTAAAAAACCGGCATGCTGGTAAGACTTAACTGCATAACACCGGCATGCTGGTAAGACGATACGTTGAGCATCGTTAGTTTCGCTTATTAGTCTGGATATATATTTTTGGTCTAAAATATATTTTTTTGAGTCATGGGTTCTGTCACAAACAGATATTGACCATGATATGGTGTTTTTGACAGATATTGAGCATATTATGATGTTTTGGTGGTTGTGGTGATGATGATGATGATGATGATGATGATGATGATGATGATGATGATGATGATGATGATGATGAATATCTATATTTTGTATGAGATATAGATATATTCTAGTAAATTTATATATGTGAGCCACTCTCTAATAATGACTTGTAGCAATGTATACGTATTCTACAACGCCATTTATATGCATCGAGATATATACATGTATATCATCTCACCGTTAACGACCGTTAAACAATGCACCAATATACAACCTCATTAGTTTCATCTTGTATTACAATTAGGGTTATACGCATCGACATGTAATTATATCATGCAAATGGTAAATTTGTTTCAACAGAACAATGGATTAGCATGTGACGAACAGATGTCGTCAAGTGCTTACAAGAGCTATGTACGACCAATACGCACTACCTGAGATTATTTTGTGACACACGACTAGCTCAGGAATGTCGGTGAACTAAATTCGCATGTATCCGATAGAACTGAATATGTATATGGCAGGGTAATCAATGTAATAAGGAAAGAAGATGGTTCCGCGTATTGATACAAACCATATTCTGAGAAATCCATTCAAAATTGATAACATTTTCATTGATAGACAACAAGTTAAGCTTAAAACGACCGTAATAACTCAAACAAGTTACCGAACGTTGTTCTATTGATAGATCAGATGGAGAGGCAAGAGTACCAAAATGGTATGTATGCGCTGTTATTTTTATGTGGAATGGCATAATATTTTGAAAATGAAATCCTTAAAATCTCTAGAAAAATGTGATAATTAGCTTATGATACGTCAATTTTCATTTTCCCCCTGTATCCGTCCGAGACTCATATGTCTGCCCGAGAGCGTTATATATAATAGTTGACATATAATAATCTATAAATATCCAAGAATCTGCCTTATCTAACGGGTAATCAGTATTGTCCAGGAATCGGCCATGGCAATTACAGATATAGATTATAACCAGTATGTACCGGGAATCGGCCTTATCATTTACATATATAACGTATAAACAGTATAATCCAGGAATCAGCCTTATCAATTTAATATTTAGCGTGAAACACTACAGCCCAGAAATCAGCCTTATCGATTACATATTTAGCGTGTAACACTACAGCCCAGGAATCAGCCTTATAAATTAAATATTTAGCGTGTAATACTATAGTTCAAGAATCAGCCTTATAAATTAAATATTTAGCGTGTAACACTTTAGGCCAGAATCAGCCTAATCAATTAAATATTTAGCGTGTAAAAATACTACAGCCCAAGAATCAGCCTAATCAATTAAATATTTAGCGTGTAACACTACAGCCCAAGAATCAGCCTTATCAATTAAATATTTAGCGTGTAACACTACAGCCCAGGAATCAGCCTTATCAATTAAATATTTAGCGTGAAACACTACAGCCCAGAAATCAGCCTTATCGATTACATATTTAGCGTGTAATACTATAGCTCAAGAATCAGCCTTATAAATTAAATATTTAGCGTGTAACACTTTAGGCCAGAATCAGCCTAATCAATTAAATATTTAGCGTGTAACACTACATCCCAGGAATCAGCCTTATCAATTAAATATTTAGCGTGTAACACTACAGCCCAGGAATCAGCCTTATCAATTAAATATTTAGCGTAAAACACTACAGCCCAGAAATCAGCCTTATCGATTACATATTTAGTGTGTAACAAGTACGTATCTTGAATGAGCATTAGCAATTACATATCTAACGTATAACCTGTATAATGCAAGAATCAGCCTTATTAATTACATATCTAACGTATAACTAGTATAATCAAGGAATCAGCCTTATCAATTACATATTTAGCGTGTAACCAGTACGTACCCAGAATGAGCCTTATAAATTACATATCTAACGTATAACCGGTATAATCCAGGAATCAGCCATACCAATTAAATATGTAGCGTATTACCAGATAACCCCAGGAATCAGCCGTATCAATAACATATAACTACTATAATTCAGAAATCAGCCTTATCAATCTAACGTATACACAGTATAGCCCAGGAACCGTCCTTACCAATTACATATCTAACGTATAACCAGCATAGCCCAAGAATCAGCCGTATAAATTATATGTTACGCGTATAACCAGTATGTGTCGGGAATGAGCCTTATCAGTTACATATCTAATGTATTACATGTACCAGTATAATCCAGGAGTCAGCGATTAGATAGCTAACGTATAACTAGTATAACCCAGGAATGCTTTATCAATTAACATTTAGCCTGATACCAGTACGTACCGGGAATGAGCATTATCAATTACAAATTTAACGTGTTACCAGTATAATCCAGGATTAAGCCTTATCAATTACATAAATATGACGTATTACCAGTATACCCCCGGAATTAGCCTTATCAATTAGCATGCTGATTCCTGGACTATACTAATTATACGTACGGGTAATGAAGTTTATCAAGTACATATTTAAGTATAACCAGTAGTGCCCAGGAATCAGCCTTAGCAATTGCATAGTAAGCGTCTGAACAGTAGTTACATATCTAACGTATTGCCAGTATAATCAAAGAATCATCCTTATCAATAACATATCTAATGCTAGGTTCCCACTGTCGTGCGATCCATTACAAACGCCACGATTGGCCATTCGTAGCTGATCGTGGAACTTCTCTGAAATTTCAGGTTTGGATACGAGGTGATGCGAGTCGATACGTTCTGATACGATTTGTTGCGCTTGGATGCGATCTGGTCACGATTTGTCAATTTCAGGTGTCACGATCTGTCACGGTCTGATCTCCCGTTCAGATACGATCACATACGTTTGTTTCGATCGAGTCCACGATTGGGTCTCGATCTGACATGATCATCACGATCGGGTTCCCCGAATTGGGACGATCTGGTACGTTCCGATACGTTCCGATACGTTCATCACGAACCGATGCGCTCCGTTACGATAAGATACGATTGTGGTCACGATGTCTTTCACGATCATGATCGAGGGTGATCACGATTTGAGCTACGACTGGACCCCGACGGGTATATATACAGCCCGACTGACCATGGACTTCATTGTTTGTTGATATTTTACCCTTGGGTGGCATCTCTCAAAGGCTCTAAAAATTACTAGCAAAGGCGGGTTACTAAAATGCGCTCTCTTCAAGAGTAGATCGCTGAATGAGATGCATTAAATCTTGTCCGGTATATATATGGGCACGAGAACTCGTAATAGATCGTGAGCGTTCGTGTAAAAACGTAACTACTCGTATCTACTTGCATTTACTCGCATCTTCTCGTATCAACTCCTATCTGCTCGTGAGTCATTCGTGTCAGGTCTTGAGCAATGGGACCCGACAGAGCGTAACAGATCGCGACAGATCGTGGGAGATCGCAACACATCTCAACAGAGCGTGGTGTTTGTCTTGTCTAAGATCGATCCCGATCACCACGATTGGGAAGCACGATTAGATGCGATCTGTCGCGCTTTGCTACGATGCAATACGATCTGATACGATGATCCCGATTGACAACTGATCGTGTTGATCGTAGAAAAATGTTGAACCGTTCAAAAATTTTCTACGATTAACACGATTGCCACGACTGACCTCAAAATCTGATAAGATCTGATAGGATCACCACGATTAGTCCACGATTAAGACCACGATTTCAATCGTGCCGCGAATCGTGATAGTGGGAACCTAGCATAACGTATAACCAATACGTACCGGGAATGAGCCTAGTCAATTACATATCTAACGTATAACCAGTACGTACCGGGAATCAGCCTTATCAATTACATATCTAACGTATAACCAGTACGTACCGGCAATCAGCCTTATCAATTACATAACCAGCATAATCCAGGAATCAGCCTTATCAATTTTATATCTAACGTCTTACAAGTATAGCATTGGAATCGGCCTTATCATATATATCTCTATCGTTTTACAATCGACCTTATCAATTGCATATCTTACGTTTAAGCAGTACAATCCGCGAATCAGCCTTATTAATTACATATCTAACGTATAACCATTATCATCCAGTAATCGGCCTTATCAATTACATCAGTGGTTCAACGCAACACTATTGTAACTGCATATAAATAAAGAAGAAGATACAACAGTGTTGCGTTAAACCATCGACATATCTATCGTATGACCAGTATTATCCAAAAAATAGGCATTACCAATAACACATCTAGCCTGTAACAAATAGTATCCCGGTATTTACATATCTGGCGTTTAACCATAAGTATCCAGGAATCGACATTATTAATTGCATTTCTAGCTGTTGTGATTGTCCTTGTCGCAGAAGAGTTCTCAAATTTCATTTTATTTTCCAAGTAGATTAGGGTTACGATAACAACGTTTTCGAAATTATTTCGAAGTTAATGGTAACGATTTCCCTGATGGAATAGCGTTTTAGTTTTAATCTCTAGAAAAAATAAGTTGAGAAACATATACCATATAACATGTTGCTCTGAAAATAGTCCTGTTTCAGTAATAATCACAATTTATATAATCTCTCTTGTCATAATTTGTGCTTATTATTTCTACATTTTCAATTGAGAGATGCAAAAAAAGGGCGACAATATCAGAACTGTTAGCTTGCTATTTTGAGGTATATCGCATTTACCACAATGGAAAGTATATGGTTGTCAATGTATAATATAGCATACAGGTGCCGATTTCACCAACAATTCCTAAAGATACCGAAAAGTTTTATGAAAGGCTTCGATGACGTATGTATGAGAATATGGTGAAAGATAGCAATAAAAAAATCTGCGACAAGAGTGCAACAACATCTTCCTCAGTAGATTGAACTGAATTTTACATATTAGTTCTCCGGTAACAATGACGTGACACCATTGCAAAAGGTTATAAGGAAACATTTAGCTAAACAAGTTTTAAAATTGGATGCATTAATAAAATAGGTATACATTTGTATGAAAAGTTCCTTTTTTAACACAACTTGAGTTACTCAAAGTAAAACAATAACAAACAAAAGATTGCAAAATGCAATTAGTTGAATATGTTACATGTAGTTGAATGTGCGACAGTCATTTTGTGAATTGCTAGTTTTTTTGAATTTCTCAGCGATGTCAAACTGCTAACTCTTTGAACACAAGTAGTATGACCTATTATAAATAATTACAGCAATATAACATCCGTAGTATGGTCGAGTATACATATTTTATTGCACACTTTCTTTCTTGACTCAGTACATAACTTTGTAAGCATGCTCAGTGATTAGTGCAATTATTCTTTAGACCGAGGTTTATAAACTTGATAATTACTATGTACAAATGGGCAAAGCTCGTGACATTAAAGGACATTTAGAGCAAGCCAAACGGGCGCTACGAGGAAAGACACTTTTTTTAGGAAATTGAACTATTATTTTCCATTGGTTATATACATGATCATCTAAGTTTTGCCTATAAATGCTGCATTGTTTGTTAGAGAATATAGTCGGGAGTGGATTTTTTAAGTTACTCTGTCCTGTTTTATTGGGATGACAAAAGGGTAAGAGTGAGGTTTCGTGCACCCTGGAATCTGGTTTAACCGCCACACTCCTCCCCACCACCCTCCATCGACCCTGTTACTGCTGGTCACTCTAACGCTGCTGTCCTATTCTCAAACCTTTTGTGTTGGTGATGTGACATGCCTTGCTTCTTATTATCCCCGTATTTGTTTCCTCCCCAAAATTTAGGAGCTATTGTTATACCGTTGGTCCTTTTATGCCTCAGGCCGTCTGTGTATATTGACAACCCTTTCTTTTCTATTATGGTTAATAACATATATCCCAAAGAACTTAACAAAGCTAATATTTCTGATAATATCGCTTCTTTTCTCGATTTACATCTCTCTATTGAAAATAGTGAAATAATTAGCAAAATTTATGACAAGAGAGATGATTTTGATTTTGATATTGTTAATTATCCCTATTTAGATCGATACAAATATACAAATAGTATCCCGGTATTTACATATCTGGCGTATAACCATTAGTATCCAGGAATCGACATTATTAATTGCATTTCTAGCTGTTGTGATTGTCCTTGTCGCAGAAGAGTTCTCAAATTTCATTTTATTTTCCAAGTAGATTAGGGTTACGATAACAACGTTTTCGAAGTTATTTCGAAGTTAATGGTAAAGATTTCCCTGATGGAATAGCGTTTTAGTTTTAATCTCTAGAAAAAATAAGTTGAGAAACATATACCATATAACATGTTGCTCTGAAAATAGTCCTGTTTCAGTAATAATCACAATTTATATAATCTCTCTTGTCATAATTTGTGCTTATTATTTCTACATTTTCAATTGAGAGATGCAAAAAAAGGGCGACAATATCAGAACTATTAGCTTGCTATTTTGAGGTATATCGCATTTACCACAATGGAAAGTATATGGTTGTCAATGTATAATATAGCATACAGGTGCCGATTTCACCAACAATTCCTTAAGATACCGAAAAGTTTTATGAAAGGCTTCGATGACGTATGTATGAGAATATGGTGAAAGATAGCAATAAAAAAATCTGCGACAAGAGTGCAACAACATCTTCCTCAGTAGATTGAACTGAATTTTACATATTAGTTCTCCGGTAACAATGACGTGACACCATTGCAAAAGGTTATAAGGAAACATTTAGCTAAACAAGTTTTAAAATTGGATGCATTAATAAAATAGGTATACATTTGTATGAAAAGTTCCTTTTTTAACACAACTTGAGTTACTCAAAGTAAAACAATAACAAACAAAAGATTGCAAAATGCAATTAGTTGAATATGTTACATGTAGTTGAATGTGCGACAGTCATTTTGTGAATTGCTAGTTTTTTTGAATTTCTCAGCGATGTCAAACTGCTAACTCTTTGAACACAAGTAGTATGACCTATTATAAATAATTACAGCAATATAACATCCGTAATATGGTCGAGTATACATATTTTATTGCACACTTTCTTTCTTGACTCAGTACATAACTTTGTAAGCATGCTCAGTGATTAGTGCAATTATTCTTTAGACCGAGGTTTATAAACTTGATAATTACTATGTACAAATGGGCAAAGCTCGTGACATTAAAGGACATTTAGAGCAAGCCAAACGGGCCCTACGAGGAAAGACACTATTTTTAGGAAATTGAACTATTATTTTCCATTGGTTATATATATGATCATCTAAGTTTTGCCTATAAATGCTGCATTGTTTGTTAGAGAATATAGTCGGGAGTGGATTTTTTAAGTTACTCTGTCCTGTTTTATTGGGATGACAAAAGGGTAAGAGTGAGGTTTCGTGCACCCTGGAATCTGGTTTAACCGCCACACCCCTCCCCACCACCCTCCATCGACCCTGTTACTGCTGGTCACTCTAACGCTGCTGTCCTATTCTCAAACCTTTTGTGTTGGTGATGTGACATGACTTGCTTCTTATTATCCCCGTATTTGTTTCCTCCCCAAAATTTAGGAGCTATTGTTATACCGTTGGTCCTTTTGTGCCTCAGGCCGTCTGTGTATATTGACAACCCTTTCTTTTCTATTATGGTTAATAACATATATCCCAAAGAACTTAACAAAGCCAATATTTCTGATAATATCGCTTCTTTTCTCGATTTACATCTCTCTATTGAAAATAGTGAAATAATTAGCAAAATTTATGACAAGAGAGATGATTTTAATTTTGATATTGTTAATTATCCCTATTTAGATGGGGATGTTCCCCGAGCAACATTTTATGGGGTCTATGTGTCTCAACTTATTCGTTTTCTAGAGCTTGTACTCGAGTTGAGGACTTACTATTCGTAACCTTTGTATAACTAAAAAGCTACTCCATCAGGGCTACCGTTACCAACAACTTCGTAAAACCTTTGCAAAATGTTATCATCGTAACCCTGATCTTATTTCCAAATATAAAAGTTATTTAAGAACTCTTCTGCGACAAGGACTATCACAACCTGACTTCTGTGGTGATGTGATTTACAAACTTCGTAAGATCCTTGGTCTTGATCACTTTCATACTATCTTTCTTTTCTTTTTTTTTAAACTTTGGAATAATTTTATCAAAATTAATAACATTCAATCACTATCAAAAATTTTTTTACACCGTCAGTATCAAAGCATGAACCCATGTTTATCTTGGTCTCTTGCACATGATTTCGGTCTAAACGGTATTTTCTAGTAAGAAATACACATTTATATAGAGATTATTAACTGTTGGGATCGATTATAGGGAATTCCTTCACGAGATGGTAGACCTGTTGTTGTTTTCACGAACGAGCGTATACGAGTGAGTGAAAAATAAAACACGACTACCATCGAGTGAAGGATTTCCCTATAATCGAAACCAGCAGTTACATAATATTTTGTTTTGTTTTTGTAACTTGATATTTTTTCTATTCCTAAAAATGTTGTTGTTGAGTTCTACATATATACATGCCTCTAGTGAATATATTATCGTGTTATTATTATTTTTTTTCTAAATGTACAATCTGGAAATATTATATGAGACTATGTAATATATGAAAGTATGTTTTTCTAGCATGTAGCTAGTACGGTTACAAATAATGATTGGATTTGTGACATACAGCCCTTTATATCTTAACATGTCATTGTTTAACTGTTCCTGCCTAATAACTATTAAAATATTCAATGTAAGATTTAAAAGCACTACTGACTCTTACATGACCGACATGATCTGTCATCAGATTTTTGTATGTTCAGTATTTTATACTGGACTTTTGTTTCATTTCCAATCATCTATGAGTTGTTGAGCAATTACAACAATATGTTATAAAGATTTATTTAATGAGAATTCATTTGAAACTAGTCAATGATCCATGTTAAACGTACACCATGCGTAATATCAAATGTCTTCTCTATTACACATCAATGTTACATCTAGTTCACTTATATAAGAATCAGAAACTATATTTCCATAGTCATGTCTAGCAAGAGAGGTAAAGCGAGATATTATATTGCCCTGTATACAGGGGAGATAACATGAATAGCATTAATGTTTAGCTTTACAACAGTTACCCGTTACAAATTTTAGAAGCATGTCGTGTTGGAATAGCTTTTTATGTTTAACATAGAAACTCAATGAATAACAAATAAAGTGATATTAAAAAAGGGAGAAATATTAGTGTGCACTAATGGAGTTAATGGAGAACTTATATACAAAGTGGGAATCTTAATATACATAAAAATAACAGATGTTGGATTCATCAAGTCGAAACCATGTATTTTTCCCATTGCTTTTCAAAAATGTCTTGTTTCATATTGATTCAGGCTAAACATTTCTCAACGTTAAACAGTATTTTGAATATAGCTTTTAAAAACTGTTAAAGTAGGATTTATTTAGTGTTTTTTAATTTTTGGTTGAATATAACTTTTCTGCCAGTAAGGAGGAGATTATTTAAAACAATATCATACTTATCATTTCCAAAGATGATGTCAGTTACCGACCATACGGTATTAATATTCTTACATTTATTATGGAAGAAATTTGCAAGTGCTTGCCAAAAATCTTTTACTATATTACATTCATAGAATAGGTGTTTTATTGTTTCTATATCTTCATTGCAAAAAGAGCAAATATGATTTATTCAGAATTGCAACCATTGCAGATTTGAGTCTTGTCGATTTGAAAGGTAGATAACATAATTTAGACCAGTATATATTTTGTGTAATATGCAAATAATGTCATTTATGAACGTTACTCCTCCTGAATACCAATGTTTTAAAAAAATGGAAGTTTGTCCGACCTTAATATTTGGATTATACCATAAAGGGACACAATGAAATTTGCTCCAATATTTTGGATCTGAACTACATGCTGATAAAGATATCTTTCCAGAATGGATTATGTACTTTATTTATATGTCTAGATATATAATCAGCACCAAAACAAGAGAAGTTTAAAAAACATGCATACAATTCATTAAAAATATTCAGAGATTTTTTTTTGTCTGATAGTAATCTTCTGATCCAAGTAAGTTTGAGTGAAATAAAGAATATGTCCAAATCGAACATTCGAAGACCACCTTGTGAGTAATTAAGACAGATAGTAGATCTTTTAACCTTATCAGTTTTTCCATCCCACAAAAAGTTAAAAAGGAGTTTCTTTAATTCTTGAATCTTCTCTGGCTTCGGACTAAGATGGTTTATTTTGGACATAGCTAAGCTCTTTATTACTGTAATTTTTCCAATAGGTGTTAGTATTCTTTTAGACCAATTTATTAATAGTTGTTTTACGTCCAAAATGTTTTCTTCATAATTAATGTCTAAACATTGTTTTAAGATCAACAGAACATGTTATGCCCAACACTGTAAATTCATAACCACATATTTTAGTATTACTTTGTTTCATTGAACCTATCCATATGACTTTAGTTTTATCCATATTAATATTAAGGCCAGACATTTCTGCATAAAAGTTTCACATATTAAAGGAATTACTAAGTGAATTCTCTGAACCATCTGACTTTAAAGATGTATCATCTGCATATTGTGATATCAAATGTTCTGTGGACCCGACTGTAATACCTTTTATATTGGGATTATTTCTGATGAGAACAGCCAGTATCTCTGCACAGAGAATAAAAATATACAGTGACAACGGGTCGCCTTGTCGGCAACCTCTCTGGAGATTAAACCATTCTGAGAGATGACCATTTACTGAAACACACGATTCGGTGTTTGTGTACAAAACTTTTATCCATTCTACAAAAGAAGGCCCAAAGTTGAAATAATCGAGGACTTCAAAAATAAATGTCCAGGCAACTGAATCAAAAGCCTTTTCAAAGTCAATGAGTAATAATAGTCCTGGAATGTTATACTTTTCTGCATAGAACATTAGATCATATAGTAGTCTAGTATTTTCCCCCATGTATCTACCTGCAACGAAGCCAGTTTGATCCTCATTGATAATCAATGGTAAAACTTGTTTTAGTCTTTGTGTTATACTTGCTGAAGCTAATTTATATGTCCGATATCTCACCAGAAAAACTTGTAAAATTCTGCGGTAAAGCAACTTAAGCCAGGACTTTTAAAATTAGACATTCGCTTAAGGCTGTTTAACATTTCTTCATAGGTAAGAGGGCCCTCAAGTAGATTTTTATTTTCCTCCGTTATTTTTATATGTGCATGTTAGACAGTACTTCTGTTTAAGGTTTCCATGATTGGTTGCATGATAAGAATATAGATTTTTGTAGAATTCTCTTGTTTCATTTAATATATCTTTTTGAGACTTAATAATTCTTAATCTTATCTTTTGTTTTTAACCTTATCATTGACTTAAAATTAAAATTCCTGTTTTCTAAATTACAAAAATATCTGCTGTTTTTTTCCCCTTCCTGAACCCATTTTGCTCTAGATCTTATTTTAGTTCTCTCTAGTTTTTTCCCCCTAATTTCATATAGTTCATTCCGTTTATTTTCAATTAAGTCATGTTCTTATAGTATTTCTTTTTCTAAATAGAAGAGTATGTTCTCTATTATTTTGAAGTCTTTTTTTATAGGAAGAGTATGCTATGGTTTTCCCCCTAATTTCCGTTAGCAAAACATCAAAATAAGTTGGTCATCTATATTAAATTGTAAATCTGCTGCATTAGTTAAGTTGACGTCCATATCAACTTACTGCTCCTCTTTTGCGTATTGAGTTTTTATTGATTTTATCAGTGTTTTTATCTCTTCAACATATTCTGCATCTTTTAACAGGGAGTTGTTTATTTACCAATATGAGTTACCTTTATTAAAGTTGTTAAAATCAAGTTTTAAAAGGCTCATTGAGTGGTCAGTTTTATAGCCTTGCAGGATTTTTGTTTCATCAATATACGTATAAATATTATCTGATGTAAGAAAAACATCTAGCCTAGCTCTTTTTGTAGAATTTTTTCTAAACCAAGTAAATTCTCTATTTTCCAAATTTTGATCGAGGAAAACAGTATTTTAAGTTACATTCAACAATTGTTTCAATCACTTCATTTCTGGCATTTGGATTATTAACATGAACATAATCGAAACAATCTATTTCTGGATTTAATATCAAATTGAAGTCACCTGCTATTATTAGTTATTGGGTGTGTTATTGACCCCCTACTGAAATATGTGGGGTCAGTTAGATTTATAGGGGGCGAGGCGATAGCCGAGTCCCCTATACATCTGACTGACCCCACATATTTCTGTAGGGGGTCAGTAACACACCCAATAACTGATTTATTGCATCGAGCACCTTTTTTAAGGCAAACACCGATATTTAACCCATTTTAATGGAGCGTTAACGTCATTGAGACGTTCGCGCAATTTGACGTCATGACGTTGACGTCACGACCGGTACAGTTTAAAAACATTACTAATTTACTTATTTTGTTTGTTACTAACGCCTTTAAAAACTATTTACAAATGATTTAAACTCTCAACCGGAATTGTAGTCCATATTGTTTTAGTGACCCTCTATGAAATTTACTGACCCACTATAGAATAATAGAGGGTCACCAAGTGACCGCTCTAATCCAATGAAATTCCTAGGATTTTGTGCGAGGTGCAATAATATTGAAGGATATTCACTAGATGTAATATTATTTTTAAGTGTACGATACAAATTTGGATCGTCTCTATTAGGATCATAAATGTTTATTATATTTAACCGTTTCCCATCGATTGAGACATCACTTTCATACTATCTTTGTTAAACTTGTTAAAAGGTTTATCAAAAGAGTTTAAGACCCTATCATTTTGCAACGCACTGCATGTTTGGTGGTGGACCCATTTACAGTTCCCCACTATGCTTTCCTCTTTAATTGTGCGATGACCGGACAGGCTGTGGACCCTATGTGTCTACCTAAAGCCCAAAAAGACGGTGACGTGTGATGTCATCTAGCACATACGACTAAGGTTTAGCCGTTGTGTTGTTATATAGCTGCACGAATGAGGGTTTATTTTTGTCAGAGATTCTGTCAACCATGATTCTGATCTGCCTTCGATCTGCGGGGCATCTGAAGAGCGCCATGTATTGGGCATTCGTCTGATACTTGTACTGTATTTGCCTTTTAGAAATGCGTTCTGTAAAAGCAGTGTCACGGTATCAGCGATGGCATTGTCTGGAATAGTATTTTATTCTGTAATCGTTATACAACCATAGAGATTGGAATATGTTGTCATTTATGAACTATTTAAAGAGTATCATTAACACGTCACAGTCACATTCATCCATTTCACATTTCCTGGTGTAAGTACTGATATTGAGTATGAGATATGCAAACTCTTGTAACGGCATCAATTTCAATATATCTGACAGAGTAAATATAACTCAAGCCGAGGTAATTAAAGCCTGCGATAGTGATCTGTTTTGACCGTATCGTGAAAGCGTAATATCTCTTTACTCAAACGTGTTCTGCAGCATTTGCAATGGTGAGGTCTTCAGAAAAGACAAGATCAACTGCTGTAGATGAGTGGAACCCGCAGAAATGCACGACTGGACTTTTTGTAACCCTGATTAATAGCAAGTAC
This sequence comes from Cyrtodaria siliqua, assembly GCA_037043455.1. NCBI lineage: Eukaryota > Metazoa > Mollusca > Bivalvia > Adapedonta > Hiatellidae > Cyrtodaria > Cyrtodaria siliqua. The sequence continues at coordinate 159,548 of JAWPHD010004109.1, forward strand.
ATTGGATCTCTAGGAAAGGCAGACAAGGCTTACATCGACTCACTAGTTTTCTGTAGAATTGACGGAATAAGCGTGGTTTGTATTTTATATGTATTTGTTTATGTTGTCAATTCTCTTTCATAGTTTTATTATTGGCCCGTGAAGATGAAGGATGTTTTACTTCGAGTATAACTGTATATACTTCTATATCGATTCATAGAAGTTAACAAATGAATTCATAATTTATTTTTTCTTCTCTTAGACCAGCCAAAGATATCTTAGATCCTGCGTTTTTGTTTTTGAGTTTATGTTATAAACATATGCATCACATTTCAAGAATAAATTGGTCAAATGGACAAATTTACATTCTTATCTATCTAGATAGAAATTCGAAATTCGAAAAACTGTCTTAAAATGCCGTGCTGTAAATTGGTGCACTTTGATGTTCATTGCCGGATTTTAAGAATATGTATTTTTAAAATCGATACTTATTTAATTTTTAGTCAGTGGGTTACAATATTTCGAGATAGTTTGCTAATATATTGAATATGCTCTACTTTACTCAATTAGTTTTTGTTTATCACATCCAGAATAGAAATAACTGCCAAAATCTGCAATGTCGAACCGGGCAATTTCGATTCCAAGATGGGACCTATGTATACCCAAGCGACACCTGGTACGACCAAACAATTGCAATATACATAAAACGTTTCCCAGATGCACAAATTCGCGTATCTTCGTTTTAAGAACATTTAGTTATTGATAGCCCAATAACAAATGATCCGAATGTGGCCATCCAAAGAATGGTTTACTTATATTTAAAATCACGATGGCCAGAAAAGTGGCGAATTGATCGGATGTTTTACGTTCTGAAAACAGACAGCTGTATAATAAATGAGTTCGTTGTAATGATGGCATATACCTTATTGAATGACTCGCCCCAACAAATAATTGAATCTATGAAACAACGCATTCCAAAGCTATGGACAATAACTTGAAACGACTCCGTAATAGAGCTCCAAAAATGACTGAATATCAGACACGGGTCGCCAAAGTTGACTAAATTATTCCATTATTGGCCTCAAATATAGAACAAGAAAGCAGCCCTCAATTCCTGTTAAACTATAGGACTGTTCCGAACTTGAGTTCGCTTTTACCATCAAAAACTTTATTGAATACACAATGATTACGAAAACGTTTTTCTGTCAACAGGTTTAATTGGTTTTAATGATTGACAATTTTATTAATTAACAGCCACTACAGTATAATTTGTTTTTAATCAAATTATTTTGACATAATTTGCGTTTATTTATAGTAGCGTTAATTTCATTTATATTTCAAAAAGCGAACGATAATGACGTTACTTAACGTCGTAAATGACGTCACTTAAATCTCGTGTTGGCGAGTTTTTTTCATATTGGCCTTGTTTTTTCATATTGGCCGACTTCCGGTTCATATTGGCCGAGTTTGAGTCGTATTGTGTGTAGAGTTTCTAGTAAAACACGGCTAATATAGTTTAGTTAATTAATAATGGTACATATAAACCATACTGCTAACCTATAGGTAAAAGTTATATGTTATAAGACATGAGAACGTTCGATACCTAAGAGGTAACAGGGAATGGGACACCAATACGTGTCGTTATGTAAGAAATAAAGCGTACACGTGTTGGTATCCTATGCCCTTGTACCAGTCGGTATCGACCGAGTGAATGTCCTTTGTCTGTTTTACCGTAATTTATCGGTAAATTCAATTTTATTTGCATACTTTGTTTGTAACAACCTTTATTTCCTATACAAAAAAACTAAATATTTTCTCCTTAATCCCAGTTTCACTTGATGTTCCGGTAGTTTGTGAAAGGGTGTGAGAAACTCACTCTTTACAAAGAGAGTTTATAGGCGCGAGAAAGTACGATACCATGGACCAAGAACAACCCACAAAGCCTTACAGCAAGTATTGAATGAACTGGCAAAAGCCCAAGCAACAATATACCAAACAATTAAGGGCACGACAAGACAAGATTGGAGACACACATCTAACGTTTCCTCCTCTCAGGATTTATGTAGACTTCATCATAAGGTCCATCCGGTCATCGCAAAAATACAGTAATTTAATAGGAATACTGATGCAGTAGACAGATACTAGTATTAATTATTAATATGAATGCTGATGCTGTAGACTGATACTAATATTTATAATTAATACTAACTCTGATGCAGGAGACTTTTACTAATATTGATAATTAAAACTAATACTGATGCAGTCGACTTTGATACAAATATTGGTAATTAATACTTAAACGGATGCCGTAAATTGACATTAATATTGAGAAATAATACTTAGACTGATGCAGAAGACTGATGCTAATAATTATAATGAATACAAATATCGATGCTGTAGACTGATATTAATAGAGATCATTAATATTAAGGCTGATGCATAGACTGATACTAATATTGATAAGTAATACTAATATCTATGCAGTAGACAGATACTAATTATGATGTAGTGGAATTATACAAATATTGATAATTAATACTAATTCTGATACAGTAGAATGATACTAATATTGATAATTAATACTTATGCTGATACTGTAGATTGAAACCAATATTGATAATTAATACTAATTCTGATGCAATAGACTGATACTAATATTGATAATTAATACAAGACTGATATTAATATTGATAATTAATACTAATTCTGATACAGTAGAATGATACTAATATTGATAATTAATACTTATGCTGATACAGTAGATTGAAACTAATATTGATAATTCAAACAAATTCTGATGCAATAGACTGATACTAATATTGATAATTAATACTTATTCTGATGCAATAGACTGATACTAATATTGATAATTAATACTTATTCTGATGCAATAGACTGATACTAATATTGATAATTAATACAAATTCCGATGCAATAGAATGGTACTAATGTTGATAAATACTACTACACTGATGCAGTAAACAGATACTGATATGCATAATTAATATTTATTTTGATGCAGTAGACTGATAAAAATATTGATAGTAAATACAAATATTGATGAAGTAGACACATAATATATTGATAATACATACAAATATTGATGAAGTAGACACATACTATATTGATAATGAATACAAATATTGATGAAGTAGACACATACTATATTGATAGTGAATACAAATATTGATGAAGTAGACATATACTATATTGATAATGAATACAAATATTGATGATGTAGACACATACTATATTGATAATGAATACAAATATTGATGAAGTAGACACATACTATATTGATAATAAATACAAATATTGATGTAGTAGACACATACTATATTGATAATGAATACAAATATTGATGAAGTAGACACATACTATATTGATAATAAATACAAATATTGATGAAGTAGGCACATACTATATGGATAATAAATAAAAATATTGATGAAGAAGACAAATACTATATTTATAATGAATACAAATATTGATGAAGTAGTCTCATACTATATTGATAATGAATACACATATTGATGAAGTAGACACATACTATATTGATAATGAATACAAATATTGATGAATTAGACACATACTAAATTGATAATGAATACAAATATTGATGAAGTAGACACATACTATATTGATAATGAATACAAGTATTGATAAAGTGGACCCATACTATATTGATAATGAATACAAATATTGATGAAGTAGACACATAATATATTGATAATGAATACAAATATTGATGAAGTAGACACATATTATATAGATAATGAATACAAATATTGATGAATTAGACACATATTATATAGATAATGAATACAAATATTGATGAATTAGACACATACTAAATTGATAATGAATACAAATATTGATGAAGTAGACACATACTATATTGATAATGAATACAAGTATTGATAAAGTGGACCCATACTATATTGATAATGAATACAAATATTGATGAAGTAGACACATATTATATAGATAATGAATACAAATATTGATGAATTAGACACATACTAAATTGATAATGAATACAAATATTGATGAAGTAGACACATACTATATTGATAATGAATACAAGTATTGATAAAGTGGACCCATACTATATTGATAATGAATACAAATATTGATGAAGTAGACACATAATATATTGATAATGAATACAAATATTGATGAAGTAGACACATACTATATTGATAATGAATACAAATATTGATGAAGTAGACACATATTATATTGATAATGAATACAAATATTGATGAAGTAGACACATACTATATTGATATTGAATACAAATATTGATGAAGTAGACACATACTATATTGATAATAAATACAAATATTGATGAAGTAGACACTTACTATATTGATAATGAATACAAATATTGATGAAGTAGACATATACTATATTGATAATGAATACAATTATTGATGATGTAGACACATTATATATTGATAATGAATACAGATATTGATGAAGTAGACACATACTATATTGATAATAAATACGAATATTGATGTAGTAGACACATACTATATTGATAATGAATACAAATATTGATGAAGTAGACACATACTATATTGATAATGAATACAAATATTGATGAAGTAGACACATACTATATTGATAATGAATACAAATATTGATGAAGTAGAAACATACTATATTGATAATGAATACAAATATTGATGAAGTAGAAACATGCTATGTTGATAATGAATACACATATTGATGAAGTAGACAATACTATATTGATAATGAATATAAATATTGATGAAGTAGACACATACTATATAGATAATGAATACAAATATTGATGAAGTAGACACATACTATATTGATAATGAATACAAATATTGACGAGGTACACACATACTATATTGATAATGAATACAAATATGACCGAAGTAGACACATACTATATTGATAATGAATACAAATATTGACGAAGTAGACACATACTATATTGATAATGAATACAAATACTGACGAAGTAGACACATACTATATTGATAATAAATACAAATATTGATGAAATAGACACATACTATATTGATAATAAATACAAATGTTGATGAAGTAGACACATACTATATTGATAATAAATACAAATATTGATAAAGTAGACACATACTATATTGATAATGAATACCCATACTGACGAAGTAGACACATTCTATATTGATAATGAATACAAATACTGACGAAGTAGACACATACTATATTGATAATAAATACTAATATTGACGAAGTAGACACATACTATATTGATAATGAATACAAATACTGACGTAGTAGACCCATACTATATTGATAATGAATACAAATATTGACGAAGTAGACACATACTATATTGACAATGAATACAAATACTGACGTAGTAGACCCATACTATATTGATAATGAATACAAATATTGACGAAGTAGACACATACTATATTGATAATGAATACAAATACTGACGTAGTAGACCCATACTATATTGATAATGAATACAAATATTGACGAAGTAGACACATACTATATTGATAATGAATACAAATACTGACGTAGTAGACCCATACTATATTGATAATAAATACAAATATTGACGAGGTAGACACATACTAGATTGATAATGAATACAAATACTGACGAAGTAGACACATACTATATTGATAATGAATACAAATACTGACGAAGTAGACACATACTATATTGATAATAAATACTAATATTGACGAAGTAGACACATACTATATTGATAATGAATACAAATACTGACGTAGTAGACCCATACTATATTGATAATGAATACAAATATTGATGAAGTAGACACATACTAGATTGATAATGAATACAAATACTGACGAAGTAGACACATACTATATTGATAATGAATACAAATACTGACGAAGTAGACACATACTATATTGATAATAAATACTAATATTGACGAAGTAGACACATACTATATTGATAATGAATACAAATACTGACGTAGTAGACCCATACTATATTGATAATGAATACAAATATTTACGAAGTAGACACATACTATATTGATAATGAATACAAATACTGACGTAGTAGACTCATACTATATTGATAATGAATACAAATATTGACGCAGTAGACATTTACTATATTGATAATGAATACAAATACTGACGTAGTAGACCCATACTATATTGATAATGAATACAAATATTGATGAAGTAGACACATACTATATTGATAATGAATACAAATACTGACGAAGGAGACACATACTATATTGATAATAAATTCAAATATTGATGGAATAGACACATACTATATTGATAATAAATACAAATATTGATGAAATAGACACATACTATATTGATAATAAATACAAATTTTGATGAAGTAGACACATACTATATTGATAGTGAATACAAATATTGATGAAGTAGACACATACTATATTGATAATGAATACAAATATTGATGATGGAGACACATACTATATTGATATTGAATACAAATATTGATGAAATAGACACATACTATATTGATAATGAATACAAATATTGGTGAAGTAGACACTTACTATATTGATAATGAATACAAATATTGATGAAGTAAACATATACTATATTGATAATAAATACAATTATTGATGATGTAGACACATTCTATATTGATAATGAATACAGATATTGATGAAGTAGACACATACTATATTGATAATAAATACGAATATTGATGTAGTAGACACATACTATATTGATAATGAATACAAATATTGATGAAGTAGACACATACTATATTGATATTGAATACAAATATTGATGAAGTAGACACATACTATATTGATAATGAATACAAATATTGATGAAGTAGACACATACTATATTGATAATGAATACAAATATTGATGAAGTAGACACATGCTATGTTGATAATGAATACAAATATTGATGAAGTAGACACATAATATATTGATAATGAATACAAATATTGATGAAGTAGACACATACTATATTGATAATGAATACAAATATTGATGAAGTAGACACAAACTATATTGATAATGAATACAAATATTGATGAAGTAGACACATACTATTTTGATAATGAATACAAATATTGATGAAGTAGACACATAATATATTGATAATGAATACAAATATTGATGAAGTAGACACATACTATATTGATAATGAATACAAATATTGATGAAGTAGACACATACTATATTGATAATGAATACAAATATTGATGAAGTAGACACATACTATATTGATAATGAATACAAATATTGATGAAGTAGACACATACTATATTGATAATAAATACAAATATTGATGAAGTAGACACATAATATATTGATAATGAATACAAATAATGATGAAGTAGACACATACTATATTGATAATGAATACAAATATTGATGAAGTAGACACATACTATATTGATAATGAATACAAATATTGATGAAGTAGACACATACTATATTGATATTGAATACAAATATTGATGAAGTAGACACATACTATATTGATAATGAATACAAATATTGATGAAGTAGACACTTACTATATTGATAATGAATACAAATATTGATGAAGTAGACATATACTATATTGATAATGAATATAATTATTGATGATGTAGACACATTCTATATTGATAATGAATACAGATATTGATGAAGTAGACACATACTATATTGATAATAAATACGAATATTGATGTAGTAGACACATACTATATTGATAATGAATACAAATATTGATGAAGTAGACACATACAATATTGATAATGAATACAAATATTGATGAAGTAAACACATACTATATTGATAATGAATACAAATATTGATGAAGTAGAAACATACTATATTGATAATGAATACAAATATTGATGAAGTAGACACATGCTATGTTGATAATGAATACACAAATTGATGAAGTAGACAATACTATATTGATAATGAATATAAATATTGATGAAGTAGACACATACTATATATATAATGAATACAAATAGTGATGAAGTAGACACATACTATATTGCTAATGAATACAAATATTGACGAGGTACACACATACTATATTGATAATGGATACAAATATGACCGAAGTAGACACATACTATATTGATAATGAATACAAATATTGACGAAGTAGACACATACTATATTGATAATGAATACAAATACTGACGAAGTAGACACATACTATATTGATAATAAATACAAATATTGATGAAATAGACACATACTATATTGATAATAAATACAAATATTGATGAAGTAGACACATACTATATTGATAATGAATACACATACTGACGAAGTAGACACATACTATATTGATAATGAATACAAATACTGACGAAGTAGACACATACTATATTGATAATAAATACTAATATTGACGAAGTAGACACATACTATATTGATAATGAATACAAATACTGACGTAGTAGACCCATACTATATTGATAATGAATACAAATATTGACGTAGTAGACACATACTATATTGATAATGAATACAAATACTGACATAGTAGACACATACTATATTGATAATGAATACAAATACTGACGTAGTAGACACATACTATATTGATAATGAATACAAATACTGACGTAGTAGACCCATACTATATTGATAATGAATACAAATACTGACGTAGTAGACCCATACTATATTGATAATGAATACAAATACTGACGTAGTAGACACATACTATATTGATAATGAATACAAATACTGACGTAGTAGACACATACTATATTGATAATGAATACAAATATTGACGAAGTAGACCCATACTATATTGATAATGAATACAAATATTGACGAAGTAGACACATACTATATTGATAATGAATACAAATATTGACGAAGTAGACCCATACTATATTGATAATGAATACAAATACTGACGTAGTAGACCCATACTATATTGATAATGAATACAAATACTGACGTAGTAGACCCATACTATATTGATAATGAATACAAATACTGACGTAGTAGACACATACTATATTGATAATGAATACAAATATTGACGAAGTAGACCCATACTATATTGATAATGAATACAAATACTGACGTAGTAGACACATACTATATTGATAATGAATACAAATACTGACGTAGTAGACCCATACTATATTGATAATGAATACAAATACTGACGTAGTAGACACATACTATATTGATAATGAATACAAATACTGACGTAGTAGACCCATACTATATTGATAATGAATACAAATACTGACGTAGTAGACACATACTATATTGATAATGAATACAAATACTGACGTAGTAGACACATACTATATTGATAATGAATACAAATACTGACGTAGTAGACCCATACTATATTGATAATGAATACAAATACTGACGTAGTAGACCCATACTATATTGATAATGAATACAAATACTGACGTAGTAGACCCATACTATATTGATAATGAATACAAATACTGACGTAGTAGACCCATACTATATTGATAATGAATACAAATACTGACGTAGTAGACCCATACTATATTGATAATGAATACAAATACTGACGTAGTAGACCCATACTATATTGATAATGAATACAAATACTGACGTAGTAGACACATACTATATTGATAATGAATACAAATATTGACGAAGTAGACCCCTACTATATTGATAATGAATACAAATATTGACGAAGTAGACACATACTATATTGATAATGAATACAAATATTGACGAAGTAGACCCATACTATATTGATAATGAATACAAATACTGACGTAGTAGACCCATACTATATTGATAATGAATACAAATATTGACGAAGTAGACACATACTATATTGATAATGAATACAAATATTGACGAAGTAGACCCATACTATATTGATAATGAATACAAATAATGACGTAGTAGACACATACTATATTGATAATGAATACAAATACTGACGTAGTAGACACATACTATATTGATAATGAATACAAATATTGACGAAGTAGACCCATACTATATTGATAATGAATACAAATATTGACGAAGTAGACACATACTATATTGATAATGAATACAAATATTGACGAAGTAGACCCATACTATATTGATAATGAATACAAATACTGACGTAGTAGACCCATACTATATTGATAATGAATACAAATACTGACGTAGTAGACACATACTATATTGATAATGAATACAAATATTGACGAAGTAGACCCATACTATATTGATAATGAATACAAATATTGACGAAGTAGACACATACTATATTGATAATGAATACAAATACTGACGTAGTAGACACATACTATATTGATAATGAATACAAATACTGATGTAGTAGACCCATACTATATTGATAATAAATACAAATATTGACGAAGTAGACACATACTAGATTGATAATGAATACAAATACTGACGAAGTAGACACATACTATATTGATAACGAATACAAATACTGACGAAGTAGACACATACTATATTGATAATGAATACAAATACCGACGTAGTAGACCCATACTATATTGATAACGAATACAAATACTGACGTAGTAGACCCATACTATATTGATAATGAATACAAATACTGACGTAGTAGACCCATACTATATTGATAATGAATACAAATACTGACGTAGTAGACACATACTATATTGATAATGAATACAAATATTGACGAAGTAGACCCATACTATATTGATAATGAATACAAATACTGACGTAGTAGACCCATACTATATTGATAATGAATACAAATATTGACGAAGTAGACACATACTATATTGATAATGAATACAAATATTGACGAAGTAGACCCATACTATATTGATAATGAATACAAATACTGACGTAGTAGACACATACTATATTGATAATGAATACAAATACTGACGTAGTAGACACATACTATATTGATAATGAATACAAATATTGACGAAGTAGACCCATACTATATTGATAATGAATACAAATATTGACGAAGTAGACACATACTATATTGATAATGAATACAAATATTGACGAAGTAGACCCATACTATATTGATAATGAATACAAATACTGACGTAGTAGACACATACTATATTGATAATGAATACAAATACTGACGTAGTAGACACATACTATATTGATAATGAATACAAATATTGACGTAGTAGACCCATACTATATTGATAATGAATACAAATACTGACGTAGTAGACACATACTATATTGATAATGAATACAAATACTGACGTAGTAGACACATACTATATTGATAATGAATACAAATATTGACGAAGTAGACCCATACTATATTGATAATGAATACAAATACTGACGTAGTAGACTCATACTATATTGATAATGAATACAAATACTGACGTAGTAGACACATACTATATTGATAATGAATACAAATACTGACGTAGTAGACACATACTATATTGATAATGAATACAAATATTGACGAAGTAGACCCATACTATATTGATAATGAATACAAATATTGACGAAGTAGACACATACTATATTGATAATGAATACAAATATTGACGAAGTAGACCCATACTATATTGATAATGAATACAAATATTGACGAAGTAGACCCATACTATATTGATAATGAATACAAATATTGACGAAGTAGACACATACTATATTGATAATGAATACAAATATTGACGAAGTAGACCCATACTATATTGATAATGAATACAAATATTGACGAAGTAGACCCATACTATATTGATAATGAATACAAATACTGACGTAGTAGACACATACTATATTGATAATGAATACAAATATTGACGAAGTAGACCCATACTATATTGATAATGAATACAAATATTGACGAAGTAGACACATACTATATTGATAATGAATACAAATACTGACGTAGTAGACACATACTATATTGATAATGAATACAAATACTGATGTAGTAGACCCATACTATATTGATAATAAATACAAATATTGACGAAGTAGACACATACTAGATTGATAATGAATACAAATACTGACGAAGTAGACACATACTATATTGATAACGAATACAAATACTGACGAAGTAGACACATACTATATTGATAACGAATACAAATACTGACGAAGTAGACACATACTATATTGATAATGAATACAAATACTGACGAAGTAGACCCATACTATATTGATAATAAATACAAATACTGACGAAGTAGACACATACTAGATTGATAATGAATACAAATACTGACGAAGTAGACACATACTATATTGATAACGAATACAAATACTGACGAAGTAGACACATACTATATTGATAATAAATACTAATATTGACGAAGTAGACACATACTATATTGATAATGAATACAAATACTGACGTAGTAGACCCATACTATATTGATAATGAATACAAATATTGATGAAGTAGACACATACTATATTGATAATGAATACAAATACTGACGAAGTAGACACATACTATATTGATAATGAATACAAATACTGACGTAGTAGACCCATACTATATTGATAATGAATACAAATACTGACGTAGTAGACCCATACTATATTGATAATGAATACAAATACTGACGTAGTAGACCCATACTATATTGATAATGAATACAAATACTGACGAAGTAGACACATACTATATTGATAATGAATACAAATACTGACGAAGTAGACACATACTATATTGATAATAAATACAAATATCGATGGAATAGACACATACTATATTGATAATAAATACAAATATTGATGGAATAGACACATACTATATTGATAATAAATACAAATATTGATGAAGTAGACACATACTATATTGATAGTGAATACAAATATTGATGAAGTAGACACATACTATATTAATAATGAATACAAATATTGATGAAGTAGACACTTACTATATTGATAATGAATACAAATATTGATGAAGTAGACATATACTATATTGATAATGAATACAATTATTGATGATGTAGACACATTCTATATTGATAATGAATACAGATATTGATGAAGTAGACACATACTATATTGATAATACATACGAATATTGATGTAGTAGACTCATACTATATTGATAATGAATACAAATATTGATGAAGTAGACACATACTATATTGATAATGAATACAAATATTGATGAAGTAGACACATACTATATTGATAATGAATACAAATATTGATGAAGTAGACAAATACTGTATTGATAATGAATACAAATATTGATGAAGTAGACACATGCTATGTTGATAATGAATACACATATTGATGAAGTAGACACATACTATATTGATAATGAATACAAATATTGATGAAGTAGACACATACTATATAGATAATGAATACAAATATTGATGAAGTAGACACATACTATATTGATAATGAATACAAATATTGACGAGGTACACACATACTATATTGATAATAAATACAAATATTGACGAAGTAGACACATACTATATTGATAATAAATACAAATATTGACGAAGTAGACACATACTATATTGATAATGAATACAAATACTGACGAAGTAGACACAAACTATATTGATAATAAATACAAATATTGATGAAATAGACACATACTATATTGATAATGAATACAAATATTGACGAAGTAGACACATACTATATTGATAATGAATACAAATACTGACGAAGTAGACACATACTATATTGATAATGAATACAAATACTGACGAAGTAGACACATACTATATTGATAATAAATACAAATATTGATGAAATAGACACATACTATATTGATAATAAATACAAATATTGATGAAATAGACACATACTATATTGATAATAAATACAAATATTGATGAAGTAGACACATACTATATTGATAGTGAATACAAATATTGATGAAGTAGACACATACTACACTTCTCAAAACTGCTAACTACACCGCTACGTTTTGGGTTATATATATCGATGGGTTGAATGTTTTTCAATAAAAAAAAAAGGAAATACCAATTCAATCATTTTTACATCATTTCATTTTATTTTTTTCATGGGCAATGCTAGAACTAAACCACAATAAGCAATTACAAACGACCCATGTAAACACTAAAGTCACACTTTTCATTTCTTGTTCATAAAAGTGTGACTTTAGTGTTTACATGGGTCGTTTGTAATTGCTTATTGTGGTTTAGTTCTAGCATTGCCCATGAAAAAAATAAAATGAAATGATGTAAAAATGATTGAATTGGTATTTCCTTTTTATTTTATTGAAAAACATTCAACCCATCGATATATATAACCCAAAACGTGAGCGGTGTAGTTAGCAGTTTTGAGAAGTGTATATTGATAATGAATACAAATATTGATGAAGTAGACACATACTATATTGATAATGAATACAGGTATTTATGAAGCGGACACATACTATATTGATAATGAATACAACTATTGATGAAGTAGTAGACCCATACTATATTGATAATGAATACAAATATTGATGAAGTAGACCCATACTATATTGATAATGAATACAAATACTGACGAAGTAGACACATACTATATTGATAATAAATACTAATATTGACGAAGTAGACACATACTATATTGATAATGAATACAAATACTGACGAAGTAGACACATACTATATTGATAATAAATACTAATATTGACGAAGTAGACACATACTATATTGATAATGAATATAAATACTGACGAAGTAGACCCATACTATATTGATAATGAATACAAATATTGACGAAGTAGACACATACTGTATTGATAATGAATACAAATACTGACGTAGTAGAGCCATACTATATTGATAATGAATACAAATATTGACGAAGTAGACACATACTATATTGATAATGAATACAAATACTGACGTAGTAGACCCATACTATATTGATAATGAATACAAATATTGATGAAGTAGACACATACTATATTGATAATGAATACAAATACTGACGAAGTAGACACATACTATATTGATAATAAATACAAATATTGACGAAGTAGACACATACTATATTGATAATGAATACAAATACTGACGAAGTAGACACATACTATATTGATAATAAATACAAATTTTGACGAAGTAGACACATACTATATTGATAATGAATACAAATACTGACGTAGTAGACCCATACTATATTGATAATGAATACAAATATTGACGAAGTAGACACATACTATATTGATAATGAATACAAATACTGACGAAGTAGACACATACTATATTGATAATAAATACAGATATTGATGAAATAGACACATACTATATTGATAATAAATACAAATATTGATGAAATAGACACATACTATATTGATAATAAATACAAATATTGATGAAGTAGACTCATACTATATTGATAGTGAATACAAATATTGATGAAGTAGACACATACTATATTGATAATACATACAAATATTGATGAAGTAGACACATACTATATTGATAATGAATGTAAATACTGACGTAGTAGACCCATACTATATTGATAATGAATACAAATATTGACGAAGTAGACACATACTATATTGATAATGAATACAAATATTGACGTAGTAGACCCATACTATATTGATAATGAATACAAATATTGACGAAGTAGACACATACTATATTGATAATGAATACAAATACTGACGAAGTAGACACATACTATATTGATAATGAATACAAATATTGACGAAGTAGACTCATACTATATTGATAATGAATACAAATACTGACGTAGTAGACCCATACTATACTGATAATGAATACAAATATTGACGAAGTAGACACATACTATATTGATAATGAATACAAATACTGACGTAGTAGACCCATACTATATTGATAATGAATACAAATATTGACGAAGTAGACACATACTGTATTGATAATGAATACAAATACTGACGTAGTAGAGCCATACTATATTGATAATGAATACAAATATTGACGAAGTAGACACATACTATATTGATAATGAATAAAAATACTGACGAAGTAGACCCATACTATATTGATAATGAATACAAATATTGACGAAGTAGACACATACTGTATTGATAATGAATACAAATACTGACGTAGTAGAGCCATACTATATTGATAATGAATACAAATATTGACGAAGTAGACACATACTATATTGATAATGAATACAAATACTGACGTAGTAGACCCATACTATATTGATAATGAATACAAATATTGATGAAGTAGACACATACTATATTGATAATGAATACAAATACTGACGAAGTAGACACATACTATATTGATAATAAATACAAATATTGACGAAGTAGACACATACTATATTGATAATGAATACAAATACTGACGAAGTAGACACATACTATATTGATAATAAATACAAATTTTGACGAAGTAGACACATACTATATTGATAGTGAATACAAATACTGACGTAGTAGACCCATACTATATTGATAATGAATACAAATATTGACGAAGTAGACACATACTATATTGATAATGAATACAAATACTGACGAAGTAGACACATACTATATTGATAATAAATACAGATATTGATGAAATAGACACATACTATATTGATAATAAATACAAATATTGATGAAATAGACACATACTATATTGATAATAAATACAAATATTGATGAAGTAGACTCATACTATATTGATAGTGAATACAAATATTGATGAAGTAGACACATACTATATTGATAATACATACAAATATTGATGAAGTAGACACATACTATATTGATAATGAATATAAATACTGACGTAGTAGACCCATACTATATTGATAATGAATACAAATATTGACGAAGTAGACACATACTATATTGATAATGAATACAAATATTGACGTAGTAGACCCATACTATATTGATAATGAATACAAATATTGACGAAGTAGACACATACTATATTGATAATGAATACAAATACTGACGAAGTAGACACATACTATATTGATAATGAATACAAATATTGACGAAGTAGACTCATACTATATTGATAATGAATACAAATACTGACGTAGTAGACCCATACTATACTGATAATGAATACAAATATTGACGAAGTAGACACATACTATATTGATAATGAATACAAATACTGACGTAGTAGACCCATACTATATTGATAATGAATACAAATATTGATGAAGTAGACACATACTATATTGATAATGAATACAAATACTGACGTAGTAGACCCATACTATACTGATAATGAATACAAATATTGACGAAGTAGACACATACTATATTGATAATGAATACAAATACTGACGAAGTAGACACATACTATATTGATAATAAATACAAATACTGACGAAGTAGACCCATACTATATTGATAATGAATACAAATACTGACGAAGTAGACCCATACTATATTGATAATGAATACAAATACTGACGTAGTAGACCCATACTATATTGATAATAAATACAAATATTGACGAAGTAGACACATACTATATTGATAATGAATACAAATACTGACGAAGTAGACACATACTATATTGATAATAAATACAAATGTTGACGAAGTAGACACATACTATATTGATAATGAATACAAATACTGACGAAGTAGACACATACTATATTGATAATAAATACAGATATTGATGAAATAGACACATACTATATTGATAATAAATACAAATATTGATGAAATAGACACATACTATATTGATAATAAATACAAATATTGATGAAGTAGACTCATACTATATTGATAGTGAATACAAATATTGATGAAGTAGACACATACTATATTGATAATGAATACAAATATTGATGAAGTAGACACATACTATATTGATAATGAATACAAATATTGATGAAGTAGACACATACTATATTGATAATAAATACAAGTATTGATGAAGTAGACACATACTATATTGATAATGAATACAAATATTGATGAAGTAGACACATACTATATTGATAATGAATACAAATATTGATGAAGTAGACACATACTATATTGATAATGAATACAAATATTGATGAAGTAGACACATACTAAATTGATAATGAATACACATATTGATGAAGTAGACACATACTGTATTGATTATGAATACAAATATTGATGAAGTAGACACATACTATATTGATGATGAATACAAATATTGATGAAGTAGACACATACTATATAAATAATGAATACAAATATTGATGAGGTCGACACTTACTATATTGATAATGAATACAAATATTGATGAAGTAGACACATACTATATAGATAATGAATACAAATATTGATGAAGTAGACACATACTATATTGATAATGAATACAAATATTGACGAGGTAGACACATACTATATTGATAATGAATTCAAATACTGACGAAGTAGACACATTCTAAATTGATAATTAAGACTAATATTGATGAAGTAGACACATACTATATTGATAATGAATACAAATATTGATAAAGTAGACACATACTATATTGATAATGAATACAAATATTGATGAAGTAGACACATACTTAATTGATAATTAAGACTAATATTGATGAAGTAGACACATACTATATAGATAATGAATACAAATATTGATGAAGTAGACACATACTATATTGATAATGAATACAAATATTGACGAGGTAGACACATACTATATTGATAATGAATTCAAATACTGCCGAAGTAGACACATACTAAATTGATAATTAAGACTAATATTGATGAAATAGACTCATACTATATTGATAATTAATACTAATACTGATGCATTGGATTGTTACTATTATTGATACAAAGTACTTATATTGCTAACTCATTCTGATAAAGAATAACTGCTACCAATATTGTTTAATTAAATGGGTAACCGATACAAAATCAACGGATGATAATGCTTTCATTGATTTTATACCTTTACATGGTATACTGATTTCTTTTCAGTAGTTATTTCCATCCATATTGGCTTTCGTTAAGTTCTGTGCGACATCTACGTTTGAAGGGATGTACTTATATTTATATTGTTTTGTCAAATTTGGCTCTGAAGACATGCTAATAACTGGGTTGTGTACACGTTATACCGATTGAAGCTTACGAGTAGCCCATATCCCCTACTGACCGTTCCATGTCGTTAATCTTGTCTTCCCTATTGTTTGTGTTTGTGTTGTTGGTTTCAAATTGAAACTCAGAAGTGTGTGCATAGCAAGTAATTCTATACAATCAAATTATATCGTTACGATCTTTTGTTTCTAGATCTGTTTTTACCCAGACAAAACAGAATGAGTAGCGGTTGGAACAGATGACGATAGCCAGAATATTCAGATATGACGGCAATATATTTGGGCTAATCTGCAGGCTTAGATTCGAAAAAAATACCTTAAGTGACTAGTGAATCTAGTTAAATGCAAAGATATCAACAGCCAGAGTATTATTTTATATACACAATATAATATCTGATTTTATTACATAACCTTATTATCACATACTTTGCGATGAAGCCATGATTATCAAAAACATGTATCAGTCGTTTCCATTCAGCTCGACGAGCAATCGAAATTGCCTTATCAATTACAGTAACCCTTAAAAACACGGAATTACGGAATTCGTGTTCGTTGTCGTACCAAGAATACTGAAGTAAATGCGACAAATGTGACGTCGACAACAATACATTTAGGCAAGTTGTATATGAACGTCTTGTGGCATTTCTGTATGTGATCATTCGGTCGTTGAATACAGTTGATTTGATGCTCGGACATCTTTATAAATAAGACTCATCCATTCTTTCTTTTAAAGATCGTTTAATAGTGGGCCTTCAATCAATTCAATAATAAACATACATTCGTGTAAGTTCCTCTATAAGACAAGCAGAAGACGTTTAAATAGAAGGCTCTTGGATGAGGATACATATGTAAAGGTAAACTATGCGTTGTGGTAGAAATATCTTTAATCGGATTCGCAAGAGATGATCTAGATAGATAACACATATTTAAACAAGAGGGCCATGGTGGCCCTATATCGCTCACCTGAGTAAACTTGAACCAATACAAGAGGGCAAAGATGGCCCTAAAGCGATCACTGTGACCTCCACGGCGCGGCCAAGTTTGACACCAGGGTCACCATTTGAACAAACTTGGTAGAGGACCATAAGCTTATAGCAAATGCAAAATATTAAACCTCTGGCTCTTGCAGTTCCAGAGAAGAAGATTTTTGTCAGTTTTTCCCTATACAAGCCTATGTAAAACTGTGAACCCCGGGACGGGGCCAAATGTGACCCCAGGGTAACCATTTGAACAAAATTGGTAGAGGACCATGAGCTTATAGCAAATGCAAAATATTAAACTGCTGGCTCTTGCAGTTTCAGAGAAGAAGAATTTTTAGTTTTTCCCTAGACATGTCTATGTAAAACATGAGACTCTTGGGGCGGCGCCAAATGGTGACCCTCTGTGACCCGAGGGTCACCATTTGAACAAACTTGGTAAAGGACCATAAGCGACGGACGAAGAGTGATCCCAATAGCTCACCTTTGAGCCTTCGGCTCAGGTGAGCTAAAAAGAAATGTGCATCAGTTCGTTGACGCTTTTCCTACTCATTTGTTTCATACAGTGAAATACATAAAATGAATGTGTGAACCTACTACACGCAATAGCTAATCATCGATTAGCAGCCGTATTAGTGGTAGTCAAAGTACAGAAGTACTGAATGATGAAAACATTGACTGGAATAATAGGGTGAGGCTGTTTTCCACATGAAGAAATATAAAAAGATCGGACAGGGAAAGTAGCATTCAAGGAGGACAGTCAACCACAAAACACAGAAACAAACACGCAAACAGACAAACAAGAAGGCAAAAGTAATAATAAATGCAAACGACATCACAAACACAAAAGGGTTGACAATAAATAGGGCTACCGCCTTGGAACGGTCATTGGCAAAATAGGTCACTGGGGGTTTAAACCGGTTCTAGGTTGCACCAAACCTCACATTTACCCTACTGTCATCCCATTAAAACAGGACAGTGTTAATGAAGAAATCTCCGCCATGATCTAATCTCTAACCAACAAGGCAGCAACAATAGGCAATATAAGTAAATCATAAATATGCGCGTGTAAATATAATATAAAAAAACAATAGCCTAGAAAGCCACATTGAAGTTACTCAGTGACTTGGTAGAAGGCAGAGCAACAAGAGAATAAACCATTAAGAGCACGATAAGAAAGTTCATAGACAAACATCAAACGCCACCGTCCCAATGGGCTTTAGGTAGGCGTCATCATAGGGTCCTAAGATGTCCGGTCATCATACAATTAAAGAGGAAAGCAACACATTTTGGATTATAAAGTCGCGGTTGCATGGAAATCAGCAGCAATGAACCTATGTATTTGAATGTAGAATATGGTGACAAGAACTGTGTGGAAAAGTAGAAACGGAACCAGTATGAGGAGAAAAGTCCACCGATAGGTGGACAGGAAATTGTACACACATTTGATAGATTAAGGGATTGTAGCGGCACATATCTGGCAAACTTGGAAAATAAAAATAGCTCATAAACAAAGAAGATATGACCATTTGAAGGTTGTTCTCAAATGATATGGGAGTCGCAATTTTGAAAACTATGAAGTTATAGTTCTAAATGACCTTATTTGGCATATTGGTAAATATCATTTAAAGCAAATAAAACACTGCAAATTAATGCAAATTCCATAATTCGCCATATAATGCTTTAAACACTTTAGTATACTTTTTTTTCATACCTTTGCTGTGATTTTCCCTCTATAAATTAGTTAACGCCATTGTCAACTCCAGTGTCAAAATACACAAACTTAAAGTTAACTAGCTGCAACATACGAAAATACACAAACTTAAAGTTAACTAGCTGCAACATACGTTGAGAATGGGACATGAACGCTAAACAAGAACGTTGAATTTACTGTCTGGCCTTGCCTGTTTTTCTTCATAACTTGCATATTTTGCAAAACATTATTAATAATAATTATTTCAATCGTGCAAACAAATTGTGTTGGCATATTACTAATTGTTGATTATATTTCACCAGTTATTTAAACTTCCAATTGTATTACCTCTTTTACTATATATGCAGATTTGGATCTAAATTGCTTCTGGATAAATAATAACTTAATGCCATTTTTTTAAAACTTGATACACATGTCAAAATTACCGTATTTCCCTTTAAGTGACGTGTTTATTTGATGACGTGGTCAGAATCACAGGTTAAGGAAATACAAAAGTTGCACAAGCATGTCAAAATGTTATCACTTTGAGTCAAAGAAAAAAAATCTTAAAACAATGTTTGCAAAATGAAATCGTTCAACGAGGAAGAATTGTTTCAGTTCTTAATAAATTTCAGATTCGGTATTAGCGCTTATGGATAATGAATTTCTTGACATATTTCCATATCAGGTTATTGAAATCAAATACATGAAAATGTGCATACGTATAATTTATTTTGTTATTGTGTTAGTAATCAAACGTCCGGCTGTTCAAGTTTTAACAAGGCAAGCTCTCGTTTTTAAATTTTACCCATTAACGATTTCGTGTTTACCTAGTATACTTTCGCGGACTTAGTGTTTATATACGAAAGATACCTCAGTTTGTTGTCCGTCCGAGATATTTCGACTAATCGGGTAAACGCCGTTAGGTGCGCTAAAAATGTTCGTACGGCCATACTGAAAAATCTGACAAATTGCAAGAATCTTGTTCATCCGCGACGCTTGGTTTTAAATACAAACGTTTATCTTTTAAAAGCAAGTGTCTCAGATGATCTAGACTAACAGATTGGACCGAGAAACCAATTAGAAATATGATGTTTAACTACAAAATAGTGTCTGACCTTGATATAGTAAATAACACTCCTAAGGAATGCGAGTGTAAAACATTTAAATTTTGCTATGCTCCGGTCGGTCATGTCATTACTGGTAATTGATGCTAATGCATGTCGTGGCGGGTTCGCCCAATCCATTGAGGATTTTAGAATTAAAGGGTGTCGTAGAAAACATACTGAACCTAATTCCCTTTCTACTTGGTAAATACTATTTTTAACATCATAGACATGATAGATACCTGTATTAACTTCCATACGGCTAACCCCTTCCTACTTACACCTAGACCTAGGTTTTCATTTTAATAGGTAATTGTAAACAGGTTATCGCATTCGTGCTTTAAAGATGTTTTAAACATGTTTCATTTTCGAAATATCCGTTATAAAATCCTCCTAGAATAAGCTTTCCCATCGCTTAATGGAATACTGTATTTAAATAAAAAGAAAGATAAAAAAGTAATCATGTGTGTTTAAAGGGACACTGTCCATAACTCTTTTAGCTTATAAAACACACAATAATTGTGTTCGCAAACATTACACACTAAACATTATTCAATATTTACTAATTAAAAGTAAGACTGATTAACGGAATTAACGCTGTACAAAAAAAAAATCCACTTCATGAGTTTGAACTCGCAGCCCAAAACTAAAATTACCTTTTCTTTACACAGTAATAATAGTGTGCGTGAGCGTAAAGTAGTCAGACATCGCTCCCGAATGGGCTATACATATTACGCAATACATACTATGGTGAAAACCTAATGCGCCTTGGAAGACACGTGATCGCAGAAAAGGTAAATATTGTGGGTCCCTCTTTATTTACACGAATGTATTCCTACATACTTCTTAGGGTCTATCCTCATGTTTTCATGTATACATTTCACTGAATAAAAGTCAGACAGTTATTTGG
Organism: Cyrtodaria siliqua; assembly: GCA_037043455.1. Classification (NCBI taxonomy): domain Eukaryota; kingdom Metazoa; phylum Mollusca; class Bivalvia; order Adapedonta; family Hiatellidae; genus Cyrtodaria; species Cyrtodaria siliqua. The sequence goes on from JAWPHD010004109.1 coordinate 183,207, forward strand.
TTATGCTCAATATCTGCTGACTTACGGACAGTGTCCCTTTAAAGAGTGTTGCAGTTCAGGTGCGATTATACACGTACTATGCGCGTACACTATATTTTGAAAATGTTTTCTAGATAGCGTTCAGGCGTTCTTAAACTGACTGAACTCAAATTGGGGTAAACTAGTCTTTCTCACTATTCTCACTATTCTATCCTCTCTCTTTCTCTATTATGTTTTCTCTTTATATTTTATTTACTTATTCAGCTTTATTCTATATCAATGTATTTGCCATTGTATTTTATTGTATTACTCTCAGCCATATACATTCGCAATTTCAAAATGCTAACTGGGAAGGGTTTAATCTAATGTTGGTAGAACTTGTTACCCAACCCATTTGTCATTATAATATGTCTATCGTATATATGTTTATATTTGCTCTGTTTGTAAAATATTGGCAATAAAATATGTTTAAATTTAATTAGGTGCGATTATAGGACTAGGAGTCATAAATCAGAAAACAAACTGATTTGTATTGCGCCTGTTAATAAGACACATATGCTATTTTCCCGATGGCCTTTTTTTATTAATCAGTTAGTATTTCTTTTATCAATAGCTTAGCGGAGTACTGTATACTTACGTTACTCGTTGAATTTTCTTCTATAAAAGCATGGCATTTTCGTTTTGAAATCATAGTTTTGACTTTAAACGCAAAGGCACCCATATAGTAGTTGAAAACTCATATTGTAATTATTACTTTCTTCAACATGTTTAGGCAATATTATTTCAATTATGATACTTTTCATCTGATAATAATTGTATTAACTCTTATACCGAATGGGCAAGGTCAGAACTCTTCTTCGGCGCCGTGGGAGTCACTTCCTGATATGGACATATTTTGTCCAGGGGCAGATGTTTGCAGACGACATTCTTCAGGACCTAAACATAATTTTACCTTTCGGGAAGGGTATACATCTTGTTGTCGAGGTAAGTGTGAATCATTTTAAATTATGCGATCTGTCCTTACTACAACTAACAACTAACGATAACGGATAACGGATGGAAAGAAGAGATTCATAATAAACATATACGGATTAGTTATACTAAGGAAAAAAGAAACGCAACTCGGGAATTTACGCTATATAATTTATACAGTGTACTTTTAATTTCATATAATATTCCCGAGAAATCCAAAGATGTTTTGTAAAAGAAATAGAGCTGCTAGAAGGGAAAAAACGTTTCTGTTGTAGAATTTTTAATCACAGTACACTTTGTAACGCGAAATTCTTAATTTTTGTAATTCCGCCATCAACAATATGACATACCACAGAAAGATTTCCTCATCATTAATCATTAATATCATGTATTCCCCAACATTTAAGAAATTAAATAAAAAACGAACAAATCAGCATGATCAATGCGCAAAACGTTACAAAACATATTTATTTAAAAGTATAGAAATAGAAAAAGAAATTGTTTTTTTTTAAAAAAAAGTAGACAAACGTAACTGCAAATGGAGATCTTTTCTCCTGAATTATTTTTTATATCTTGTTTTTGAAAGAGTAAACGCACGTCCATCGCTACTCTTTTTCTAGACTGCATTTATCTCCATACGTATTTTCCTTGGTGCGTTGACATTGTAATTCCCAAGTAAGCAAATTCATTGTTCATGAAAATATTTAAATTTAATATATTTAGTCATTTACTTCTGTATAATATCAAGAGAAATTTTATTTGTTTATTTACAAAATCAACAACTTTATTTACAACAAATTTTATTAATGGACAATTGTATAGTAATCAATGGTACATATATATTTGGAAAGACTCCCGCTCCTTTTACTTCTTAAAATGTAAACAGAAAAAATGGGTATAAATGTATAAGAGAAAGAAAATGAAGTAAATTATGGCCATTATTAAAACTTTGAATAAAACATCATACATGCACAGGCTCCTTCAAATGAAAAAAAAATGAAAATAGATAATGCGATGGATATTGTTTTTTTTGTGTGTTATTTTTGGTATTCTTGTTATGAATGGTCAAAAAGTAATCTGTTAGTAAAAAAACAACATGATCGGGCAGAAATCATCCACAATAACATCATATTTTCTTAAGGTTACACTTTATTATATGTTTTAAATCGAAATGTATATACAAACCATGTATGAAATAACTTTGAAAATAAAGATATTGTATTAAAAAAGTTACACACTTTGAGCCATTTCAACACTGTATTTAATGTAAAGAGATTGCAAAACTGTACAAACTAAGCTTGGACACCTGCTTGAGCCAAACGCGTATTCTACCAATAATTAAACTCTTTGGAGATCGCTGAGCCCGATACTTATATTTAGTTATCGGTGGTACATTTTTAATTTCTTTTGTTTTCTTACTTAATTTTTGATTCGGTGGTTCCACTACTCCGGCCGATAAAAGGCTCTGGGTATTGTTTAACCTCTTGTAGGATATGTTGTCTGCTTTTTAATTTAGTCTTTTGGCTGTTACTTGTGATACGCAGGCTTCATAACCGCTGCTCCCAACTAAATTCCATTATGTTTATTTCGCTCTTCGGGGCATTTAACTTTATTAGATACTGGGACCATACGCAGTACGACATGGGGAAGCGATAAACTCCATGTCCACCGCCGTATGCATGCCATCATCGGGATGGTTAAACTTGTGTATTATTGATTTTATGAATATTGAGTTTTGCTCAACCCGGGGCTAGAGGACGTGAGCGGTAGCTAGCATATTTGACTACCGCTCATGAACAGTCTCAATCAAACCGAGACTGCAATATTTCGTTTGTGTCGTGCTCGGCCGTTTCCAGAGGTCCATTATTATACTCTTTTTTGAAGAGATAACATTTGATGTGTTATGTGTCTGATCCACTTTTTTCGAAAGGGAAGATATGCTGTAACCATGTACTATTCCATTAACAACAACATATTTATATATACTGAGGGAAAAAAGTTTAGCAAGTTTTTTAGATAAAATAATACTGTATACAAGATATACTGACATTTTGGGACTTTACGGGCTTGATCCCTACGTTCATTTATTTGTTACGTCATTAAAGATATTTTCTATAGTATTTTCTGCATAAGCGATTTTCTTTAAACTTTTTGTACAGTAAGTCTGTTATATATATAGACAGAAAAAGCAAATATTGTGGTAGGTCATGATAATTGTTAAAATTTTAAAAAATAATGTGTAATGCCACCTTCATGTCAATCTGTCCAAAAAGTTGAACAAGTCCATGAAATAGCTAAATAAGACATTTTTGAAGTTTAATCATTTATTCATTGGTCACAATTCTGCTAAAATTGTATTAAAGTAAAGAACATTTAATTATAAAAATATTTAAAGCCCATTTTTATGTAAAACCTATAATTTTTTACAAAATCTGTTTAGACCATTACCTCAATTTATGCACAAATTAGCCCATAATGATACAATTTCCTTTTATGTATGCTCCCAATAAGAGAATTTGTTTAAACTTTCTAAACACATAGTTTTACGTATATAAAAACAAAATGTGCAATGAAAATGGCAATTTCTTTTGAAATCCTACCTCTATGCTAAAAGGCCAAGTTTTGTATGAAATTATATAGAAATGGTATATTTTCCTTTTTTGTTATGTTCCTAATAACAGAATTTGTTCAAACTTCCTAGGCACTTATTTGAACATATAGTAAGACATATATGCAATTAAAATTATAGGTCACCATGCATATTGGTTTTTGGAACTCTACCATTATGCTTAATTTTTTTAATTTTGTTTGAATTTCAACAAAATGCTATATTTTTCCTAATGTATGTTTCTAATAATCAGATAATAGGCATTTATATAAATAAAGACAATAAAAAAAATAAAAAATAAAAAAATTAAAAAGAAAATATATAAAAAAAAGACAATAAATACAACCAGACATCAAAAGCAACATTGCGGTAAATGTTTAGGAAAGTCCATCCAATAGTTTTAGAACAAAAGTCGCCCAAAATGCTGCGCGTGAAAAACTACAGAAAATGCCGACTGTTATTGATGTGTGTTTAATAAAATATTGTGTCTATGGTAGTAGTTTCTTCATTTTACAACCAAAAATGTATTATATCCAGGGTGCAACAAAAACTTGCTAAACGTTTTTCCCTCGGTATATAACATATAGCAGAATTCCCTAGTTGCGGTTCAGTTTTCCTTTAGTATATGTTGGATTGTATTTCTCATGTTACTGGTCATGTATAAGAACGAACCGTTGGGACCAATGAGCCCATAATAGATGTATTTGATGCAGAATACAGCTCGGGCCGGTGATATTGGGCGTGACACGTATTGCTTCTTAAATTACCTCTCATTAACAGACTCAATAAATCCGAATTTGCTACTTTATTTTCTTGCTTCCAAAAAATCACCTTATCAGTATTTATTTCAATGTTTCAAATTGCAAATATACTAGCAGTCAAAGCTGAAAAGTTATTGATATCAATGTTATCTTCATTATATAGTTCAATGCCCGATCATGTACAATTTAAATTGTTTGATACAAAAATGAGCCCTTGATTGATATATGGAGCAGAATTGTGGGGTTTGATTAGATGGCCTGTATTAAAAGGGTTCATGTCTGTATGCACAGGATTTACGAAAGCATCAATTCAATCATGTAATGCTGCAATAATGGCCGACTTTGGAAGATACCCAATATACATAGTAGCTAATAAAAGCTACATAAAATACTGGTGCAAAATACTAAAAATGCCAAGTTACGGATATGTTAAGATATGTTATGAGAATATGATTGTATTATATAACCATGGATACGCTAAGTTAAGAAACTTAAATGGAATTTGTAATCAAACGGCTTTGGCTATGTATGGGGAAACCAGTGTATGCAAAATGAATTGCTATTTTTGAAGCAGTATGAATTGAGATTTAAGGATCAGTAATTTCAAAAGTGGAATGAGAAGGTTCAGAGCAATACAGATCGTGACAGTTACAGACATTTTAAAAACAATATAGCGTTCAAAGAATATTTAAATGTACTTATTATTAAAATAATTAGGTCAGCCTTAGTTTCACTCAGGACTTCATCATATCCGCTTCTTATAGTTATTCCGGTATACATAGAGAAAGGCGTTTATGCTTTATTGCAAAACATGCATGGAAACGGAATACCCTTTGGTAATCAGTGATATGCACTTCATATAGCGATTTGAGATAATTTTATTTATTAAACATATTTTATCAATAACCTTAGTTTAAATAAATTTCAAGAATTTACTTTTGTCCTGCCAACAGGAAGCAGTCATTAAAAATATTGCCTTATTTGTTTATTATGAATTGATGAAAATGGAAAATGGTTTTAATTAATAGTGAATAACTTTTGAAATCGAAATAATATTGATAATTAAAAGCATCTGCATTTGTAATATCAATTGTTTTTGAAAATGTGAAATCAATCACGTGTATTTATTTTCAATTTATACTGTATTTCTTACTTTAACTGCTCGGTGATAAATGCTCGGTGATAAAGCATGATGTTTAAGCATAAACTCAAAATCCTTGATGCTGAATTGCAGCTGATGTGTTTTTGTTTAACTATAAACTATATCAATAACACATTTAATTAAGAGAGAGTGGTATATCCGGAAGAAATAAGCAATAGATGATTTTCAATTACAAGCAATGTCAACCATAGGTCAAGTCTACAAACCTTTATATGTAAGAACAAACGCCATACCTATAAACACTATCACTTTGAGATAATTCAATATCAATATGATTATAGATATCTAATATGGACTCCTGGGTGGTCATTTAATATTTAATTACTGCTTAATTTAAAGAACTAATACGATATGTCGGCTTGTAGAGCATGCTGATACTCAAAAAGCCATGCATATACTGTCGATTTCTCGTTACAAGCCCATTCAGAATGGGCAAAGCTAACCACTGTCCATCATTTTCGTCAGTAGTTTTCAGTACAGTAATACAAAGGTAATCGGCTCTAGCTATCGCACCATACATAATACTACATACTTTCTAAATATACGGCCATAACTGCCCTTCGGATATGGCTGTGATTTGCCGAGAATTTCCATTCTTACATTTTGCGCCGAAGGCAGGATAAGGAGTTTGTTCTTGTTTAGTTTAGAATGCATAACCTGCCCCTCGTATCGGCCCTTTCGCCTACAACATCATTCACGCGCTCATGGTAACAACAGTATTGCGTTCGAAGGAGTTTCAACAAAATGGCCGAGGCGAGAGCTAATAGAAACAATGAATTAGCTTTGGAGTTGCTTTATACTGTATCCTGCAGTATCGATTATAGGTTTCACGTTAAGTTTTGAGGTAGGGTTTGTGTTATCTTTTTCACATCTTTACTCTCTCTACTTAACTAAATGTCAGAAACAGTTTTACCCTCATCCAATCAGTTATGTTCTTTTATTAGTATCGCATTTGGCTACAGAGTGTCTATTCAAAGTAAGCAGTCCCTGCAACACTGTCAAACGATAAGTTGTTTTTTTAAAGAGTTTTATTTAAACTTCCGTGTATTTTAGTGTTTTTATTGTTTCGTATTAATTTGTTCTTTTCGTGTTTGTATACACCTGATGAAGGCGTAAGCCGAAAGCGCTTGGGGATTTATAAACTGTAGCACTGTATAAATGTTTTTCCCCCATCTATTAATTTATTCCAACATTTTCGTATCCCGTCAGTGATCCAGTGCTTTTTGAAAGGTATTTTGTAGATGTATGTATTTTCTCACCCTTATATATATACATATCTATATAGGGAGAAATATTTGCGCACTACCAAGGACAGACAACCTTCGGACGAACTAAGGCAGGGCGCCTAGCTATGATGAGATACACAGAAATCAAACGTATGCATTCACTTCCTAAAAAGGATAGCTGCAACACACGCTGATAAACTGTATCTCTACATCATAACACACTTGTCTCAATTAACATATACACGCATACAGATATACAATTATAGCTCATATGGGTAGGGTCACATTTAAGCATTCAACCACACACATCTATATTAAGACAGTGACAATAAAAGGTGCCGGATCTTGGGGATACTGTAAATTCACTAAATATATTAATGGGAGATAATTTGAACTAACTACGGCAACTACCGAAATTTGGGATCTCGTAAGAGATTCACGTTCACAAAGCAGAATAATATATAGGGAGAGAAATATTTACATGGCTTATAAGTTATAACCAGTATGTACTGGGAACCTGCATTATCAGTTACATATATAACGTATAACCAGTATAATCAAGGAATCAGCAGTATCAATTACATATCTAACATGTCTAACGTGTAATAAGTTTAGTCCAGGAATCTGCCTAATCAATTACATAAATAATGTATAACCTGTTTAGTCCAGGAATCTGTCATCAATTACATAATTATCTAACGTATTACCAGTATAATAGAGAAATCAGTTTTATCAGTTACATGTCTAATGTATAACCGGTATAGTCCAGGAATCTGGCTTATCAATTACATATCCAACGTATAACCAGTACGTACCGGGAATCAGCCTGCTTAAATACATACCTAACGTATGACCAGTATAATCCAGGAATCGGCAATATCAATTATATCTTTAGCGTGTAACCAGTACGTACCGGGAAGGAGCCTTATCAATTTCATATCTAACGTATAACCAGTTTAGTCCTGGAATCTGTATTATCAATTACATATCTAACGTATTACCAGAATAATAGAGAAACCAGCTGTATCAGTTACATATCTAACGTATTACGAGAATAGCCCAAGAATCAGATTATCAGTTACATGTCTAACGTATAACCAGTACAGTCCAGGAATCTGGCTTCTAACGTATAATCGTTACGTACCGGGAATCAGCCTGCTCAAATAAATAGCTAACGTATAACCAGTACGTACCGGGAATCAGCATTATCAATTAAATATCTAACGTATAACTAGTACAATACAGAAATCAGCCTTATCAATTACATATCTAACGTATTAGCAGTATAGCCCAGGAATTAGCCTTATCAATTACATATCTAACGTATAACCAGAATGTACCAGGAAGCATCCTTATCAATTACATACCTAACATATTACCAGTATAGTTTAGCAATCAGCCTTATCAGTTACATATTCAGCATGTATCAAGTATGTACTTGGAATGAGCCTTATCAATTACATATCTAACATATTACCAGTATAGTTTAGCAATCAGCCTTATCAATTACATATTCAGCGTGTATCCAGTACGTACTGGGAATGAGCCTTATCAATTACATAATATAACGTATAACCTGTATAATCCAGGAATCAGCCTTATCACGTATTATCAGTATAATACAGAAATCAGCCTTATCAATTACATATCTAACGTATTATCAGAATAGCCCAGGAATAAGCCTTATCAATTACATATCTAACGTATAACCGGAACGTACCAGGAAGCAGCCTTATCAATTATATACTTAACGTATAACCAGTATAATCCAGGAATCAGCCTTATCAATGACATGTCTAACGTATAACCAGTCCACGAATCTGATATCAATTACATATCTAACGTATAACCAGTACGTACCGGAAATCAGCTTTATCAAATACATATCTAACGTACAACCAGTACATACCGGGAATTAGACGTATCAATAACATATCTAACGTATTACTAGTATAATACAGAAATCAGCCTTATCAATTAGCTAACGTATTACCAGTATAGCCCAGGAATCAGCCTTATCAATTACATATCTAGCGTATAACCAGTACGTACCAGGAAGCAGCCTTTTCAATTACATGTCTAACGTGTAACTATTCTAGCCCAGGAATCAGCCTTATCTGTTACACATTTAGCATGTAACCAGTACGTTCGGGGAATGAGCCTTATCAATTACATATCTAACATATTACCAGTATCAATTACATATCTAACGCATTACCAGTATCAATTACATAGCTAACTTGTCTATGGTGTTGTGATTTATAAACTTAGTAAGGTTCTTGGTCATGATCACTTTCATACTATCTTTGTTAAACTTGTTAAAAAGTTTATCAAAAGAGGTAATGACCCTATCATTTTGCAACGTACTGCATGCTTGGTGGTGGACCCTTTTACAGTTCGCCACTATGCTTTTCTCTTTAATTGTACGATGACCGGACAGGCTGTGGACCCTATGATGACGCCTACCTAAAGCCCATTGGGACGGTGGCGTTTGATGTTTGTTCATGAACTTTCTTGTCATGCCCTTAATGGTTTATTCTCTTACTGCTCTGGCTTCTGCCAAGTCACTGAGTACCTTCATTGTGGTTTTCTACGCTATTGGTTTTTGCATTATATTTACACGAGCATATTTGTGTTTTACTTATATTGCCTATTGATGCTGCCTTGTTGGTTAGAGATTAGATCATGGCGGGGATTTCTTTATTTACACTCTCCTGTTCTGACAGTAGGGTAATTGTGAGGTTTGGTGTACCCTAAAACCGGTTTAAACCCCCAGTGGCCTATTTTTCCACTGACCGTTCCAAGGCGATAGCCCTATTGTCAACCATTTTGTGTTTGTGATGTCGTTTGCATTTATTATTGCTTTTGCCTTCTTGTTTGTCTGTTTGCTTGTTTGTTTCTGTGTTTTGTGGTTGACTGTCCTCCTTGATTGCTACTTTCCCTGTCCGATCTTGTTATATTTCTTGTTGTCAGTACAGCCTTATCAATTACATATTTAGCGCGTAAACAGTATAATCCAGGAATCAGTCTTATCAATGACTTATCTAACGTATAACCAGTACCTACCAGAAATCAGTCTTATCAGTTACATATCTAACGTATAACCAGTACCTACCAGGAAGCAGTCTTATCAATTACATATTTAGCATGTAGCCAGTACGTTCCGGGAATGAGTATTCCAAGTATCAATTACATATCTAACGTTTCACCAGTATCAATTAGATAACTTGTTATCAGTATAGCTTAGGAATCAGCCTTATCAATTACATATTTAGCATGTAACCAGTACGTTCCGGGAATGAGTATTACCAGTATCGATTACATATCTACCGTTTTACCAGTATCGATTACATATCTACCGTTTACCAGTATCAATTACATAACTTGTTATCAGTATAGCTTAGGAATCAGCCTTATCAATTACATATTTAGCGCGTAACCAGTATAATCAGTCTTATCAATTACATATTTAACGTATAACCATTATCATCCAGGAATCGGCCTTATCAATTACAATATGATTATTACTAGAGTAGTTTTAAGGTGTTGGCGTTCATTGGTATGATCTACTTGTTTTGTTTATATGACGTAACGTCGTCTTGACGTTCTCGCGCATCTCGTCGAATCATTGTTCTATTTTTAGTAAGATAGTGATACTAATTCTATTTTTAGTAGCATAGTGATAACCTGTAGTGTAATACAGGTTGTTTTACTCCATTGTAAGAAAATGAATGTACTATGTGTATATTATTGATAGGTATATAATAAATATATATACCTACCGTGTAACAAATATTATCTCGGTAAGGGCCTAATGATTTACATATCTAGCCTTTAACCGTAAGTATCCAGGAATCGACCTTATCAATTGCATTTCTAGCGGTTGTGATTGTACTTGTCGCAGAAGAGTTCTCAAATTTCATTTTATTTTCAAAGCAGATTAGGGTTACGGTTTCCCTGATGGAGCTTTTTAGTTATACAAATATTACGAATATTAAAGTCCTCAACTCGGCTGCAAGCTCTTGAAAAAAAAAATAAGTCGAGAAACAATGTGTTGCTCTGAAATTATATATTCCTGACTATGTAATAATAATTGAAATGACTATTTATGTAATCTCTCTTGTCATAACTTTTGCTTACTATTTCTCCATTTTCAATATAGAGATGCAAATCGAGAAAATAGCGACACTATCAGAACTATTAGCTAGCTAATTTGAGGTATATCTGATTTACCATAGTCGAAAATAAATCGTTGTCAATGTTATACATATCATCCAGATACCGAAAGGTTTTATGAAAGGCTTCGATGACGTATGTATGAGTATATGGTGAAATATTCAACACGAAATCTCTTTTATAGCAATTAAAACAAACACATCTGCGACAAGAGGGCAACAACATTGCCTCAGTAGACTGAACTGAAGTATATTATATTAGTGCTCCCGTAACAATGACGTAACACCATTGTAATTAAATACATCATGTATGAGTGATTTCATTGGGCAAAGACAATATATACTGGGTCAAAATAGAAAGTGTGCACACATATTTCTGTAAATATTCAAATGGTTATAGCGAACTATTTAGCATAACAGGTTTTAACATATACAAATTGATGCATTAATAAAATACTGATACATGTGTATGAAAAGTTTATTTATTAGCAGAGCTTGATTTCCTCAAGTAAAACAATAGCAAATAAAAGATTGCAAAATGCAAGTATTTGAATATGTCATTTTGTTAATTGCTGGTTTTCTGGAATTTCTCATCGATGTCAAACTGTTAACGTCTTCTAAAACATAATGTTAGGATGTTTGAACACAAGTATGACGTAACTAATTACAGCAATATAATATCCTCAGTAAGGTCGAGCATGCATATTTGATTGCACTCTTTTTTGACTAAGTACATAACTTTGTGTGCACGCTAAGTCTATGATTAATGCAATTTTGTCTGTTTATAAACTTGAGCTAGGTACAAATGGCATAGTTCGTGACATTGCAGGAAAGTTAGAGCAAGTGAAACAGGCCCTACGAGGAGAGACACTTTGCTATTATTTTCTATTGGTTATATACATGATCATCTAAGCTTTGCCTATAAACACGATAACTGCTGATGTGTTTGTTATAGAATATAGTCTGGATTTCTTAAGTTACGCTGTCCTGTTTTACTGGGATGACAAAAACGTAGGGGTATTACTGCTAATCACTTCAACGCGGCAGTCTATTATCAAACCGTTTGTGGCTGGTATTAAAAATGCCTTGCATCTTTTTATCCCCGTATTGGTTTCCTCCCCCAACTTAGGGGCTATTGTTATCGCGTTGGTCTGTTCGTGCCTTTGTCCGTCAGTGTGTGTGTAATTGACACTATCTCCTCCGACACATTTACACGTATGACATGTATGAGCTTGAAACTTCGGAAAAGTGATCACCATGTCTAGCCCTCCACTAAAGTGGGCGAGACAAGCAAGACCTGCACTATCATCCAAAGGCAACAACAAACCATGTTTTGATTTTTTTTAATAATCTGATCAACCTATAACTCTATTGTCATTTAAGCAAAATACATAAAATAAGTAATAAAACTATATAGAAATGCACATGATTACCTTTTACCCCAATAGTTCGCATGCATTGTATAATTCAGCCGGGCACCATACCTAGGTTTGGTCAAGGAATGTGACATGCTTTGAACACGATGGCCTCACAAATATTATATCTTGCCATGCTATGACATAATGCCACCAGTCTATCATAGCCTTTTTAATATTGTAGGAAAATTATAGATGTAATAAATACAATGTTCCTTATTTCCTTTTTACAACGAGTGGTGTATTTTTGCGCGGTGATATTTTCCGGTAAATGTTGCTAGGCACTTCCTATTCGGCCAAACTATAACATCGTAATTTTTTTCTTGATGTGAAAAAAAACTTCACGGAGCTCATCATCGGAAACAAAGTTGAATAACTCCATTTTCTCATGCACTTGTAACGCCTAACAGTGATGTAATGTCATGTGTTAGGTATTTAAAGATATACATATGTGTTAGGTATATAAGAGTATGTAATATGTAGGGGTTGGTCTCAAGAGTTTTAACTCAAGCTTGACAGTCCCTAGGTTCGATGTTTAAACTCGGACCGACATGCCTTAGTTCACTGCACGCAGACTACAGTTTGGTAATGCTCTTCATATTGGATGGCGCGTTTTCTTACGATGTCTATGTGACACTCCAAACTAATTCGCGGTTGATTTGTACGAACATTTATGAGCTCTAAAACTTGATGACCCGCAAAAGTCTGTAGATATACGTTATGCATATATGTTGGGATGATTCCGTTCGTATAGCACCATATATATTGGATGATCATTTGCTTGCATTGGAAAAACATCGTCGGTTAAACCTAAAATTTGACGTGGGAAAACGACAATTTTGTTTTATGTCATATTATACTGTATTATATTTTATGTTATTGATTTAAACCATTATTTTTTATCAGAATGTTCGTGTGCAGCTACCTGTGGCAGTACCCGTAATTGCTGTTTTCCTACACAAGATGCATATCCCATTGGACAGGTCGACAGAAACCGCCAACAATGTGTCGTACCAAGTACTATAATAGTTTCTCATAAATTAAATGCTTATTACATGGTCGCTGCAAGTCCGCCTAGCGGTTGTAAAGTGAATGCATATTTAAATGTAGCAAATGAAAAACAACTTCTGAACGATGCATGTGGTGAACAAACTGTTGCACCATGGGGAAGTCTCCAACCGGTGTATTCTAAAAGAACGGGATTAATATATAAGAATACACGATGCGCTAAGTGCCACGGTATCAGCGATGGCATTGTCTGGACTAGTATATTATTCTGCGATCGTTATGATGAAGATACTGCTAGAGAGTGGAGTATGTCGTCATTTATGCAGTATTTAGAGAACACCATGAATACGTCACAGTCACATTGTGCCGTCTATTTCGCATATCCTGGTGTAAGTACTGATATTGAGAAAGAGATATGCTTCGTGAATGTTACGAACTCTTGTAACGGCACCAATTTCAAAATATCTGACGTAAATATAACTCACG
>JAWPHD010004110.1:0-196946 GCA_037043455.1 Cyrtodaria siliqua
TCATTACACAACATAAACCGTGGTTAAGACAGGTTATTGACATGAAATGGTCTGTAGGCAATACAGCCTACTGGTTCATAAATCGATTTAATATTCAAACAACCACATCAATCTTCAGCGCCTAAATTCACTAGAATTGTACATACAAGTAAATCTCATAAAGTCCACAGTGGACCACTATGACATACACTTGTATTTAAAATGTCATTTTCATTTGCATGTTCAAAGATTTCACGCTATTATACTTAAAAATAATTCTATAATAGTACATGTACGTGTAAATAAATGACCACAATACTATTTTGCTCAATAACAAACGAATAACGTTCTATCATCACCTTTAATCAAAAAATTGACATGTATCTATCGATGAACTTATGTGTTATTTAGAACTATATTTATTGATTAGTGACAAGGGTGCGAACGATTATTTAATGACATTCTCAAATGTGTATCTAATTTAATTCATTTAGACTGTTTATACAAGCACACTACATAATAGAAAATAACATGTATTCATATGTTTATTCATATGTATGACACTTTTGATATACATTTTTACAGGTTTCAAAAAATAACAATAATGTCGGACAGACTATCGAACCCAGAGTTCAAGAACTGGGTAAAATGTTTGGTTGCCTTAGTTACAACAAAGGAAGCTCTTCATGGTTTCGTAGAAGATACACTAACACCTATGGATGTGAACTTCAAAAAGAGTCATCACGGAATAAGGTTGTTTACGGGGCCAAATTACGGTGCAGCTCATATGAAGTACAACCAATTTAGTAAGGTCTGGGAAATGAAAAATTACAATTGTAGTTCCTGCCGACAAATAGCTGACAAACTACTGACTGAACACACGGATCCATCTTCTAAACTCATTGGTTGGGAGAACATCAAAGGAAGTGCATCACCGGCTGAGTATTGGGATATTGCCAAGGTGTACATGTCAAAGGGACATTGGCGGATTAATGGGCCCGAAGACACGGATGCGGCGTTACTTTTGACTGTCATTAAGACGTGTAAAATGTTTACAACAAGTACTATCGACATTCAAAATGTAAGTATTTACATCAACGGGCATATTATGAACTGCATTAGTAAACGTAATACGAATCTTCAAACATCTACAGCAGTCCAAATATCTACATGTCTTCCCTCTTCAAATAGCTGTATCTTTCTTCAAATATCGGTACGTCTCTTCAAATGTATGTACCTCTCTTCAAATATATGTACCTTTCTTCAAATATGTGTAACTATTTTCAAATATGTGTACCGCTCTTCAAATACATGTAGTTGTTCCTCTCTTCAAATATATGCACCTCCCCCTATCTTCAAATATATGCCTCTCCCTTCAAATATATGTACCTCTCTTTAAATATATGTAACTCTTTTGAAATATCTACTTCTCTTCATATATATATACCTATTTTCAAATATGTGTATCTCTCTTCAAATATATGTACCCTTCTTCAAATATATGAACCACAATCAAACATATGTAACTCTCTTCAAATATCTGTTCTTCTCTTCAGATATATTCACCTCTGTTCAAATATGTCTACCTCTCTTCAAATATATCTACATCTGATCAAATATATGTATCTCTCTTCAAATATATGCAATTCTCTTCAAATATCTGTACCTCTTTTCAAATGTATGTACCTATCTTTTCATGTATAAGTTCCTCTTTTTAAATGCCTGTACCTTTCTTTTAATATGAGTACCTCTCTTCAGATATATGTACCTCTTTTCAAATATCTGTACCTACCTACAAATATATGTACCGCTCTTTAAATATCTGTTCCTGTATTCAAAAATGTGCACATCTTTTCAAACATATGTACCCCTCTTCAAATATATGCACCTCTCTGTAAAAGCCTCTCTTTAAATCTCTCTTCCGATATATGTACCTCTCTTCAAATATCTGTACCTCTATTCAAATGTATGTTCCTTTCTTCAAATGTCTGTAACTCTCTTCAACTATATCTACCTCTCTTTAAATGTATGTACCTCTCTTCAAACATATGTACCTATCGCCAAATATCTATTCATCATTTCAAATATCTGTAAGTGTCTTCAAATATATGTACCTTTTTCAAATATATGTACCTCTCTTCAAATGTACGTATCTCTCTTTAAATGCATGTCCCTCTTCAGATACCGTTCTTCAATCTCTCTTCAAATATATGTACCTATCTGCATACATGTATCTCTCTTCAAATATCGCTACCTCACTTCAAATATATGTTCCTCTCTTCAGGTGTTTGGGACTCTCTTCAAATGTTTAAAACACTCTTCAAATTAGGTAATGAAATATCTGAATAATTTAAAGAGAGCTCTAAATGATGTGCACCTCTCTAAAAAAAAGTTTATCTCATCAAATAAGTATTGTTTTTATGATTTTAATTGAAGTTCTTTTTACAAACAATTTAAAGATAGGTGTAAATTATTTGAAAAATGTCTTAATCCGCATCTCTTTAAATGATTTAAAAATAGAGCTGCAGTTCTAGAAAAAAACACTTTTCTTATCCGTAAATGATTCGTAACTATCCGTTATAGATGTTAGTAATGGGGCAACGGAAGATAGACATGTGGCAACACCTATTATGGACAACGTGCCATAACATTAAGCTGTTATGGACTTTGGTCGGTAAAATACGTGATTGTTCCGGATGAAATAATAATTAAATAAAAACAATTGATCATTTCAGATCATAAACACCAGGAACGAACTAATGCATTGTACAGACAACACCGTGTCTACAGCCAACATGAACAAGTATTTCCATTATATGCTTACTGTATTGGAGGACGAACCATCTGGTTTGAAAAGCCGTCCGGAATGCCAAGAAGCTGCGAGGAAAATCCGAAAGGTACTGTTTATATTTTGTTTCTTATTTGTTATTTAATGTTGACATGTGTTAAATAATTCCACACAGTCACAAAATATAATGATAGTAGGCAAATTGAGAAGAAACAGGATGTTATAGTCTCACCAACAGCTAAGGTTATATGGTGACTTTCCAGCTTCCGCTGGTGGAGGAAGACCACAAAACGTAAAATGAAACAATTGACGAAGTAATCAGAAGCGTTACTACTTAGAGAATTTCGCTATCAAATCAATTAAATATACTGAGCAAAAATAAAAAGTACCCCTTTCTCTTTCCCTTATTATTTAGACAGCAAAAAAGGAAATAGTAAGTGATCTTTATATAATAATTAGATCGACCACCACTAATAGCGCAAACAAAATGTTTTTTTGAAAAATTCGGTAAACAAGTTCTCCCCTTTTTTCTTAAAACATGCATTTTTGGTAAAAACACAAACATTACCTCAATTAGTCCAAGGAAGTATTCACTATACGTTGCTTTCAATCACAGACAAACACAACACCGATTGTGTAGGTAGCAGCTTTTGATTCTCAAAAGTAAGGAAATCACCTCCCTTTAAGGTTTCCACAGCATCACTAAAAAGGATTGCTTAGAAAAATGTTAATCTGTTTAAAAGAGTATTCATTACTCAGTGACGTGTGCTTAAAACATCAAACCTTGTTAAATTAAAGCGCTGTTCAAGCTGATCAAGTTGCCCTACGACCTCAAAAAATGGCCTATGGGAAAACCAGAAAAACAAGGGGGTACTTTTTCTTTTTGCTGAGTATAGAATTAAACTTTACACACTATTACGTATTAATATGTTCAATACCGCAGTGTACTAATTACACTGTATCGTCTAAACATCGTCTATCGTTGACACGAAGCATACACCAGGTAGCAGACCCAATGATTTATTTATAGGACAGGTATTGTTTATGTAAACACAAAATTAAAAACAAATAGCATTACCTTTTTAACGAAGCCTCCATTTCTAATCACTTGTTGCAATTAACGCCATTGTATATTATGTACTAATACTTGCCACAAAGTCTATATCATCTCCGTTAAGGTTGCCAATAAACATATTCTGACTTTACTACTAAGTATTAGTTTTATTTGTTTAGCTCACCTAAGCCGAAGGCTCGAGTGAGCTATTATGAGTGCTTTTCGTCCGTCTGAACGTTTGCTTTTCGTCCGTTGAACGTCTGTTAACAATGTCTTCAAACGACATCAAATCAGTAACAGCTTGGTCAGTTTTCAACAAACTTCTCATGGATGATCCGGAGGTTAATGTTATTTCGAATTTTATAAGATCAATTTTATAAGATCGCATCCAAGATGGCCGCTATTACCATAAAAGGCCGAAAGCTTAATCAATCTTCTTCTGAAAAAAGTTCTCATATATTGCATGTAGAATAAGGCTATGGTCCCCTACTGAAATTGTTCATATGGTGATCCCGGGGTCAAATATGATCCCGCACGGGGGATCACAATTTTTACCTAGATTTATATAGGGAACAATTGAACAAATCTTCTTTTCTTCAACTACTAAAGCCAGAGGGTTAGTATTTTGAATTTACTATATGGTCCTTTATCAGTTATGTTTAATTGGTGACCCTGGGTCAAATTTAGCCACACCTCAAGCGTCACAGATTTACATTTTTGCTATAGGGAAAATAAAATAAATGTTTTTCTCTAAAACTACTAGAGCCAGAAGTTTAATATTTTGCAGTTACCATAAGCTTATATTCTTCTACCAAGTTCAAATAGTGACCCTGTGATCAAATTTGGCCCCGCCCGAAGAGTCACATGTTGTACATAGACTTATAAAGGGAACAAATTAAAACAATAGTTTGAAACAGAACATTGGTTTCGATGAAGGTGACGGTTTGTGTATTATACTGTTTAAGTTCACTTGTAAGCTATCAGTTGCACTTACATTTCTATAATGTAAATTGATTTATATTTAAATAATACATCAAATACTTAAAGTATTAAACAATTATATATATATTTATTTTAGCTCCTGACACATGATTTGAGCATCACCGTGCGACTAAAACAGGAATACGAAATGTTACGCAAAGCATTAATAGATAAAGAGAAAGCGCTTAGTCGAGAAATAGAAGCCGGGTTTGAAGCAGACGAGATCACAAGCGAAACATTGGAAACATACCTGACCCGTTGTCGAGAATATTTAGGGTTATCCGATTCCTTTGAAAAATATTTATTGGCTACAATTGAAGAATTACAAAGTAGGAAAGACGAAGGTGCTATTCCAGAAAAAAGTGCATGTAGTGTCGGCTGAATTGTCCTAACTTCGGGGGTTGAAGTTTTTTTTGCTATAGTTTTTAAAATGACTTATTTGTGTTCCAATAATAGTACTTAAAGAAATCCATTGAACAATGTTTCTGTTCATTCAAATGGTGGTCATCTTGAAATTCAAAATGGCCGCTATTACTAAATCAAAGTACTGAAAGTACTGAGCGGCGTAGGTTGGTTGAAAGGGAGTTACTGTCTAGATCCTTTGTCATGTTGAAGAGAGTGAAAGAAGTAGAGTGTGTTACATTTGGTTTGTTATATTTATACTGAAACAAAATTATGCTATGTGTGTGAAGAAGCCTGCCGACAGTTGTATTATGACAATATTATCAAATGTGGAATGCATTGTAAACTACAAGCAATCCATTGCCGGTGCAGATGTACGACTTTCAATGTCTAGTCGTTTTATTGATAATTCAAGATAACAAACAGCGGGAGAGCTATAAGAACATACAACCGAGCTACAGATGAGCTTTGTTGATCAGCTGGGTATTTACCATTGGTATATTATTTAAATGGATAGTTCGTGATTTCAACTGGGTAAAATAAAACGATAAAAGTTTGTGGCATTCAACTTATATTTCAAAAAATGTAACTCTTCAAATAAACTTGCTTTATAATAAGCTTTAAACAATGTGACTTGCTGGTCCTTCAAAAACACTGGCATTTCTCAATTAACATGGTGCCAATGCTTTTGGTTTTAATTGGGTATTTTGACATTTTTAATTTGTCATTAAAGCTGCTTATCTGTAGCTCTGTCTCTGTTTTAAAAAGACACATGGCACTCGTGGCATGGCTATCAGGCATTGAAATAATGCATTATCATTTCGAAATAGAAAATATTTTATTGATTTTTCGTTTTTTGTCGTCTTCAACAATATCTGTAAATATATTATTGGTGCATTGTAATCAACAGTTAAAATACTGTACACAAAGAAGTTGCTGTATATTATTCCTATGATTGGATGTATCACTGAAGGTGATAAATACCTCACACCCCACAAACATTTGTAATAAATATGAATGAGTACAGCGTGTATGCCCTATCCTGACCCTGGCTAGGACAACTTTCTCTCGACGACTGCTTTTGCAACTGAGTGTACATAAATGTTTTTAACTTAGATGTTACCATATGTTGAAAATTGATATTGTATACAGCAACTTGATAAGTGTGTTCCTATTCAGACTGACAATGTATAGTAACATCTATGTTTAAATCAGTTTGTATACGCTGCTACACTCGTCTTCAAATCGATCCACAGTGCACAAGTATACAACAAGATGTTATGATTCATCGTATACACCAGTTCCTTACCCATCCTACGCTCTGATAGTTGTCGCATATGTCTCCTTTCCCATACATATACTTTAAAGGTGGTACATAAGGCTTGTTCTAGAAATCTGTACTTTGGATTCCTCATAGAGTTTGAATGACATCTGGTGCAACATGTTTAAATTAACTCTGGTGTGCAACCTATGACATCACATATGACTGTGTAGAATTAGTTATATGGTTTCTTTATATTTTGACGCTTTAGAATAGAAAGTATGATTATTTTTCAATTTAATGTCGACTCCTAGATCCCTAGTCAAAGCCGGATGTGGTCAGTTTATATGTGGGCAAAATACAAAATAAAAAGTTGAAATAAGATACAGATATATGAGTTCATATACAGAGAAAGCACCCCACCCCCATCACCCCATAAAAAAATTCCTCGGACAACCACATGGTCCCACATTACTGTATTTCCTATATTCTCTAATTTCCCTTCGCGACAATTTGTATTTCAGGATAAAAGTCACACGGCGTAACCCCAGAAACAAACTCCGTGTAATAAAGCTAGTCAGTCCTACTGCGACTATGACGATAGTATCTATAAAACAGTAGAATGCACCTTTACAGGTTCGGAGAATGGTTTTATCACCCTTAGGATATGTTGCCTTCTTTTTAATTTAGTATTTCGTCTGTTTCTGTGATATTCAGGCTTCATAACCGCTGCTGCCAACCAAATTCCATTTTGTTTATTTCGCCCTTTGTTTTCTCAGTTAGGGCAAAGCGTTTTTTAGAAACTGGGACCATACGCCGTTGGCCATGAAATGGTGTGAAATACCTCATTGAAGGTTCCATGTTCACCGTCATATGCATACCATCTTCGGGATGGCTAACATGTTTGTGCTATATACATTTTAAATGTGGAGTTCCGCTAAACCCGGGACTAGAGGGCGTAAACGGTAGCAAGCACTTTTCACTACCGTTCACGAACAGTCTCAATCAAATAGAGACTGCTCTTTTGCTTTAGTAGAGCGCTGTGGTCTAGTGGTAGAGCGCTGGAACCATGATCCAAAAGTCGTGGGATCGATTCCCGTCATTGCCATATGCGTTGTTCCCTGAGCAAGACACTTTATCTGCATTGCTTAGTACTGGTTCTACCCCGGAAGACATCGAGAGTGATTCAGATAAGTTCATAGAGTGCAACAGAGTTGTATCTGTATATTTCTTTATAAGGATAAGTATTGACCAATCAGATAAGTCAAGTTGTAATAATGAGTATTTTTCAAAATGAATAACTATTAGGAGTGATAGATATAAAGGAAAAGTATGAATGAAGATAAGGGAGAAACAAACATGGAAAATATTAAGTCGCAAAACACATTTTAAACACAATAAAAGTAGATACATCACTCAAGTCAATCTGATAAAGTATGCACTGTTATTGTTCAATTGTATTGTTATACAGTTCACTAGATCATAACCCTGGGTTATATCTTGTTATCGCAATATGGTGGTGAGTATCTAAACTTCACTATTTGTACTGTACTCCACACGTCATATACCGATACACTTCTCTCAATCCAAGATACATCATAAAGTATACATTTCATTATCCCTGGCTTCTACACTGGCACTCGCACTAATGTCACAGCATCTTCCTACATATATAAATTCTCTCAATTCATGTCTTAAGCCATTCTATAGCTGTATGTTTTTATGATGGTAACCATTACATATGTCCATCTACCCTAACCACAACAACCAAGGAGGAATATCTACAATAGATTATTAATTTTGTCTTACTATGCCTGGAGTATTATGCCTATTACATTCGCAATATTATTTACAAAATATCATCGCGTATAGAAACATCAGTGACAATAAACAATACAGCACGTATCATACATTTCATTGAATAACATATGTAAAATGATTGACTCCTCAGTCCTTTATCACACACTTCCAGCTACTATTTCACCCATCTTACTTCTTCCAAATATCATACCCAACTGACACTAACTGAATAATATACTAGAGTGAACCATAGCAAATAACCCCATAATTGGCCAGAGCTCATATATTAACAGTTACTATACAAATGGGGCATAATAGATTCCCATTTATATTAAAGGTCTATTTCCTATTATTGTAACATGACAATTTGTTACAACGAGCTTTTGTTACAATCGATGTAAAATAAATAAATTAAAACTAAAGAGAAACTGCAGTATTTTTTTGTATTTATCGTGTTCGGCGATTTCCAAATGTATCCTTTCATACTTTTTTTATCGCGATTAACCAATCGGGTAATAGTATATGCTGCATACATTTATTTGAGATTTCTGTTCAGGGAATGACTGCCAAGGCGCACGTGACATTCTTTAAATTGCATGTGTGCGTTATAAACGTTTCGAAAACCTTACGTTGTGTACGCTGAAAGTATTCGTAATAACATTAACATGTTTTACGCTTGTTGGAATATATAGGTAACATATACTGATTTCATGTAGAATATTTTTTAATGAACACACACATTTTTTCAACTCGAAAATAAATTTGAATAAAATTAACTGATATAAAATACGTCTTGAAATATTATGGATTTCCCTTCAGGTGACCTTTTATATATTTTGTTTGGAGGCGTGTATTTTAATTTCTCAGGTTCGCTAATGTAAAACACGACTTCCTTTTCGAGAAATAATGATTGGGTTTATCTGTCATGTATTTGACCCCAACCATTATATAGAGAATATTTTGTCAGTGTCTTTTACTATCAAGTTTATTAGTCGAGGCTTAGAAAACGAAGAATGGCGAGGCAGAGCCATTTTTCGTTTCGTGCTGAGCCTCGCCATTCTTCGTTTTCGTGCCGAGCCTAATACACTTGATAGTAAAAGGCACTGACATAATACTCTACTTATCATATATATTATCCACATTTTTTTCATGAATTACTATTATTACCTGTTTCTCAGAATGTTACGCTTATCGAGGACGCCGCAGTGTTGTTGTTTTTTGTTTGTTTTATAAACGCCGAGTGATTCCGCTCTATTGGTCAGTGCCTAATAAAGCACAATTTATTAGGTCACCCCTTTATGAGGCAGAAAAGTGCATATCTGCATGATAAATAATCATATCATTCAGGTTATAGATAAATAATCATATCATTCAGGTTATATAAAACAAATACAGATAACTAAACATTAAACAGACAGATATACAGACAGATACGCAAATATATATATACAAATTGTGATGGCCTGTAAGATGTGCAATAAAGGAAGAGTAAGCTGTTGTATATATCTATAATTTTGGTTTGGGATTCCTTACAGCATTATGTATTTTATTCATACTTAACCCGTATTGAGGCATGTGCTCCCTCCTCCTCGCCCCGTCACTCCCCACCCCAGCTATTTTTATACATATTTCTGTGTTGTTTGGGTCAATTCTTACACATATAACTATGTTGCTCCAACCCGCCCCCCCCCCCCCCATCCCCCCCGCTGCACGCCTTTCCTCACCCCTACCTCCCCACTTTTTTTTTTTTTACAGATTTCTGTGTTGATTTTGGTCATTTTTTTCACATATAGCTATGTTGCCCCACGCCTCCCACTTCCCACCCCCTCCCCCTAGTACGTTCTTGTATTCATACTTTACCCATATTGGGCATGGGCTCCCTCCTTCTTGCCCTTTTGTTTTTCTTTTCTTTTTTACATATTTCTGTGTTGTTTTTGTCAATTCTTACACATATATCTATGTTGCCCCTCCCCACACACACACCCAAACCAACCGTCTCCCACCCGAAACTCTTTTATTTTTATTATTATTTATATAGTTTTTTTTACATATTTCTGTGTTATTTTGGTAAATTCTTACGAGTATAGCTTTGTTGCCCCCTCCCCCACACAATATCAATATGTTTCGCCCCACACCCATCACACCACCCCATCATAATGTGTTTTTTGTTTGTTGTTTTTAACATATGTCTGTGTTGTTTTGTTTTATCAAATCTACACCTATATCAATGATGCGCCCCCGCCCTGCACCCATTTGTTTATGAACTCCCCTCACATGGAGGACAGGGGGAGGGGAATTGTTTTCATTTTATCTTCCATTATTTAGATAGTTTTTAATTTGAACGCAATCATTTACATATAAAACAATTGTAACTAAATTCGGATACACAGAATGATGAAATATCTATAAAAGAAAATCTGAAATGCCAGATATTGCCAGATATCCCCTCCCTCCCCGAGTTGCCTTTCGACCACACATGACAGCAAGTTTGGATTAAAACTGATAACAATATTAAAATTTCACACCAAACCCCAAATTTTACTATAATTTGTATGACATTGTAACAATAATTTTATATCGGCCCGAGTTTCTATTCCCGACCCGCCTAGCAACCCCACGCCAAATTGTTTTAGCCTTGTTTTCTGATGGTATATACTGGCTCGAATAGTCGAGCTGCGCTCTTGTTAGATGTTAATGATGCAAACGAGTTGGTATTCATTTATCCGTTTTAACGCCCATATAGTCCGTGAACTAGTTCAACCAACACATACAACAACGTGAGTTTGAAAGTACTTTATTTCTAATGGTCAGTGCAGTCTTATACAACAGCACTATGATATATGTTGTATAACAATATGGTAATTTTTTCCATTTCTTGCATGGGTTATATGTATAATGTCATTTGCGGAAGATTCTTGTTTTTATAAGTTATTCATGAGATGCAGCGTTATACAATTTTAACTAAAACCCATCGCGTCATTGTTGCCTAATAAAGTACCAACGTTCAATAGTTGTTCAATTAACACTAGTCGTGAAATTGTTGGCTAATAATCACCCATCGCGTCATTGTTGTCTCTCTAACACTTGTCATCCAACTACCCATCCTACAGTATTGTCTAAATTAAATCGTGCAATTCAATTCGTCTTTACTAACTAAATGCAGTCGTGTTATTATTGGCTAACATACATCTATCATGCAATTGTGTGTAGTATACACCGTGTCATTGTTATCTGGCATACTCCCATTGTGTTTAAGTAACACCCGTTGTTTCATTGTATGTACGGCATTTGGTATCCTTTGTGTTGACCTGTATAAAACACTTCAAATCTTCAATTTATATTAAAGATGTGCAAAAGGTATATACAGATATTTCATGTTGACCATCTTTAGAATGGAATGTTTTAAAGGCATGTCAATGTAGATGTATGCGTCTATAAAGTTCTAAAACTTTACGCATAATGGTGTCTGAGAAATGGACTTAACGAGTAGCTCGAATATAGACTTAGTTTCTACAGACGTATGCACGGACAGATCGGAACGGACGGAAATGGTAATACGCTTGCTTCTCTTTCGTGACTGGGTAAACAAATGGAGCAGACGACTACACATGGATTGGCAAATAATCAATTAGAATGACGTCTGAGAGATAACATACGTTAAGTGTTGACAAAAGGGTAACACGTTGGAATGGTCAGTAGCTACAATGTCGCTGGGGACACAAGACCGCATTTTTACCATATTAACTATATATAAATGGGAAATAAACGTGTAAATAAAGAAATCACGACCATGTTGGACTCCCTAAAGGCGGATTTTTTCAATCAAGGCTTATTTAAAGAAGGTTGATAACTAACATTTATTGCGAGTATCAGAAGCGTCTGAAATACATTTGAGTTTTTGGAAATCCAACATGGCTGCTCCTTCTAAATACAGAGTTAATTGAACGTATGGTGTTACATTTCCTCGGGCATCACAAGTGGCATATGTGCGGCTCTTCAACTTTTTAGTTGAGGGGTTATGTCCGCTGGGTGGTATGGGGGGTCTGATGCGTTAGTTTTATATGAGTATACTCTTCACGTATTCTTCGCATTTGTCTGTCGGATATCCACAGCAAATGTCCCCTTGTTGGACTCCGAGGTGGGTGGGAAGCGTGATGAATGAATACCAATTCCCCATTATGGGACAAAAAAACGCACATACTACCGATACTCCATCAACTTCAGTTTCAGGTTCTAAACGTTCTAGAAATGGACCAGGACCTCAGTCAGATTCTGAGTCTGACTCGGACACTGTTATATCACATATGAATTGGCCTCGATTTCTTAATGTTATCTCATTAGATGAATCCCGACCACAACACAAATCGCTCTCCTTTCGCTCTCTCTAAGGCTTTACTCGGCATTGCCGGTGAGCCGAGGAGTGTTAAGAAATTTAAAAAACAAAAACCTCTTGACGAGTGTGAACGTAAATCACACTCTGACAACCTTCTAAAAATAAGATATTTTGTCAATATCCCTGTTGAAGTGATACCTCATATCTCCCTCAACACCTCAAAAGGTGTAGTACGCTCTAGGAAACTGGAGCACTGCACCGTTGAGGAAATTACACTTAACCTCAAATCACAAGGTGTGACTGAAGTAGATCGTTTGAATACAAGGCGGAGTGGCATTCTTACTCCTACTAATACATTCGTGCTTACTTTCAACACACCAACTTTTCCTAAAACGATTAAAACTGGATATATTATTCTACCAATAGACCCTTTTATCCCAAACCCTCTCAGATGTTTCACTTGCCAACATTTTGGGCATCTTCGAGAAAGATGCAAGAGAACTGCCGTTTGCGCGCGATTTCTCTAACTGCTAATTTTTTTATCTCTTTCACAGAAGCTAGAAACCTTGTCGTCTAAAGTCTTACTCCGCAAACTCCATCTGGCAAATCGTACGCCGATGCGAGAAGGGTTGAGAAACCAGCTACCAGGTCTATCGCGGTGCAGGCCGTGTTAACGTGTGCAATAGACTCCGACAAGTTTGCTACTATTCCACTCTCTGTTCAGAAATCCTCTATAACATCTTCAGCCTCTCAAACTGTGGTCCTCTTGAATAAGCCTCCTGAAGCTCCCAAACCTCTTGTGGCTTCCAAGCCATAAACTCCTTCAACTATATCCTCAACAACTTCTACATCTACTGCATCTACTTCATCTATTTCGAAATCGACGGACTCTGGTGCAACCAATAGTCCACCAAACCCGACGAACTCTTCCAAATGTTCGTCAAATCCGACGAACTCTAACTCTCCCAAGAGTTTGTCACCAAGCAGAACTGCTGCCACGGACGTAACAGCAAGAAAAAGGAAAACTCCCGGATTAGGGAAGCAGTCAAAAAGATCTGATTATCCGATTGAACTGCACAACAGATATGGAGGCTTGGATTCGCTAGGGAAAATACTACATTTTTGTTTTGGCATGTAATAATATTAAAGCGTTTTTATTAACGGCAGTTTAGACAATTATACTATGTGGACTTGCTATTATTAGATAATATTTTCGTCATGTATGGAACCACCGTTTATAGACAGATTGTTGGTGTCATTATGGGTACGAAATGTGCACCACTTGTCGCAGAGTTGTTTTTATTTTGCTATGAAAGAGATTTAATGTTGAGTCTTTCAGCAGATACCCAGGCACATGTTATTGCAGCCTTTAATGACACCTCTCGGTATCTGGATGACATATTGAACATTGACAACCCTTTCTTTCCAACTATGGTTAATAATATGTATCCTAAAGAACTTCAGCTTAACAAAGCTAATATATCTGATAATAACGCTTCTTTTCTTGATTTACATCTCTCGATTGAAAATGGTGAAATAATTAGCAAAATCTAAGACAAGAGAGATGATTTTAATTTTGACATTGTTAATTATCCCCACTTGGATGGGGATGTTCCCCGAGCAACTTCTTATGGGGTGTATGTGTCTCAACTTATTCGTTTTTCAAGAGCTTGTACTCGAGTCGAGGACTTTAATATTTAATATTGTGTAACTAAAAAGCTACTCAATCAAGGTTACCGTTACCATAAACTTCGTAAAAACCTTTGCAAACTTTTATTATCGTAACCCTGATCTTCTTTCCAAATATGAAAGTAATTTAAGGACTCTTCTGCGACAAGGACAATCACAACCTGACTTCTATGGTGATGTGATTTATAAACTTCGTAAGATTCTTGGTCATGATCACGTTCATACTATCTTTGTTAAACTTGTTAAAAAGTTTATCAAAAGAGGTTATGACCCTATCATTTTGCATCGTACTGCATGCTTGGTGGTGGACCCTTTTACAGTTCCCCACTAAGCTTTCCTCTTTAATTGTACGATGACCGGACAGGCTGTGGACCCTATGACGACGCCTACCTAAAGCCCATTGGGACGGTGGCGTTTGATGTTTATCTATGATCTTTCTTGTCGTGCCCTTAATGGTTTATTCTCTTGTTGTTCTGGCTTCTGCCAAGTCATTGAGTACCTTCATTGTGACTTTCTAGGCTATTGTTATTTTGTATTATATTTACACGAGCATATTTGTGTTTGACTTATATTGCCTATTGATGCTGCCTTGTTGGTTAGAGGTTAGATCATGACGGGGATTTCTTTATTTACACTGTCCTGTTTTAATGGGATGACAGTAGGGTAATTGTGTAGTTTATGTGTGAACACTAGAACCGGTTTAAACCCCCACTTTGCCACTGACCGTTCAGCTGATAATAACATAGCCGGCGCCAACGAGGCACAACATACAATCTCATTCGATTTGAGTCATTTATTAGGGAAGCTTTCGTAAAGAAAGAACATCTAGTCTCTGCATTTTTTGACTTGGAGAAAGCTTATGATACTGCATGGAAGTTCGGTATCATGAATGATCTGTATGACCTTGGTCTTAAAGGCCGATTACCAATTTGTATAGAGAATTTCTTAGATGATATACAGATTCGTGTCCGAATGGGTTCACTCCTATCTGACATTCATGCAGGAGATGGGTGTGCCACAGGGCAGCATACTCTATGTCACCCTGTTCTAGTACGGAAAGACAGTAGTGGATAAAGATTCATGAACGGGACGTTGCATTTGGTATTACATAAGTTGCTATCTCTTGGATAAATACTAATATGTACTTATAAATCTGGTGTTAATGTCTACGTCACGTATTCCCCGCATGCGCAGACAATTTTAGAGACATTTTGAGGACGCCATTTTTATTGCAGCACAGTTGATTATCGTTGGCATTTCCATAGCGGATATTAAACTAAATGCATTAGAGCTGGAGAGTAACGGTTGTCGAGAAGTTCGCGACGAAAGGTAGGTACGTGTATATGTTGTGAGTTTGGATATGATGTATTGGTTAAATGTATTTTTGTCTCAAGCGCTATCGAGAGCTCTCGACTCCTGTGCTGTGGTCAGTGGTCGGCTGACTGTTATTCGCGATGAAATTGAAAATGCAGGATGTGTGTGTACATTTTCGAAAATCTGGTTATACTTGTACGGTTTAGGGGAATGTTTGATGTGGTTGGGGTGTGTTTGAAGGATTATTGTACCAATGTGATGTATAAACTTGTGATCTAGGTCAACTGATGTTGTTGTTTTTTGTGCGAGTACGTATGCCCGTTAGGCGATTTTGTCAATTTAGGAAGCCGGCATTGTTTTTGGCGTGTTTGAGGAAGTATTCACGGCTGTTTGAGTTTAGGTGAAAGGTAAGTAGATGTGATATTCTGTTATTGTGACGGTTTTAAATTTAGTAATGCGAAGACAGGTTGGGACGCCTGTGAAGATTGTTTGTTTTGTTAGTTGTATGCGAGTGCGCATGCGTCGAGTAAGTAGGGTTTGATCTGTCACTCATGTTTGTTGTGGAAGATCTGTTACTCACGTTTGTTTTGGAAGCCATCTTGGAAGCTGCAGTGCTTTCGTGTGGTTGTATTCGAGGAAGTGTTAAAGAAGATTTCACTTGACTGCCATTGTAAGTACATGTGGATTTGGTAAGGAAAATATATATGCATTTGAGAAATGGCTGTGAAATATTTAAGCTTGCAAAGTGCATAACATTTTCGACGGGAGGGTTGTGCTAATACTCCTATGCCTATGGCTAAGTATGAGATTTATGTGGCATTGACAGTGAGATTGTGCATTGGCGAATAGGAAGGACAGGGTAACACATATTGAATTCAAGTGATGTGTTTTGCACATCAAGTGTACAAATAGATTGACAGCTTCTCTCTTGGGGATAATCGTATCTGCAGGCCTGTGCCTTTTTTGGTAGGTTTGGCGGACGTTATTGGGGGAACATTGACGCAGGTCATACATCGTCACAGAGAATATGATGTGCATGTGGCACATAAGGTGCGAATGCGCATGTTGAGAAGACAATTTCATGACTGTTTGTCAAAGAAATATACCTCGGGCTTCCCTGAGGTATTGAACAAGCGTTGCCGTTAGTAAACAAGTTATGACCTAACTTTGTGTGATTGCCTGAAGGTATGAGGTGTGTTGATGCAGTAAAGGGGGGTCACGTGCTACTGAATACACACATCTTTTGTTATGTCTGGCAGAGTATATGCTAAGTGTCAAGTAAGCAGAAGGTGATTGATGAGTTAGTAATGAAAGTTTGGGTTTATTGTTGAATTGGCTCATGAGTAAAGGAGAGCGGTATAGTGATTGATGTTTGTAAAGCATGGGAGAATGACGGGTTTTAATTAAAATTTATTTCAATGTCTATCATGTATTAGTAGAATGAGTATATGTGACCTGTGTTATTCGAAGTATTTGGGTATAACAGGTACGTATTTTGTCGTATGCACTGCAATAGCAGCAATTGGACAGGGAACTAGAATTTGCCGTTATGCACTTCTTGTGTGTCAGTCTGGAAAAATAACCCAAAGCTGAGAATGTTGGGCTGCTGTTAATGTCTATAAATGGGAGATAATTATATCAAATTTTCTCTTGCAGTGGTGTGAAGCCTGTTGATTGTGTTCAAGGAAGAGGTTCCCTCCAGCGAGAAGTTGTTTACACCGTGCCACGTCACTTCGGTATGTTGCAAGTGGTTCAATTTTGTTGCTTATATATATAAATTTCATGTGTTGATGTTGATTGCCTGTTTGTGTGCCAGGGACAGAAATTAGCAGTTGGCGGTTGCGAGTAAAAAATGGTCTGGGCGGGTAAAATGTGAATTCCATGGAGCCATGTGATAATCAAAAATATGCAATAAAAGGAAATGGAAATGGGTAATCATTGGACACAAGCATTAAATTTTGAGGCCTTTACCGGATAGGTTTGCTTGTGTACTGTGAACTATGTGCTAATGGCCGAAAGGTAAAAGGAAACCCTTAACAAAATAACAACAAAGAAAGTATGTTGTTGTATTTGTCTGATTTTGCAAAATAAACAGAGTTGCGACTATTGACTGCATTTAAACGTTTAATGCACTATGTAAGAACAATTGCGTAATGTTCTGTTCCCTAGTAAAATGTTTCTCGTACGATTGGTTAATGGAGTTCCCACGTGTGGATTCCACTTTCTCATGTCGAAAAGAGCGACAAATTAACAAGCCCATTGGGCTTGTGTTATTGGATATTGGGCAAGCCTGACAGGCATTTTAGCAGAGTTGGGATTGTGCTAATTTCTGCCACTGCTTTGCACTTTGACTGTTAATTTAAACTAGATATCCATGAGTACAAGTAACATACGCTGGGTGTTCCTGGATATTGGGCAAAGCTGGCAGACATTTCACCAGTCTCGAGATTGTGCTAATTTCGACGGCTGCTTTGCGCTTCAAATGTTAATTCAAACTTACATGTCCATGAGTACAAGTAACATTGCTGGTATGTAATCAAGTTTTCAACAGAGAAGGCAGTGTTTATTTTGCACATGATCATAAATTCATGTTAAAAGTCGAAGGGGAATATCATTTGGGTTTGACTTCTGTGTTCGTTCGGTATTTTTAAAAAGCGGTGCTTTTAGAAATCACCAATAACAAAACTGTGAAAGATGTTGATAGAAAACGTTCGTGCAGTAATTATAAAAGTGTATTTCAATATAAAATCTTTCTTCCAAAGAAGACATTGATTTACACAAGTCTTATATGTTTTACTGCTTTAATATAAGAATAAGATATCTCAGATGCCATCATTTATAAAACAAGTCAGTACCATGATTACATTTATAAGTAAATACATAACTTGCACTTAGTAGCCTTATTTTTTGTGTGGCAGCGTACATGTTAAACAAACGGATAGTGAGTCAGAGTCGTGCAAGTGTTAACAAACTATGCGTTGTTGAATGCAAGATTTATTTGTTTGATTTTGTATCTGTCCTGAAATAAACAGTTGCATTGATTAAAAATACCTTCAGCAGCTCTAAAGGTTTGACAAAGTTTGCTTTCACTCACTGGGAACATTTAGTTAGTATACGTATATGTAAATATTCTTTACAGTAGCCCATTGTCATAACGGGTGAATATTACTATGTTTCTTGTTTTTCAGCAGTCCGGCTTACACGTGTGTTAAAGGTCGGTACAAATTGGTCATATGAAGTCGTTGTCTCCGGCGTAGTCTGCGTCAGCAGTGGAATTTCTGGCCTCTGACTTCGGTATGTTTGAAGTTGTTTGGTGTTGATGGTTATATTGGTAGTATATAACGTTTTGCATTGTTTTACTGTAACTTTGTGCATTTATGAGGCCCTTCGGTGAATAAGAGCAATACGTTTGCTCAATGTACATACTTTGGAAGCAATTAGTGTGTCACGTTAGAGGTGAAACTGCTACACATATGGACCACTCGATCAAGTGGTACTTTGCTTTGTGCACTTCATGTGGTTACAATGTTTGCATTTATACATAGCCCTTTATCAAACTCGCAGTACATTCTGATTACCACAATGTTGACATTGCCTTACCATGATGTACAGGGCCTTCTATATCTATCCCCATGATTGACATACTCATCATGGCGACATCACCTTCATCATACCCAAATGTACAGGTACGAACACTCTGAAGGTGACGATATGGGTAAAAATATTACTTGATATTTGGTAGAAACAACGTTGGCTACATACTAGGCATTTTCTTAGTTATGTTCATGAGATGTACAGCACATACTCATCATGACTACATCATAGTAAAATATAACGTCCGCTTAAGGTCGTGTGCAGAAATGAATTTGCATAGGACATTCCAGGGGTTTGTGTTTCAGTTCAGCTGGGTTGTTGCACACATGATATAGAACTTACATGTGTATGTCAGCGACAGGTGTCAACGTTTGTGTGTATGCTGTGCTGAAAGTCTGCATGTGTTACATTTTGCATGATACCGCAGCCAGGCACTGCAAAGAATGCAAGCTCAAGCAGCTATCTCCAACAAACACGTTTCTGTATATGTGAAACCGAAACAGTCACAGAGTTCAATGTATGCCAACGTTCATTCCCTATCCTGCTTTCATTTCAGTCTGACAGGTTCCCGCTACATTGCCTTTTACGGAAACCGGCATAGCTGTGATTCGACACATGTAAGGGACACAAGCCAACATCAAAATGTAAGTGTCAAATGTAAACACGGAGGCTGTAACGTTATCTTTGGTT
The DNA here is from genome assembly GCA_037043455.1 of Cyrtodaria siliqua. Classification (NCBI taxonomy): domain Eukaryota; kingdom Metazoa; phylum Mollusca; class Bivalvia; order Adapedonta; family Hiatellidae; genus Cyrtodaria; species Cyrtodaria siliqua. The sequence continues at coordinate 19,886 of JAWPHD010004110.1, forward strand.
GTGTTGGTCGCAGTTGTGTATAAGTACCTGTTGCTGTAAATGACTCCACTTGGTAGTACCAATCGTGTTGTCTGTCACTTATGTGCCCAATCCAAAGTTTATTATGATACATGGGTTTAGTTTGTCAGCGTTCTGTTGGTCCGTCTAAAAAGAAGAAGCTGACTTTAACTTCTATGTCCTGTCATATTACTCCATCAGCGCTACAATATAGCGAAGAACTGTCTCATGTCCTTACAGAAATAACAGTTGAAGGTCCCACTGACGGTCATGATGTGGTTTAGCAAGTGCTTTCCTTTCCTACTACACCATACCCTTGGTTATATTTGTCCAGTTTTGCGATAATTTCCCATCCAAATCCACATGCAGTCTGCCATCGCCACGGCCGTTTCTCAATGGAAGTCACAAATCCCCGCGATCATACCACATGTTGTCACCTGCAATGGCGCGTTGCTTCCCAACAAGCGTAGATTTTGTATATATATTGTAAAATGTGGTTTCAAAAGACAGCAATGTCTGACTGTGTGTGTGAAGTTTGCTGGGGAAAGGAGCAAGGATGTAAGAAAATTTATTAGAAATATAGTCCTCATTTTCAGTATAATAAACAAATACAACTTCAATTTCCAGTATATGAAATACTACTTGAACTTTATGTTCTGTCACCGCGAAGTCGGTAATAGGAGACGCCATATCACAGTGGTGAATATATAATCCAGGCATAAGCATCTTCAAGGAACAAGAATGAAATTGTCTTCCGCTTCCAATGTTTAATAATGGTTGCCGAATAATGCATGACATAGACTGCAAAACTGTAAATTGCTACTGAAGGTAAATCGCAGATGGCCTGCAATTGCAGCCTGTGTAAATAAAAGAACATCACGGCGCATACTGTGACGGTGGTCAGATTTTATTTAGGGTGTGCTGTCCGCTGGAAAAATGACTAATTTACCGCTAACCAATGACAACCCAGTAGCCAGAAATGTAACAGTTGAAACACTCACATCATAATAGTCTCCGTCAGCACAACTCTTCCTGCAGTTAGAACACACTCATTACATTAAGGACACAATGACCGGCAATAACAGGCATTACATTACGCAGTTACACCGTTTGCAGCGAATTAGATTGGTCGTGAGGCAATCAAGGCAGCCATGTATAGTGTGAAACACTGTTGTTTAGGGAGCCCTTGTTCTCTTTTAAATGTGCATTTGCTTGCTGCGTGGAATGAAACATACACGAGCGATATACAAGCACAGTGGAAAAATAGGTGCGTTCTCAGGCCAAAAAGCAATACCTGTGTCTACATCGGCTCGACTGTCTGTGTTTTTTAGGGGCCTTTTTCCGCCGTTGTTATTACAATATGTTGCAGTAAACTGAATCATAGACAAACTTTCAGCTGTACCATCAACTTGTGTGGGTGAGAGATAAATACATGTACAACCTCACAATATCTTGCTGCTGCAAAAAGAAAAGAAAACTGCATACCTACCAACCTTACTTCTTAAGAGGTTGCAATAAGGAACACACCTACCTGTTTTTTTGGCCTCATTGTTCCAAATTGAATTTCAGTCGGTCAAAAACCATGTGTACGTGTCTATTGCAAATCCTGCACCATGATGTTGGCTCCTGTTTACATTTAGACCGAAATAAATTAATTTCCCATACCCTGGCAACCCCTGCACATGTTCACATGCTCACATTGAATGGCACACGCTTATGGAAGCAAGATCATTCCTGTCTCACGTGTGACACACTTCAACATGTACACCCTTGCAACTACTTACATTCTGCAGATATACTTCTCCCCATGCTAAATATCTCCTGCACATGTTCATACAAGCACCTCTGTACAAATAGTTTCTGTAGGCACTAGTCCGCGACTATTTACCCTGTCAGAAGTGTCTAGTCCCAAGAAGAAAGTGTGGTTAGTCCCAAAGAATTGAACACAAGTCCGGATTTCGCTTTCTCATTATGTTATAACTGCGTCTTGCATTCTCATTACAATTCCTTATACACAGTAAAGGAAACAATCCTAATTTACTCTTCAGAGATTTAATTTATGTTTGAGTGGTAAATATTGTAGACTGCCATTGGGTGAAACAGTAGAAAGTGTAGTTGATCCTAGCAAAAATTCATGTTGATGTGAAATCCAAGATGGCCGCCAAAGCTAAAAATATAGTTTTAAAATACAACTTTGCAGCGAATACTTCTTGAAAACTATAAGTTATATTGATATGCGACTTTTACTAAAATGATCAGCATGACATGATGCTGATCCTTGTCAAAAATCGTTTTGATTCAACGTTAAACATGGATGCCAGCGGCCATCTTTGTTTACATAGAGTTATATAGTAAAAACTTGTAGCGACTACTCCTCTGAAACTACTTGACGGATTCTCATGAAACTTTACAGGAATGTTGCTCTTGATGTGTAATTGATCCTAAAAAAATTCAGATATGCCAGAAATTCAAGATGGCCATCACAGCTAAAAATAGATTTTTAAAAAATAACTTTGTAGTGACTACTTCTTGAAAACTATAAATGATATTGATATGGGACTTCTTCTAAAATGATCAGCATGACATGATGTTGATCCTTGTGGCAAATTGTTTTGATTTGACGTTAAACATGGCTGCCAGCGGCCATCTTTCTTTACATAGAGTTATATAATGAAAATGTGTAGCGACTACCCCTCTGAAACTACTTAATGTCTAATTGAGCCTAGCAAAATTTCAGGTCGGCCGAAAATTCAAGATAGTTGCCACAGTTAAAAATAGATTTTTAAAAAACAAGTTTGCAGGGACTACTTCCTGAAATCAAAATCAATCAGGAGAGCTTCACGGTCATTGACCTCTTGTTTCATTTTCTTCTGACAACTCAATCCCTCGAACGCAATTAGAACAGAATGTAAAACCATTTCTGTTACCCCACTTGCCTTTGATGTCTGAAACTATTACGCTCAACAATACACAGAGAAACAATAAAAAAGCATACCTACCGTTTTATATCAATCATACTTCCATGACCAAACGTCCTTAGTTACTCATCGAAAGAGTGCCGACAAATCAGCCTGATTACTAATTAAAAAATGCGTTAGTGTTATTGTTTCAGTATTGCGCGACTTTCAGGTAATCACATGTATTAAATTGAAATGGAGGCGGGACTTTTGGCATGGTTACTGGTTGGGGTCACTGCTCATCGCCATTGTGGATGCTAATTGCATGACAAATTTGGGACTGAAATCTTTTAAACAGCGGCAAGCCCTACTTTCCCTTCTCTCTTTTAAATTGCACTAGTGTGGACAGAAATCTGTGGGAAAGTGACACGACCGACTTCGGCTTTGCACTAGATCAAGCGTGGGTCTATTCGATTTTTCAGCCCTGACAAGGTCACACATATAACCACTATGGTCGCACACCACATGTTGAGCAGTAAAACTATAACTTATTATTTCTCTGCCCTCCCCACAACACATCTCACCTTTGGTGAATGGAAATAATTCCACCGTATGGACTGTAAGCATGCGGAAGACATGGAAATACCCATTAAATAATAAGGCATTCCACGGTATGGACTGTAAGCATGCGGAAAACATGGAAATACCCATTAAATGATAAGGCAATATACAGGACCCATTTCAGTGACGAGTCCCTGCTGCATATATCAAATTATACAATGGAATGCATATTTCCAACCTCAGGAGATAATACACATGGTTGCTCATTGCCTATAACCTAACTGTTGCAAACTGTTCTTTCACCAGGTTTACAACAGTCTCTGACATAAAGGAGCAGCACCTCAATACAGACATCAACCTTGATGTCACTGTGGACACCCTATCGAAAGTCAGCAGTTATGGCAAGGCTGCAGGACAAAACAATAACGGTGTGCTCTGTGACAGAACCGGCAAAGTAGATTTCATTGCTTGGAATGACTGCGTGCAGTATGTTTCAGAAGCCCTCGCTGTAGGCAAGACCGTTAAAATAGTCAATGTTAGAGTCCGCCAAGCGAAAGCACAGTTCTGCTCCACTTCATCAGGCCTTCAGCTGCTCTTCACAAATAATACAACAATAGAGGACAGTGATACCATTCAACAGAGTGCTCCTCTGCTACTTACAACCACTGAGAAGCTGAATTGTTATGACAATTCGAGAAACAATATAGCTGGTCTTATAACTTCCGTGTCACCTTTGCAAAACGTGAATGCGACCGAAAAACTTGCCATCAAGGTGAGAGATATGACTGGAGAAATAGATGTCTCCTTCTGGAGGGAGACAGCTGCAACCTTTGCTGGAGTTGTCGGTGATAGAGTCCTTCTGGAGGGAGCTACTGTGAAGAACTATGGTAGATACAATGTCATTAATGGCAACAGCGCTAACGTGAGTCTCAATGTTGTCCACCGCGACCTCTCTCACCTGTTTCATGTCTCAAATACAGCTGCCCCAAAAGTTGATCGCTCGCCTGCTAAAGTTCAACCAACAGTGGTGAAGTCACTGGATAACCTGTCAGAATCCAATGAGAGACAAACGTTCACTGCAAAGGTGACAGAGGTTTTCCTGCAATTCTACGACCAATGCCCTGATGTCAGATGCAGGAAGAGCATAAAGAAATTGGACAATGTCTTTCGATGTGACAAGTGTGACAAATCTTACAGTGTTTGTTCTACCGGCTTACGTTTGAGACTAACTATTACGCAGGATAACATGTCAAGAACACTGACTGATTTCAACAGCTTTGCAGAGAAATTGATCGGCAAGACACTCAAAGCGATCTTAGACGACAAAATGACTGGCAGTGATGTTGCTGAGATTGTAGAAGGTCAAACATTTGATTTTGTTGCATCTGGTGGCCGCATAGCAGATGAATTCCTCTGCCACGATTGCAAGTTAGTGGATACTGCTGCAGCAAATGCATTTGAGCCTTCGTTGCATGCACCTACAGTACGATATTCACCTGACAATACTGAATGTCCCACAACACAGATTTCGCAAAACACAAAGTCACATGCACCTATTGCAACACCTCCAGCTCCACCTGCCGACGCTATAGTAGGACACTATCCTGCAACATCAGAAAACGAGAGAACTGAAATAATTAAGTCAAACTGTACACAGTTGCCATCCAGTATTTATCGGATGAGTACAATTTCGAGCAGTAAGCATCTGGATCAAGACATGCCTACCATCAGGGCCGGAAAACGTCGGGTGCGCACTCTTCCATCACCTACATTGAGTCTTCCACCAAAAAGGTTCATTCCCTACCGCCACGGTGTAGACTACACTCCCAGTTCAACTACAGTGCTCAGACATGAAGGAGACATGATAAGAAACTATTCGGCCGTGTTTACAGACACATACCAGCGTAAGCAAAACGCAACAAACTACAGTAGACACAGTCAAGTTATTCCACACAGCCCATCTCAGGAGACCATGCCTCAACACAAATTTCTACCGCCACCTCCACTCACACAGGTACTTCAGGCAAAACAACTTCCAAAAAAACGTAAAACATTCAATATGGACAGTCTCTTACGTGACTGAAACAAACAACCTCTGTTTCCTTCAGGAATACACATCGTCACTCATTGCTGTTAACAGGACCAGAGAACTTATTTCGTGTAAGATCAAGAAAACACTTTTTTCACATAGTAAAAACTTGTAGCCATTACTCCTCTGAAAGTACTTGGCAGAATTTCATACAACTGTACAGCAATGTTGGTCTGCATGTGTAATTGATCCTGACAAACTTCCAGGTCACCCAAAAAATCCAGATGGCCACCAACCACAGTTAAGAACATATCTATAACGAAATAAGTTTGTAGCGTCTAAGGCAAACGTGAGATCAATATGGGACTTTCTCTACAACAAACCGCAGGACATGATGTGCCCGTAGACAAACATTATTTTCATTAGCCATTAAACATGGCTGCAAGTTGCCGTCTTCGCTTACATAGACTTATACAGTAACAACTTGTAGCGACTACCCCTCTGAAACTACTTGACACATGTCCATGAAACGTCAAAGGAATGTTGCTCTTGGTGTGTAGTTGATTGTAGAAACAGTTCAGGATTACCGTAAATTCAAGATGGCCTCCACAACTACAACTATATTTCAAATAAATAAATTGTAGGAACTACTCATGCAAAACTGTGAGTGATATTGACATGGGAAGTCGTCTAAAATGATCAGCATGAGAGCTAACCATGCTTTGTGTTAGTGTACACTTAGTTGCCTCAATGCTTATTGCATTTCCAAACCTCTCACTCCTGTAGACTTCAGTTGATGCATTGTCTAGTGTGCGGCCAACATGTCAATACATATGAGATTTTGTGCTACGGACCCATGAATATAGTTACCATGCCTTGTTTGATATTTCACTTCAATCAATCATATGCTTATTGCCTTTGCATGTCATGTGTTAGAGTAGGCAACAGTTTATTCATTGCCTACTGCGAGGGCACATAACAATAACATCACGTTGTGTGCACCATACCTATGTATACCATGTTCATGGCTTTTGTTATTGTACACGTTAGCTGTTATTTTGCCTATTGCCTTACAATGACTCATGCCTATATTTAGTTCAGTTCATTTTCATTGTTTACTCGGAAGCCTATTACCTTACCATGATTTGTGTGCATGTTTAGTTTAGTTCAATTATTGCTTACTGGTAGGCCAACCATGTTTTGTGTTACTGCACAGTTACTTGTTTAATGCTTATTGCAGTAACATACATTGTATTACTGTTGACTTCAGTTTATTTATGCTTTACTGTGCAGCCAACATGGCAATATATATAACACTTCTATGCAGTTTACCCATATATACAGTTATGATGCCTTACGTTATTGTAGTTCATTGAATGTTTATCGCCTTCGAATTCTTCGTAACACAGTCAATTTCAATTGCTTCGCTGTTTACAGGGACGCCAACTAAACTTTTTCCCTTTCTACACTTACGTCAATTCACTGCTTATTTCATTTTCAAACTTCCTCTTATTTTTCCCTTTTGTTCATTCATGGCCTACTTGGGGGCAAATATAACAATAGACATCACTTTCTCTGCATCATACTGATGCACACAATTACAACGTTTATGTTTTTTCCGGCACCATACCTATGTATACCATTTTCATGGCTTTTGTTATTGTACACTTAAGGTCTTATTTCGCCTATTGCTCGAATGAGTCATGTTGATATTTAGTTTAGTTTATTTTTATTGCTTACTCGGAGGCCTATTACCTTACAATGATGTGTGTGCATGTTTAGTTTAGTTCATTTATTGCTTACTGGTAGGCCAACCATGTTTTGTGTTATTGCTCAGTTAGTTGTTTAATGCTTATTGCAGTAACATACATTGTATTACTGTTAACTTCAGTTTCTTTATGCTTTACTGTGCGGCCAACATGGCAATACATATGACACTTCAATGCAGTTTATCCATATATACAGTTATGATGCTTTTCGTTATTGTAGTTCATTGAATGTTTATTGGCTTCACCTTCTTCGTCTATTTCATTGGCTTCACTGTTTACAGAGAGGCCAACCAAACTTTTTCCCTTTCTACACTTACGTCAATTCACTGGTTATTTCATTTCAAACTTCCTGTTGGGGGCCAAGATAACAATAGACATCGCTTTCTCTGCATCATACTGATGCACACAATTACAACTTTTATGTTTTTTCCAACTTTAGTCATTCCTATGGCTGTTGCGTTCTCCATACCATTTCTTATTTCAGGCCATACTTCACTCATTCTTTGCTGGGTACCCCTCATGCCAATAGATACCACATTCTGCGCACAATACCTATGTATACCACTATCACCCTCCGTGTCATTGTAGTCATCACTTGATTCAATGCATTTTCCAATGCATGTACTAATCACAACTTCTTAGTGCACACTTCCATTCCTACATGTTACTTTATTTGCAATTTATTCCCACTTACAATATCAATGCTATTGACACTCCACAAATTGTTCACTTTCTGCTAAGATATTATACATATGATCTTACACAGTCATAACAACTTCCTTTGCAAGCACTGCTGCTGCTTTCAGCAAAACCAGCAAACAACACAGACTTGATGAAAGTCAGCTTTTGCTTAGTATACATGGTCATACTTTGGCACCTTATGTGCCATGTTCTTGTGTTGCACATTTATATCTCCATCACTTCACCCTACTGATCAAAGATCAGAACCACTTATGGTATGGTGTCGCCGTGTCTGTGTCTTATCAGACTTCATTTACACTGAAACACATGGCATGTTGCGCATGTTATCCCAATGTGCTTCTGCCATCACGTTAAAGTCTGCACCATGAAAAATCCACCTTTCGAACATACCCCGACGCAAGTTAAAAACCCTTTTTGGCATACATTCCACTTTGTATTTGTATTCACCAACGCAACTACACCCTCACAACCTCAATTAGCGAACGTTACTATCCACTAGCCCTGTGTAGCACACCTTCAACTGTGGTTGCCGCCTTTGACATATCCATTGCCCGCTCATGTCATTAAACAATCATGTTCATGACATGTACATCACTGCATTCCACAAACCACCTTCAATGTATCACAAGCACACATAGTATATATTTCCAAACATATCTGCTTTTATACTTCACGAACGAACACATAACATCCCTTTCCTCAATGTCCATGTTTCAAACAGTCATACTTTTCCGCAAACTTGCAAGCGGTATACCTTAATATGTGCATGCCATTTTTTTACTTCATCACCAGCTCCTATGCAGTTCCTGTTGTGTACTTTCATTATGTTTTAGAACTTTATTAAATGAATACACCAAACTACTTATGAGTTGTTCCTTCAATTACTTTCCCACTTTCAGATATTCTCTTAATGTCATGCGCTCTATTGATCAATATCACTTAAATCTGACACAGGCGCTCTGACGCTACTCAACATTGCTACTGCAAAGCCTTTATACGTTTGAGCCATGTGTACAAATCATGCCCTTCATGTGCAGTGTTTCCTACAACTTCCAAGTGACGTTACCCTTTCCAATGCTTCCCTTACAGGCAATTACCATATTGATCGTCGCTCATTTGCAACCAACAACCAGTTACAAGAGTATCCCATTACGGTGATCAAATAAATTCTATAAACAACCATCACTGCATGATACAAACATACCTAGTGCATATCGATAACGATCAAAAACAACATCATCTTTTAACCATTTGAAAGTTGCACTAAAATAACTATCGAAGCCTCCATTTCGTAAACTAAGGCATCATAGTCCATATCACCATATATAGAATATTGTCACATATAACTGCTTAACTGGGCACAGAAAATATTGTCATTAACTATGCATACCCTCCATAGTTAATCAGATTAACTCCCTTCATATAAGTCACTGTTCTTATGGTTATAGAACTCGATGTCATAGCTCTACAAATGACAGTCCCACAACCGTTCAACAGAAACTTCAAACCATCATATCCAATTTGTTTATCGTTCATTTTTGATCATTCTTCCGACCCTTTTCCACATGTTCCAGAACTGTTGCTAATAACTACTTTCTGCCAAAGTCACTACATTCCCTTTAACATGGACATGAACAAACACATGCCTTTCAGTCATGTCAACCTATTTCCCTGATGAAACAACACTGGCACTACGTTGGTTTACATGTGAATTTTCAATCAGTTTAAACCCAGTACCGCCCCGTGTCGTTGCCGCGGGCCCCATTTGGTCATGCTGCAAAGAATACGGCCACTGCAAATCCCTTTGGAGGGGTAAGCAGAGGGGTAGAACTCCCCAAAATTCATGTTCATTTTATCATTTGTTGTTCATGTTCATTAAAGGCCTTCATCATCATCCCTGCATTGTTTCAGGTGCTATCTCGCTCGCATCAAAATAACAGTGATAGATAAAAAAAAATGCGATCCAGTGTAAATGGAGTTTCTACAATAGAATTTGCAGCAACTCTGCAATTCAGGGTGAGAAAGCTCGAAGCCCATTTTCCATATTTTATCTCCATGTACATGTAAGATGAGCCTGGCATGTTTATGCCTTTTAGCCGCCATATTACCTTTACATGTGTTGGTGCGCCTTAAAACCCCAATTCAATTCACTTCAACCCAGAACCATATGTATCTGTACACAATCAATGACACTTATCACTTGTCTACTTTCAGATGGACAGGAGTCGCTTACAGTTCTTTTCTACGGTTCTTGGCCTACTTCACAGTACACACAACAACATGAATGGTCTCATCACATTGGCAGGCCAACTGGAGAAGAACGTCAACAACTATGCTATACCAACTCCAAGTGCCATACACGTCCCTCGCTCCGCCATTGATATGTACGCTTGCACACTCCTACCGCATGATGCTCCGGTTGGCTTGGTGCCACTGACAACCACAGGAAATGGAAACTGCTTGTTCAATGCCTTCAGTTTACACCTTGTACGCAATGAAACAATGGCAACAGAGTTGCGAATGCGTAGTGCATTGTCACTTATACACCTGTTGACACTTCATCTACAACAAAACCCCACAGTTACAAGTTTGTTAAAGAACCATTTCACTATATATCAACCATTATCTGGATCACACTTACAGTGTGCAACAACGAACATGTCACACTCTGACATCACAAAATACCTCCAGTCTGAAATTTCTATCACATTGTCCGACAAGGCTTGGTCGAGCATGACACAATTACAATCCCTCAGCAATGCAACTCAACTGCCCATCCTTTCAGTCTACCCATTCGTAAACACAGCTATACGACGCAATCTTCACACCCTTGTACAACCATGGCTAGTACACAGCAATGTCACTTTCGCTGCCCCTATCATGTGGAGTGGATCTTTCACTTCAAACACTTGGTTTGCACCAAACCATTTCGTACCCTTAATCCACAACGACCTCATATATGACAGCGAGGTAAACCATCTGCAACTCCACACTGAAACACCCATTAACTCACCGCAATGCAAGTCCTCCATATCACATTCACATTTGCATCACTTGGAAGTAAAACCATTGGTACCAACAGTTTCCACTGACAGTATGCCTGTTGAACATGAGCAGTTCTCTTGCTTTGAAACACTGCCATCTCTGTTTTGTACCTCTTGTGGGCAGTTAATACTCACTATCAAACCCAGTGGAGAAGCACTGCCACACTGCAGCACATGCTTGCCTAAGAAACACAACAACTCACTCAGTCCATTACATAAAACACACATGTACCCCGGGGATACCCCTGCAATACTTGCCTGCCTTAACAGTACTGAAATAAACATGATCTCACAAGTACACCCATATGTGACCTTACTGAAATTACCTGCTGGTGGTCAATTCGCTCAAAAAGGTCAATTTCCCCGTTCATGTTCAAGACATTTGCTCCAGTTTGCCTCGCGCACCAAACCATGACCCTCGTATCCTCATCTATTCTGCTAAGAGAACAGCACTACCCTCAATAATCTCGTTGCATAAAACACTGTCTGCTTTACAATGGCTAATCTCCAACAACACTTTGTATAAAAATGTTTCGATTACTGATGCGTTCCCCTCCTCCACCGCTACAGAAAACGCCTATGCAGAAGAGGACTTCCAAAGTGTATATATCATCCCAGTGGATTACACTGTACCAGCACATTCCTCCATTCCCTCTCACACTATGCCATGGATGCCTGGCCAGCCTATCAATATGTTCAATCACCCAACCATTGAAGAGTTAGCTTTCCCACAGTTATTCCCATATGGTCGCGGAGGATTCTTCTCACAAAAGCTAGAACTTACCCCAAAGCAGTATTTCTCATGTCGCCTCCTCCATGAAGACACACGCTGGGCTGCAAACATGCCCTACATTTTCTGGTGTCTCAATGTCTTCGAACAAAGAACACTTCAGGACTGCATCACCACTGCAGTCCGCATAGGTCCAGCTCAAACCAATTTACAAGCCCATGACGTCCTTTCGGGCTCTTACTCTTCCAAGGTTGCTGAAGACTTTCGCTTCATGAAGAACATGAAGGGCACTAACGCATACTGGAGAGACCAACTGCACAACTTGTTGGCTAAGATGTACTTCCTCGGACCACCCACATTTTTCCTGTCCATCAGTAGCAATGACTCTAACTGGTTAGAACTATATCGCTTCATTGATCCTGCATTGACTGTAGCTGGAGCTCAAGAGTTATCCAGTACACAGAAATCTCGCCTACTTCGCAACAATCCCATTCGAACAGCATTATACTTCTCAAAAAGGTGGGAAACCTTCTTAAACAAATACCTCCTCAAAAAAACAGGGCCCCTCGGACACATCACAGACCACTTTGCACGTGTTGAATTCCAAAATCGCGGAAGCCCCCATATCCACGCATTATTATGGGTTTCAAATGCACCTGACATGGAAACAGTAGCAGGTCGCCTCCTGGCACCCTCTTTCATAGATACATTCATCTCTGCTGAGCTCCCATCAGCAGACAGCTCACTTCATCGACTAGTCACTTCCTTACAGACACATCATCACACACACACATGTTTCAAAAAGAAGTCGACCACTCTGTGTCGCTTTGACTTCCCGCGAGCACTATCCGAACACACCACAGTTGAATGCTCAAACATCACTTACACCAGTGGTCGCTTTTACAAGCTTACACGCTCACCTGGAAGTGAATGGGTGAACCCATACAATCCTCAAATCCTCCAAAAATGGAATGCAAACATGGACTTGCAAATTGTTGGTTGCAAATACGCTGCAGCTGTGTACGTATGCTCCTACGTTTGCAAAAATGAGCCTGCTTCTATGAAAACTGCACTTCAAGACACCATCAACTCCATGCCAGACAACTCTACCCCACGCAAAAGGCTCTCAAAAATAGGCAATATCCTCCTAACTCACCGCACAATCAGTGCGCAAGAAGCCGCATTTCGCCTCCTCCCTATAAGTATGGTCTACTCCTCCAGGAAAACAATCTACATCAGTTCTACAAAGCACGCTACCGCATCCTCAAACCAAAAGCGGTCCTCCAAGCATTGCCCAGTCATTCCCAAGACATATTTGCTCAAAATCTCCATGACCTGTACGCCAGACGCCCTCAAAACACTAAGTTTGACAACATGTCTCTTGTCCATTTCGCCACTTCTTATACCAAACTCCAAAAGCATGAGAAAGTCTCACCCAAAAAGTCATCATTGGCCCGCTACGAACTCCTAGGTGAACCGCCCCAGTTCATTCGCGAAGTACAACGCCAAATGTGCTTTCGCACTTACACTGCAAGTCGCGTGGACAAACCAGAAGAACACTATCACTCTCTACTCTGCCTCTTCCTCCCATGGCGCCTCCCATCTGACATAACACATCCCTTCCCTACTGCAGCACAAGCATTCCTAAACAAGACACACCTTCTTGACATAGTTTCCCTCCAAAAATACCAATACTATAAATCCATCGTCAAGTCCATCCAGGACATTCGGCAGCTGCAAGAGGAGGTAGAAGAAGACCTTCAATGCCAAATAACCCCACACTTCATGGCAGACCACATAAACACTATCGACTGCACAGAATTGTCCTCCGTTTTCTCCTTCTGTGACACCGATCCACCTTCTGAACGCAACACAGACAACACATTCTCTTCTACAGACTTCCAAGCACTTGCACAATACACAATGTCTGATGATGAGTTCACCGAAAACGTGAATAGCCTTACCACAGACCAACAACTCTCACTAACTCTCCTCAATGCCTTCTACATCAGCAACAAACCCCTTCACCTCTTTATCACAGGTGGTGCAGGCACTGGCAAGTCCTTCCTACTCAAAGTTATGCGTGAACACCTGCTACGGAAGAACACATCCAGTTTCCCAAATGTACTGGTCGCTGCACCAACTGGCGTTGCTGCATACAATGTGAAGGGCTGGACGTTGCACAGTCTCCTTCACCTCGATGTACAGCACAAGCAAAACGCTCAGTACCACCACCTATCAGCTAAAATGCTACAAAAACTTCGGCTCCTTTTCCGCTCAGTCACTGTACTCATCATAGATGAAATCAGCATGGTCAGCATAAACACACTAATACACATACACAAACGCCTAACTGAAATTAAGGACACAGCATCACAACCCCACATCTCCTTCGGCAACCTTCACATAATCAATTTTGGTGACTTTTACCAACTGCGACCTGCCTTCGGTTCACATGTTTTCAAAGACCATGCCGACTTGCCACAGTGCCACTTATGGCGCGACCTCTTCCATTCCTTGGAACTCCAACAAAACTTTCGCCAGCGATCTGACAACGCATATGCCTCCTTACTGAACCGTGTACGTTTAGGTCTTCATACAACTGACGATATCATCACCTTGCACTCCAGGAAACACACAACAGATAATATCAACCACTTGCATATCTTCCCCAAAAGAATTCAATGCCAACAATATAACAACACAGCCGTATCTGCCACTGTATCAACACTAACAGACGTCATAAGTATCTCTGCTATCGACGGAATGGCATATGTGGCCTTAAGCCGCATTTCCAGACTTAGTGGTCTCTCGGTCATTGACATCAACCCAAAACAAATCAATGTCTCCAAAGCCGTTCATGCCGAAACGGAACGTCTCAAAACTAAAGGCCTTCCCTCTGCTCCGATGTAGGAATTTTACGCAAACTGCCCATACTTGTTATCCTCACAGCCATTCGACAGGATCACAGACCACAAACACCGACTACATAATTTACAGAAGAACATATTGAAAATATTACCTGCCCACGCTGTGCATGTGTAGGTCTGCACATACACTTCAATGCTGCAATCCTGCAATCCCCTTTTGCCCCATTTGTTCTCGCGTACTGCAGATACCACTCTTAACTTCCACTACACGTTCCAATACACACCAAAACACAAGTTCTCCTTTTTTTTGCAAACAATTACAATTGCCTTCCAAATAACATCAGTGAACACCACCTATACAGTCTGCACTTCCATCCATTAACAACCACTACATCAACCTCTGCATCCATTGTATACCCGTTCCAACCTGCAGGCAGCTCCACCACGCTACTCAGCCTTTACAATGTTCATATGCTGTTCAGTCATCTTCCTAATATCGCCACATATTCCACTGTTACTGTCTCCAGACCTACGATGCTTCGCATTTCATACTGTTTATGTTGACGTATACTCCAAACTGCGCCACATTGCAATGCAACCTATGCTGACAACATTGCCTTACTCCACCACCATGTGGAAAACAAATCATATACTCCACTGTATATATACACATCCAAAAAACAACATCCGTTACAGCTGCTGCTTTGCATTTGTTAGTGTACATTTGTACAAACACTACTACCAACAACTTCTACAAATCCATGTCTCCACGCAACGGTTGCATCCTACAGCATGTGGAACACATTTTAACATCGCCGTGTATATACCATTATCTGTGCGCTATTTCCTTCGCCACTCAGGCTTTCCATTTTATAGTGTAAATATGTACAAATACTGTTATCAATTTCGCATATGAAATGAACCATATATTAAACAGATTTTGCAACAAAACACCTATTCTCATTTGTCACTTTCCGCCAAATATACAGCAACATTTCAGGTCGGCCGGATATTCAAGATGGCCACCATGGCTAAAAATAACTTATGTCTCATTGATCGTAGCAAATTTTCAGATCGGCCATATATTCCACATGGCCACCACCGCTATAAAATAGATTAAAAAACAATAACCTGGTAGCAACCACTTCTTGAAAACTATAAGTCAAATGGATATGTGCCTTTCTCTAAAATGATCCGCATGACATTATCGTTATTCAAATCGCACATTATTTTCATTGCACGTTAAACGTTGCTACCAGTGGCCGTCTTTGTTTTCATAGTGTCCTATCATGAACACTTTCAGCAACTACTACTCTTAAACTACTTCTGTTGCTCTTGATATGTAAATCATCTTGGCAAAACTTCACTTCAGCTACACATTCAAGATGGCCACCATGCCCACAAATACATTTTTAGCTCTACTGATCAGAGATCAGCAAATCTTATGCCGTGGTGCGGCGTCCGTTGTCCGTCTGTCCGTCAACTTTTTTTTGTAGCGACTCCTCCTCTGAAACTACTGTATAGATTTTCATGACACTTTACAGAAATGTTGCCCATGAAGTCTACTTGATCCTAGCAAAAATTCATGTTGATGTGAAATCCAAAATGGCCGCCAGATCTAAAAATAGGTTTTTAAAAAACAAGATTGTAGCGGCTTCTTCATGAAAACTATGTGACATTGATATGGGACTTTTCTAAAATGATCAGCATGACATGATGTTGGTCCTTGTCGAAAAATCGTTTTGATTCGACGTTAAACATGGGTGCCAGCGGCCATCTTTCTTTAAATAAAGTTATATAACGAAAACTTTTAGCGACTACTCCTCTGAAACTACCTGACGGATTTTCATGAAACTTCACAGGAATGTTGCTCTTGATTTCTAATTGATCCTAGCAAAAATTCAGATCGCCGGCAATTCAAGATGGCCGCCACGGCTAAAAATAAATTTTCAAAATACAAGTTTGTAGCAACTACTTCTTGAAAACTATAAATGATATTAATATGGGCCTTTGTCTAAAATGATCAGCATGACATGATGTTGGTCCTTGTGAAAAATTGTTTTGATTCAACGTTAAACATGGCTGCAAGCGGCTACCTTTGTTTACATAGAGTTATATAGTAAAAACTTGTTGCGACTAATCCTTTGAAACTACTTGGCAGATTTCCATGAAACTTTACAGGAATGTTGCTCTTTATGTTTAATTGATCCTAGCAAAATTTCAGATCGGCCAGATATTCAATATGGCCGCCACAGCTAAAAATAGATTTTTAAAAAATGAAGTTTGTAGCGACTACGTCTTGAAAACTATAAGTGATATTCAAATGGGCCTTTTTGTAAAATGATCAGAATGACATGATGGTTATCAGAGTGAAATATTATTTTGATTCGACGTTAAACATGGCTGCCAGTGGCCATCTTCGTTTACATACAGTTATACGATGAAAACTTGCAGCGACTACTACTCTGAAACTACTTGACAGACTTTCACGACACTTCAAAAAAATGTTGCTCTTGATGACTAATTAATCCCAGCACAATTTGAGGTGGCCCGCAAATTCAAGATAACTGCCATGGCTAAACATAGATTTTCTAAACACAAGTTTGTAGCGACTATTACTTGAAGACTATAAGTGATATTGATATTGGACTTTTTGTAAAATGAACAGCATGACATGATGTTGGTCGTTGTCAAAAATTGTTTTGATTCAACCTTAAACATGGCTGCCACCGGCCATCTTTGTTTACATAGAGTTATATAGTAAAAACTTGTAGCAACTAATCCTTTGAAACTACTTGGCAGCTTTTCATGGAACTTTACACAAATGTTGCTCTTAATGTTTAATTTATCCTAGCCAAATTTCAGATCGACCAGAAATTCAAGACTGCCACCATAACTATAAATAGCTTTTTTAAAAAGGACATTTGTAGCAACTACGTCTTGATAACTATAAGTGATATTGATATGGGACTTTTTGTAACATAATCAGCCTGACATGATGGTTTTCACAGTCAAATATTATTTTGATTTGACGTTAATCATGGCCCTTATCCTTATTCATTTAAAATCAAGGTGCCGCTGACCTACACTTTAAAAACGATCACGTATCCACAACATCAACATGCAGTCCGTACTTCCCATGGTATAATATATATGTTATACCTTTTCTTGTTAATATAAAAATTAACAGCATAGTTAAATGCATCATTCCTGGTATGGATTGCTCTCTATATGTTGACGACTTTGTTATATGTTATCGAGCAAAAAACATGAACACTATTGAAAGACAACTGCAAAATGTCTGAATAAACTTCAGCCCTGGTCGGATGAAAATGGTTTTAAATTTTCTAATTTAATCTAAAACTAATTGTATGCACTTTTTACAACTACGTAAACATCATGAAGACCCTCATCTAACACTTAGTTTAATAATATTTTATTGCAGATATGTTACAATACATCAATTCAACATCACAATATTCATCTAACACTGGATGCGTGACCAATACCAGTAGTGGATGAAACAAAATTCTTTGGTCTTATTTCTAACCGTAAATTGACGTTTATACCACACTTTAAATACTTGAAGGCAAAGTGCCTTAAAGCTCTTAATTTACTTAAAGTTGTTGCAAACACTGATTTGGGAGTAGATCGTAACGTACTTTTACAACTTTATAGATCTCTTATCCGATCGAAGCTGGACTACGGTTCAATAGTATAAGGATCGACTCGCAAATCATATTTGCAGATGCTCGATCCTATACATAATCAAGGATTACGACTCGCCTTAGGTGCCCAGCCGAAAGTCTATACTTTGAAGCGAATGAACCATACAGATTAGCGCTTCAGTATGCCATTAAATTAAAATCTAACCCTTCAAACCCAACTTTTGATAATGTATTTAATCCTAGTTATGAACCTCTTTTTGATCGAAAACCGAAGGCCATTTGACCATTTGATCTTCGTTTTAAACCAAACATTGAAATCGACCTAAATTTGCCAAGTACAAAGTACCACAAATTCCACTGTGGACTTTGGAAACACCAACAATTATATTCGATCTTTGTAATAGCACAGACCCTACCGTCTTTCAGACCAAATTTAATGAAATTAAATCGAAAAACAGTAACTTTCAACATATATACACATATATATCTTTTCTGATTCCCTTTCATCTCTTCAAGCACTGGGTAATATGAAACATGATAACCCAGTTGTGCTTCAACTTTTAGAAAAGTACAATTCTCTTATAGTTAATAATATTATTTTCTGCTGCTTCCATGCCATGTAGGAATACGTGGTAATGATAGAGCTGATATTTAGCAGCAATAGGTTTACATATAGCTAATACCAAATTACCTTATACTGATTTTAAAAGTTGTATTAACACATATATTCGTAACTCTTGGCAAGCCGCTTGGGATTTGTCAGTTAACTATAAACTCCATTCAATTAAACCGTTACTCGGAGAATGGCGTTCTTCTAGTAGACCCATTCGTCGAGAGGAAGTTGTCCTAGCCCGGTGCAGGATAGGGCATACACGTTATACTCATTCATATTTATTGCAAGTTGAGCAATTACCATAATATATAGCCTGCTTCCCACCGTTAACGGTCAAACACATCTTGTTGGAATGTGTAGACTTTGATTGATCCTATGCGTCAAAGGTACTACAATGTTAATACTATGATCGAGTTAATTAATGCTATAGATTTTAGTCTTGTTTTAGATTTCCTGAAGGAAGTCGGTCTATATAAATCATTACGATTATTTAGTGGACATCTTATTTTAGCGCTATTAGCGGTCGTTGTCGTTGTCATTCAAGATGTCCGCTAAATAAAAAAAAGATTTTTTACTAAAAGCCATCCGTTTTCGGAGCATTTTCTCCGAAATCCTTCAACACACAAAGATTGTGAATGATTATACCTAATCCGCAGTTCTTTAGATTAGTATGTTCTAATTCAACGTGAAGAGTAATCGTTCAGTATAAACTACAGTTAACAAAAAAATATAATGTCTCGCTTAAATGAATTGTATAAAGCTTTAGCACATTACATAAAGTAGTCGTCTGTATACTGTTATATTATTGTGATGTGTTTATCTGATTATAGAACGAGCGTCAGCAATTTCCTTGGTTAACTTGCCAACACAGTTTTATTATTAGGCACTAGTAGCAGTAGCACTAGTAGCAGTTTTTGGGACTTGTTAATTACTGTTCTGGCAACATATTTCACAATGTCTAAATCATTTGTTGAATGAGTTTGGGTTTGACGCGTTGGTAAGATGTGTTCATTCAGAAATGGAAACGACGTTACACAAAACAATTTTGTGGACATCCTGAAGGCATGATTAACTTGCCAAATAAAAGCAATCGAAACTGCCATGATGACCGATTGGGAATAATCGGTTGATCGGAAATTGTCGGAAATTGCTGAAATTCTGCAGAGAAAGCGAGAGCGCTAAATAGGGATATATCTGGGCTGAAGCTCAGTGACGTCACATACTGTGTAAACCTCTCCATACGATGTCCGACATAATAGACCTAGTATACTTATGTATATATACCGTGTAAGTAATGAACTGTTTGTCCGATTATTGTTAGAACATCCTATATCTAAGATCGAACCCTATTAAAATGCAGTCTATGGCTGAGCGCTAATTCATCATTGCGCTAATATTCCCGAAACCATCGAAAATAGTCTACTGCGCTAAATTTTGACTACGCTATATAATCATTTCTTACAGTATATGAATGTGTTAACAGACGGATGTGTGCTTCGATGACACCTCCTACCGAATTTGACAGATTCAGTTATAACAAACGTAAGAAATAGTAACAGTATAGTCTGTATTTCTACCACGGTTTCACCACATTTAGTTAGTATAACTTGACGCAACGTCACATATTTATAATGTCGCATAAATACTCGATAGTAATACATACGGAGAGGGGATCCTTTGTAAGCAACAAATACAAACAAGAGAGTAAAGTAGCAGACTCGGTTTTATTGAGTCTGTTCATGAGATGAAATGTAAGGTGCAACCGGCGTAAGAGGTGTTCTACTTTATAGCTACAACGAATGGGCTTGATGATCCCAAAGGACCAATAAGTAATAACGCATTAAGTTTAATTTTAAGTTTTAAATAATTAATTTAAATAAATTAGTCGTTCAACAAAATATGCCAAATTTACTAGAATACCTGTAAAATTCCACCAAAGCAGCCATTCTTTATATAAGGACATATTTGTTCTCACTAAAATCAAATTGGCTATACTCTGCGCTCATGTAAAAGTCACTGATGTGACTATCACTATATTGACGGACATAGTTTATGACTTCTACTTCCCCAATGCTTATTGAATTGTTTCCTTGCTAAGATAGCAGAAGACGTTAGCAAGCTGATTCCTATCACGATTAATGCTTAGTTTGGATAATAGTTGTATGCACGTTTCGGCCTCTGTATCGCTCTACCACTCGTGGGCAGTCATACTAAACCATGAAATTACTCCGTATGTGTATGTATTGTCTTCAATATTATCATCTTCATGGCCATTGGAACCGTGTGCAAGGTTTGCTGTATAAAACGATTATAGCGTCAACCATAAAACCCAACAGAAGAAATGGTTAAGTGAATGTTGCAGTAGTAAGGTCACCCTCGGTCATCAAAGTAACAAACATGTATTGTTGGTTCCATATATGGATATGACGTAATTCGATTCACTAATTAAACCTGCACTAAAATTAAAACAAAAGTGTGTGTTCTTTTCACTAGTCATACAATGGTAATTGAAAGACATCAAACATCATTAAAGCAGAAAACAAATCATTTTTCAAGTACATAATTTCAATACAAAGCATCGTGTGTGTGTGTGGGTGTGTGTGGGTGTGTGCTTGCGTGCGTGTGTGTGTGTGTGATTGATGCCGACACATCATCTAGCCGGCGCATGATTTTATCCATGTGGACTAAAACAGTTTTATATAAATGTCAGGCCCCACGCCTCCCCATCCTCCATCCCAGCTCCACACAACCCCGACCCCATTTCCCCCCCAGCCCCCCCCCCCCCCCACCTCCAAACAACTCCTCGGACAACCACATGGTCCCTTATTACATAACTGTATTTCCTATATTTCAATCCGTATATTTACTAATTTCTCATCGCGACAATTTGTATTAAGGATAAGGCGTAACCCCAGAAACAACAGACTTCAGTGAAATAAAGCTAGTGAGTCCTACTGCGATTATGACGATAGTATCCATAAAACAGTAGAATGCACATTATCGCGATTTACCAATCTGGTAATTATAGCATATGCTACAAATTTCTTTCCAGGGAATGACTGACAATGCACACGTGACATCGTTTAAATTGTGTGTGTGCGGTATCGATAAAAGTTCGCAACACTTACGTGGTGTACGCTGCAAAGTATTCGTAATAAGATTAAAATGTTGTACGCTTCGTGGATTATGTTGGTAAAAGATACTGATTCCATATACTAGAAAAAAAAATGAACGAACATATTTTAAAACTCGAAAATAGCGGTTTTTAAAAAAAGCTGAACGAAATCAACTGATATAAAATAATACGTGTTGAAATACCATTTCCATTGGGTGAGCTTTAATATCTTTAGTTGTGAGACATGTTTTTAGTTTTCAGGTTTGCGTCCGTCCGCTAAATTAATGTAAAACACGACCCCCATTTCGAGAAATTATAATTGCCTTTATCTGTCATGTATTTGACCCCAACCTTGTATAACCTTATCATTCACCTTAATACTGATAACGAAACATTACACAGACAGATGCACCTAAAGATACACATATAGATATAAATTATGTTTAAAGAAGTATTCTCAGACTAGTTAGAAACATAACAGGTAAGACATTCGTTTTATTTCCAACATGTATTGTATGTTATTTTAAATTGAAGTAGCTTTGTTTAATAGATATTTGAAATTGTTTATCATACTGTTTTAGGGGATGTTTTTGCTGTTTTAGGGTATTTTTTTTGCTGTTTTAGGGGATGTTTTGGTTGTTTTAGGGGTTTTTGTTGTTGGTTCAAGTCCGGATTAAGCAGTTACAGCGGGATAACATTTCCCTAGCTGAACTGGACAACCATAATTTATACCATTCATATTTGTGCTTTGACGTGGCCAACAATAGACGGTGAATATATATTTTAGAAAAAAAGAATATGATCAATATAACAGGGTCTTCAGCGTTGCTTTTATCTTACATGCTTTATTTTAAGAAGTGATAACGTTTGACAGCTGTTATCAATGCAATATAATTTATATGTAAGGTGGTTAATATTTACTGCACTTTATCGTTGTGCTTGATAACGTTGCATGCATAATACACTAACATAAAAATAAATAAACACTGTCAAGTGTGGAATAAACAATATATGAAGTTATTTCATGGGCAAACATTGTCCATTCTGTTCCTCTGCCTTTGTGACTTAAAATCACATGCACTTCTGTATTCTTTCTCATAGTTACTGTAGGTTGTACATGTTAGAAACAATTACATTAGTCAATCTCATAGGTCTAAATTCTTTATAATTGTAATACGGACGCATTGGTCATCAACATGTATTTGTGTGCTATTCAGGTCTCAGACAATGCTTACATAGATACAGGGGTTTACATGTATATAAATGTCAACCTAAGTAAAGTAATTATATAAATTCAAGTTCTAAATTACTAAATATCATTTTCCCTGTTCGCTGTTTCTCAATAAAGTTCATCGTTGTCGTCGTAGTTATACTTGTGAATTGCAGTAGTAACAATCACGTTCAGATTACATTTGTGAATTGAATTAATTGTTGTTTAACGGCTCATCAACACAGTACAGGTTATTTAGAGCCGCCCCAGAGAGAGGGGAAGGATACATAGGAATCCGGGAACCTGCCCTACTCTTATTTTCGAATAGATTCCTATGGTTCTTTAACGTGCTCGGATGATAGACCGATACACGGGACCGCCCGGTTTACGTCCCCATCCGACGGACGAGGCTAAGGAAAAGTGTCTTGCCCAAGAACACACCGACGGAACTCAGTGGCACCACGGAGGATTGAACCCGGGTCCTCCGGTTACAAATCCTACCGACTGCGCCACGCACATTTGTAATTAGGGGTATGGTATTTAATTTGGAGAACTAACAGTTTTTCCAAAATGTATCATTTGTGTTTGTGACGAGCCAAACACCTTAAAATGAAATGAAATTTACGATAATGTCGCCAGCCAAAACAGTTAATATTTGATATATTTTATATTTGAAAAAATAATTAAATAGCTACATTAAAGTAGCTATCCCGCCAAATAACGAAAAAATGAACATAAAGTTGACTCAGCTGAACATTGTCATAAATATAGCTAATATGTTAAAAATTGTCAAGGCATTTTAAAGATGAAACATACGCGATTGCCCCTCTTGCTATTTTCCTTGCTTATTTAGAAAATACTGGCGTGTTTTCCTAAAACCTGGTTTGCTACCCTAATCAAAGACATAAGTAGTTGACCCAGTCTCTGTGTGTTCTTAAAATAATGCACCAACATGACTTTAGGTTACACTGAATGCAATGAAAATGTTGTATACAAATTATTATACTATCAAAACAGGTACATTATGACAGACACAATGCATGGTTAAACTGAAAAAAAAACTACTTTAAGTCAAGAATATTATTAAATAGGAGTTTTGCAGGTTGAACGTAATGAGACATACGTTACTTTTAATAAACATACATTACTATTTGAACACAATGAAACATTTTGAAGAGTTCATAAATGACATAAGTGATCACCCTTACTTTGAAAACCGGATAGCAGTTTGAGTATTCAGCATAGAGATACATTTTTATTAATGAAACATACATTGTTATTAATTTACTCGAGCTTATACATTAAATAGTTGACATTTTGTAAATACATAACTATATAGTGATGCATTACAATTATTATGCGTGTGGGATATCACGGTTTTGCTCCATGAAAGAAAGTGGTAGAATATCGCTTAAGCCGGTGCTAGGAGGCGTGAGAGGTGATGCAGCTTATAATTACCTCTCATGAACAGACTCAATAAAACCGAGTCTGCTACTTTTCTCTCTTGTTTGTGTTTGTTGCTTCCAATGGATCACCTTTTCAGTATTTATTGATATTCACACTAGCGTTTGTTTAGTGCTGTGTGGCGGCCGTAAAAAGTCGCCCCGACTACAAATCAGTGTTATTATTTACTGGTCTTTTGGGATCATCACGCCCATTCTGTGTTGCTCTATTCAGTATTTATTACCTATCAGTATTTATTAATGTCTACAATTTCAATAATGTTAAATAATCATGGACTCTATATATAGGACTGCTCATTGTACTTGTAATTTTAAAGGTACGTGTTTTATATTGTATATTTAAGTGTATACAGAAAGTACCACTTACAAAGCAGTAACATGACTAAAAGGTTGAAAACGAAGGAGTACATAAATCTGGTGAAGTGTGCATGTGGACTAGTGATAACGAAAGTAGCTCTGCACCCCTTTATTGAGGAGACATTCAATCGCTTCGAAACTAAACTCTCCAAGAACGCCGACCCGAAAGAACATCCCTCGCCCTTATTCAAGCATTCGTTTCAGTATATTAAATATGACAAAGGCACACGTAAGTGGAACATGGCTACTCAGTGTACGTTATGTAAAGAAATGTTCGAAAAACGTACCATCTGCATTCGGTTCAATCATCTGAAAAGATATATTGGTCTAACAGTCAAAGGAGCATGTATATATCAGACAGCTGGGCCATTGCAAAGACGTTTATGCCACGTGGCAACACTAAAAGTACAGGGCCTCAAGACACCGATGCAGCGGCTCTTTTTCACGTCTTGAAATCATGTGCACTATTTGAATCCATTGACCAAGACGTGATAAATTAGGTAAGTACTCATAATAATGGTCATCTTTGTATATAGTAGTT
This sequence comes from Cyrtodaria siliqua, assembly GCA_037043455.1. NCBI lineage: Eukaryota > Metazoa > Mollusca > Bivalvia > Adapedonta > Hiatellidae > Cyrtodaria > Cyrtodaria siliqua. Next base: position 45,452 of record JAWPHD010004110.1, read on the forward strand.
ATATCACTGGTCGGTCGAATCGGCCGTCTTGTGGGTAACTAAACGGAAACATGGGGGAAATAACAACACTTTTGCAGGGAATATTTATAATTTATATATATGTTTTCGTATATGAACTCTTGGGCTAACCAATTCTCCACACAGAGTGTCCGGGACACATAATTAGTTGTCATAACGTTTTTAAACCATAATTTACCCCTGCATGGCTAATGTTGCTTATAGTTGATAGATAACAGTTATCTGAGGTAAATTTCATATATAACTGACTTCATAATGGAAGGAAATTCTGATAATGGTGAACTTTCGCAAGCAACAAGCCGCGTTGGGACGTATAGTATAATATACTGAAACGCAAAAGAAACGCAACTTGGGAATATCAGCTATATATTGTATGTACAATACGCTGCTGGTAATCGAATGGTACATGGCTACGTTAGACCTTTCCTTTCGGGAAACAATACTAAAGCAACACATAATACAGCAAATAGAATTTCTTCAAAGTTTCATTATTGACGGAGTATCCGTTTGGCTCAAGCATGTGCTGCAACATTTTGCAAACTCTTTACGTTAAATACAGTACTGAACAGGCTCAGTGTTTCAAAGAGAAACTTCAACATTTATGAATTTCCTGATACATGGTGTAGTGTGATTTAAACGTCTACAACATCACAGATGTGTCCTTTCTCTAATTAACTGTAACTATTTTTTTTTTACAAAACATCTCGGGATTTCTTTGGAATGTTATGTAGAATTAAGTGCGCAGTATATACAATGTTTGCTATTATGTGTTCCCGCCTTAATAACATTAAACGATGGGAAGGCTTATATTAGAAGGGTTTTCTAACGGATATTTCAATAAAACACGTTTAAAAACATGTTTTACTCGAACAAATGCGATAACCTGTTTCAACTCACCTATTAAATGTTTTAATTTTACAATGTGCAAACTTTTTTTAAAGCCAAAATGAAGGTTTTATTTCATACCCCAGCTAACACCGTTTTTCCTTCTTGGAGAAGGGGTTGGATGGGGTATGAAAGTAAATACTCGGACCACAAATACGTATGTGTGTAAACACTGCAGTCCAAATTGAACAAGATATAAACAATAAACATCTATTTACGAGTTTTCAGCTGATAGGAGCAAGAAACAGCATCATGCATTCCAGTGACAATACTGTTTCAGAAGAGGACATGGAAATATTTTTAGGTGAAATGGTCAAGCTGTTAGCAGATGATAAATCAGGACTGAAGACACGCCCTGAATGCATCGAGGCTGCGCATGAGATGCGAAAGGTAATCTAAGCGTTGCTATTTGAGCATTATATATTTAAAAATTGTAGCATGGTCGCTGACATTTCCTTTACATTGGCACAGTTGTAAATTATTTAAGTCAAAATACGCCTGAACTAGCTATCGAAATAATCTCGTTGGTTGATGCAAACACCTTGATCAACAAACTCGATAAGACCATACTCTATATATTAATTAGAATACATCTTAAAGGTGTAGTTACTAACACTTATAACAACAAGTTTCATGTTGCATTATTTGTTAAACACTGAATATTAGTAAAAAATTAACATGAATTTTTACAACCTTTCTTAAGCAAATTCACGAGAAGGCTTACTTTATATACATGTACATGTATGACATACAAATGCATTGCAGTTAATGGGTGCCGATGCAATTATAACTCAAACGATGGTCAATAAAGCACTGAAGTACAAGTCCATAGCTCTCTCCCATGAGATCGCTATTAGTTCTGAAGAGAGTGGCGAAGAAGATGCATCTGAACTAATAGTAAACAAGTGCCATAAATACATACATGAAGGATTCGAAGAAGCTGAAGATGAAAACGAAGCGCTAACACAAATTATGCGACTAATGCAAACGAAGGAAAATAGTTTGCAAGGTAAAATCAATGAGATGGAAAATGAAAACACAAACTTGAGAAAATTGTTAGAGGAAGAAAGAATATCAAATTTGCGTCCTGAAAATATTGAATCCATCTGACGAGCAACATATATTATCGACCGTGACGAAGATGAGAAGAAGTGGCATAACAATGTACTAAGGCAATTAAAGCAAGACATATCAGATCTGAAGTGTTTTTATGTAATGATGACATTTTTTTTCCAGTATTGTGGTGTCTTTCGTGTTTCGATTGTACATACATTATTCATAAATATGTACCCTACCTAGTATGATAACAAATACTGAAAAGGAAACCCGTGGAAGCAACGAACACAAACAAGAGCAAACGTAGCACACTGGGTTGTATCGAGTGCGTTCAGGATAGGTTATATACGGTGCCACACCTCTCACACATCCTTAGCACCGGTTTAAGAGTAGTTCTAGTTTCAAGCTACAGTGTCTGTGCTCAGGACCACCACACAGCATTAAAGGAATTCTAGTGTGAATCTCAAAAAAAAACTCAACACATACATTGGAAAGAAGTAGACGACTCGGTTTTATTAAGCCTGTTCATGACAGGCTATAAATGAATGCTACTGATAAAGGGTCCCTTAGAATTAACGAACACAAACAAGAGAGAAAAGTAGCAGATTCAGTTTTATTGAGTCTGTTCATGAGAGGTAATATTAGGTGCAACATCTCTCACGCCCCATAGCGTTAGGACCGGTTTAAGCAGTATTCTACTTTAAGACCGCAATATCCGTGGGCGAAATTAATCGATGTGATAAGTAGATATTAAACTTAAACACTCTTTGTTTAAACAAACGATGTATTCATTTGATGAATTAATGCATTAATTATTGAGGCAACTCTGATATCCCCGAATGAATAAGATGAGATGATTCATAAACAACAGTTCTTGACAAACTGCATGTCAAGCTTAATTCGATGTCAAGTGATGCGGAACAATCACTGGGGGTCCCGCAGTTAAAATTTGGTTATGCAAATTGTAAATACCCACTTTTCTATCAAAGATCATAAACGTTTGAGAAGTATGATATTTGTGTAACGTACAGATAGACCGTATACTGTTGTAACTACTACAGGCTGCCCGCCTTGAGCTGTGCCTAATTATTTACAAAACATAGCAACCAAAGTGATCAAATAGGGCGCTGCATAACGTGTGGTGGGGGAGGGGCTAATAACATGGGCGAACCCACCAAATATGGTAAAGTTCAATCCATCGATTGTCAGTTTTGCATAAGTAAAGCCAAGCATTCATCCAGTGGGGGTCAGAAAGTATGCTCTTAATGGCAAGAAGTAAACCACTATTACGTCCGGCTAGAATAACAATGCGACGTACACTCACCGGAGTTGGCACAACCAACATTACACTTGGAGAAATATAAACAGACGGTAATGGCAATTCGTCAACAACAGCTATAGATAGATTGCTTAGTGATATCGTATTCTTATAGATTCATTGCTTATTGATAACATATTTATTAGACAGATTGTTGATTGAATATCATACTTGAAATGGATGCCGGGTATCCTGATATCATTCTTCTTATAGATAGCAATGTCATACTTTGTATAGATACATCGCTTGTCGATATCATACTTACTATAGATAAGAGTGCTGAGTGATACAATGCATCTTATAGACATATACATTGTCTACTGATATCATCTTACTTATTAAATTCTTGTACGGATATCATACTTGGTATAAATACATCAAGGCAGTAAAATATGTATTTGTTAATTTACAGGTTCTCCAAAGGATCACCGTATTGACTCGTTAAAGAAACATATCCACCAAACAGAGGATTCTGGGCAGATAGATTTCTCAAAGGTACTACTTTTAAACTCATAAGAAACACAAATCATGTATGTTTTTAACTAAATTGTTGGAAGTATTCTATAATTTTGAATATAGCGTGATCTTGTGTGAGTTTTTATGAAAACGCCACATTAAAGATGCGATGAACACTGGCATGTGCATACCATCTTCAAATGGCTCAAATTGACATTTAAATGTTGAGTTCTGCAATCTAGGAACAATCTCAGTCAAACAGTCTTCGGCGATTTCTATTTTTTTCTTTTATAATTCATTTTTATATATTAGTATTTAGCAACAAATTGTCTCAATGTCTGTGACGAAAACATTAAAGTTTACATTTATTTTTTACTGTGATGGATACATATTGTTCCTGATTCATATCTAGATGACACTGTTGAACAGTTCGCGTTAGCTTATTACATGAATATAAACGTGTATCGAGATAAGGGCTTACACATCTGTATCAGTCTTCTTTTCATTTAGCCTTTCCAACTTAGTTATTCTGACGTATACAACGACTCTAGTAGTATACAAGATGTCAATACATTTTCAGTCAGTGCAGCTCGATGAAAGCAATGCTGAATTATCAACGGAAACAGCGGTTAAGAGCACTGAAATTGAACCAACAGGTAAGGACAAACACGCATACTATCAGTTTATATTTCTTTTTAAAGTCATAGTAGCTATTTCTTGCTATTTCTTCCCTTTTATACGCCCGTTTTGATTGTCCTGTCCGTCCGTACGTCCGTAAACAATGCGAATTCCGTACGATAATTCCAAAAGTATGAGACCTACCCTCATGAAAATGCATAGGTAGATTCCCCTAGGTGAGAGAAGGAAATCTGTTGTTATTTGGGTCAGTAGATCAAAGGTCAAGTTCACCATGACCTTAAACGGAAATATACATTCCGGACGATATCTACACAACTATAACACCTACCCTCATGAAACTTCAATCATGGTACATTACCCTAGGTGAGAGGACGATCCCTTCTGCTTTGGGGTCAGTAGGTCATAGGTCAAGGTCACACTATGATCTTATATGCAAAAACGCATTCTGGATGATAACATCGAAACCATAACACCTACACTCATGAAACTTCATAGTAAATTGCCCTATTTGAGAGGAGTAACCCTGCTGTTTCGGGGACCAGTAGGTCAAAGGTCAATTTGACATTATATGGAAATACGCATTACAGACTATAACTTCGAAACCATAACACTTACACTCATGAAACGTTAGAGGTACATTACCCTAGGTTAGAGGAGGATCTTTATTTTTTTGGGGTCAATAGGTCAAAGGTCATGGTTACCATGATCTTATATGAAAATACGCATTCCGGACAATAATTTCGGAACCACAACACCTACACTCGTGAAACTTCAGAGGTGTATTGCCCTCGGTAGGAGAAGGTAACCTGTTTGTGTTGGGTCAGTATTGAAAGGTCAAGGACGCCGTGACCTAAAATGGAAATTCGCATTCCGGAATATAACTTCGAAACCTTAACACCTACACTAATGACACTTCACTGGTACATTGCTCTGGGTGAGATGACGATCGCTATTGTTTTGGGATCAGTAGGTCTGAATGTGAAAGTCGCCAGGACTTCAATTGGTAGTACATTGCCCTAGCTGAGAGGAGGAACATTCTTTTCTGGGAGGTCAGTAGGTCGAAGGTCAAAGTTTTCATGACCTTATACTACAATCTGGATAACTTCGAAACCATAACATCCACACTCATGAAACTTCATAGGTGCATTGCCAAATGTGAGATGGGGAACTGTTGTGTTTTTATCAAGTAGGTCACAGATCAAGGTCACGTTGATCCTATATGAAAGGTCACATTTTGCCGCATAACTTCATAACATTAGCACTCGTGAACCTTCACAAGCGCTTTGCCCTTGTTGAAAGGGAGAACCTTCTTGTTTTGGTTGTCAGAAGGTTAAAGGACAAGGTCACCAAGCCCTTTTAAAGCGTAATACTCACCAACATGGGCTTTCTAGAAGGTCAAAGTCATATTAACCTTACACTTAGGAACTCTTTTATCATAACCATAATAACCCAAAGGGAGTGATTGTATAAGCCATATGATGTGTTGCACAATCGTAGTGAAATAAATAGGTATAACCTAAACTAACATATTAACTTTGAGGAAACGGGCGTATAATGCCACGTGAGGCGGTGCTATTGTTGGACAATGCTGTTCTTTCTTTCTAAGGTTTATAGTCCCTCTACCATATGAGCCCCCGGGAAGAATCAATCGTTGACTCGGCATTATGTTTGGACTAAAAAGATTTTGATTTTGAATTTTGAATTGAGAGACTCCACCTCAGAGTCGACCAAAGTGTCTGAATTGTCTGCTGGACAATGCTGTGAACTGCGGACGTATTATTAATGTATTTAAACGGTGATCAAAACAATTAAAAATAAGAAATAAAATAACTTCAGACAGAGGAGACAACAAGTAGAATATACTTAGTGACACTTTTATTTCTACATATACATGTATAATAGCAGATACAGGTTCATGTAATTTACGATTGATCTTAAATCTTTATCAACTTCTCGACTTCTGTGTCTCCAATGTCTTCTCTAAATATTACCACGTACGTTATGTACCCTAATGTATACCCCGATACGAGTATACATGCTTAGAGTTAGATTTAATTGATTTTATTGCACGCCATGTTAGTATTAGTCCGGCAATAAGTAACACTGACACGTAATGTAGTGTTTTATTCAATTGATTATACCAAAATGTGAAACTCATTTGGATAACGCAATTCTGTACTAAAATGATATCTTCCTTGTTCCAAATGCATAAACATGTATGTAATATAATTATCTTGAAGTAAGAACTACATCGGCTTTTTTACGTAATAATTAAGGAAACAGGTGTCTGTCTTTTGTCAAAATGTTTGTACCATAACAATATTGCATCTTTAAGTATGTTTAAGTATTTATTACCAAGTTATTGCCATCGATTATTTGAAGTAATCGAAGTTTGTTTTTATTCCGCCATATCTAACTAGTTAATTGGTATTGCATTTTCACTAATTAGGATTCAGTATATGCTTCCTTAACTTCATTGACAATGAGAAATATAAACTCACTGAAGCGATAGAAATAACTACTTTACTTACATATGTAGAAACAATAACTACATCGATGCGCTCTTTATGGTGGTGTCTATATTTGTGTTCGCCACCTCAAGAAGAATTCGGGTATGACGCTGCTAAACAAACGTGCTTGAAGTCATGTTTTACAAACATCGAGTAGTGCATAGTGGCAACAAGGCAACAAGGACACGAGGCAATTGAACCCGGTTCTAATGTGCACTAAACTTCACTCAACATATTGTCATTCCGATCAAACGGGACAGTATAAGGATATCCCCACCAGGCTATATCCTCTAACATCAAGTCAACATTAATAGGCAGTATATGTAAAAAATATGACCTATTTATGTGTCGACGTGCCGTAAAACACCATTCATTCACGTTTAATATCTTACTCCCCTTTTATTTTGTCCTCCTTAAACATAATGTAGAAAGGATCCTTTATGGCGGTGACGCTAGGGCTAATCATGTATTTCTGAACGCTATATGGCTATACTCATGCCACTTTTAGGCGGAACATAAGTGCGGCTCTTCGACGTTTTAGTTACGGTGTTATGTCCGCTGGGTGGTATGGGTGGTCTGATGCGTTAGTTTTATATGTGTATACTCTTCACGTATTCTTGGCATTTGTCTGTCGGATATCCACAGCAAATGTGTCCCCTTGTTGAACTCCGAGGTGGGTGAGAAGCGTGGAGAATGAATATCAATTCACCATCATGGGACCCAAAGACGCACAAAAGTCTGAATCTGATGAGGATATTTCTCATTTAAATTGGCCTCGTTTTCTCAATATTATCTCTCTAGAGGATGACAAACCTATAACTAGACTCTCTCCTTTTGCCATCTCCAAGGCTTTACTTGGCATCGCCGGTGAGCCAATGAGTGTTAACAATCTCAATAATTGAAAACTTCTTATTGAGTGTGCCAAAAAATCACACTCTGACAATCTCCTTAAAATTCAAGCTTTCGTAAACATCAATGTTGAGGTTATTCCTCACATTTCTCTCAATTCTTCAAAGGATGTAGTACGTTCCAGGAACTGGAGCACTGCACTCTTGAGGAATGACTCAAAATCGTAAGTCTCAAGGTGTGACTGAGGTAACGCGCATCAGTACAAGGCGGATTGGCAAACTAACTCCTACCAATATTTTTGTTTTCTGCACACCAAATCTTCCAAAGACCATAAAGACTGGATATATCATTCTACAAGTCGACCCATTTATTTCAAACCCTTTTCGATATTTTAACTGTCAACTATTTGGTTACCAAAGAGAAAGATGAAAGCGAGCTGCTCCTGTCTGTGCACTCTGCGGCCAGGAGAGTCATAGCGACTTCGCGAATTGAAAAAAAACCGCCTCTTGCGTAAACTGCAAGGGGACCCACGGGGTTTTCTCTAAGGAATGCCCGAAGTGGAAGCACGAGAGGGAAATACAGAATGTTAAGATTGAAAAGAACATTTCTTTTCCCGAAGCTATAAAACTTGTTGAGGGTCTTACTCCGCCCACTCCATCTGGCAGATCGTATGTCGATGCGAGTAGGGTTGAGAAACCAGCTACCAGGTCTATCGCGGCGCATACCGTGTTAACCTGGTCAATAGACTCCGACAAGTTTGCTACTATTCCACTCTCTGCTCAGAAATCCTCTAAAACATTTTCAGCCTCTCAAACTGTGGTCCTCTTAAATAAGCCTCCTGTAGCTCCCAAACCTAATTTTGATGAAATCAGATTACTTTTAAACAAACACAACCCTGTTGCATTTTGTCTTCAAGAAACTTTCTTGAAGACTAGTAATAAGATATCTTTTAAAATCTATTCATTGTACAACTATATTTGTGATACAGGTGATAAAGCTTCTGGAGGAGTTCCGATTATTGTGAATCGAAACATTCCTCACAGAACTGTTGCGTTGACAACTGGTTTGCAAGCTGTTGCGGTCAGTGTTTTACGGTGCACAGAGTTATAACAACATGCTCATTATATTTACCGCCCAGTTCTTCACTAGACCTTAAAGATCTAAATCACCTAGTTGCACAATTACCATCACCTTTTATACTATTGGGTGATTTTAATGCACACAACTACATTTCGCGTTGTAAGGATATAAACGGTAATGCAAGAAAGTTGAGGATTTCTTAGCCAAAAATAATTCTTAGCCAAATCACATACTTATTTACATCCAGCTACATGCTCTAATTCTTCCATTGATTGAACAATATGCGATCCAACGATCTTGATGGATTTTCGTGGAGTGTTGGTGACGACCTACAAATGTATGTGGAAGTGACCACCTCCCCTTATTTCTAGAAAAATATCAGCTCTCCACGACTCGAAAAATCGCAACGATGGAAACTTCGAAAAGCCGACTGGGATACGTTTTAATCTCTTTGTGAGGAACAATTAAAGCCTTCCGTTTTCGAGGATGTCGAAGACGTAACTACTCGTTTTACCAAAACCCTTCATGATATAGCTGATCAAACTATTCCAAAAACCTCGGTAAATCCAAAACGCCAACATAAACCATGAAACGATGATGACTGCAAAAAGGCAGTCAGCGATCGTAAAGCTACATTGAATGCTTTTTAATTCGCGGCCAACTCAAAATAATTTTAGATACTTTTAGAGTTTTTGCTTACGAAAGTCCGTCGTACTATTAAGGATAGCAAGAGGAAATCCTAGAGATCTTATGTCTCTAAGCTGAACTCTCGCTCATCTCTTTAGAAGACATTGGACATGGTCCGGAAAATAAACGGTAAAGGTAATTCTAGTTGTGTAAATCATCTTAAAACTGACAATGAAGATATTACATCTGTTAAAGATATTACAAACACTTTGGCAGAAACTTTTCTAAAAGTTCTTCTTCTGAAAATTGTCAACCAAATTTTCTAAAAAATAAAAAAAAATAAAAGAACAGAAGAAGCTGAATTTCAAGTCGAAACATTTGGAGAAATACAAAAAACTGTTCACTCTCAAAGAACTTAAAAAGGCTTATGATACATCAGCTGGTCCTGATGATATCCATTATCAATTATTAAAACATTTACCTGAAACCTGCCTCTCTACACTTCACTTCATTGTTTTATCAAGTCCTGGTGTGGATTGCTCTCTGTATGTTGATGACTTTTTATATGTTATCGTGCGAAAAACATGAACACTATTGAGAGACAACTTCAACAATGTCTGAACGCACTTTATACCTGGTCGGATTCTAAATCTAAAACTAATTGTATGCACTTTTGTCAACTACGTAAACATCATGAATACCCTCATCTAACACTGGATGGCTCACCAATACCACTAGTGGATGAGACAAAATTCCTTGGTCTTATTTTCAATCGTAATTTAACGTTTATATCACACCTTAAATACTTGAAGGCCAAGTGCCTTAAAGCTCTTAATCTACTTAAAGTTGTTGCAAACTCTTATTGGGGAGCAGATCGTAAAGTACTTTTACAACCTTATAGATCTCTTATCAGATCCAAGCTGGACTACGGCTCATTAGTATATGGATCGACTCGCAAGTCATATTGCAGATGTTCGATCCTATACATAATCAAGGATTACGACGACTCGCCTTAGATGCCTTTCGTACATCAGCAGCCAAAAGTCTATATGTTGAAGCGAATGAACCATCACTGTCTCATAATCGGGACGAATTAGCCCTTCAATATGCTATTAAATTAAAATTTAACCCTTCAAACCCAACTTTCGATAACGTTTTTATTCCTAGTTATGAACCTCTTTTTCATCGAAAGACGAAGGCCCTTCGACCATTTGGTCTTCGTATTAAACCAAAATTAAGAGATACTGAAATCGACCTAAATTTGATTGCCAAGTATAAAGTACCACAAATACCACCGAGGACTTTGGAAACACCAACAATTATTTTTGATCTTTGTAATAGTAACAAATCCAGTACAGACATTAATGTCTTTCAAAGCAAATTTAATGAAATTAAATCGAAATACAGTATACAACATATATAAACAGATGGTTCTAAAGATGGAGATAAGGTAGATGCAGCAGCTGTTGTTCACAAACACAGCATAAAGAGCCGCCTGCCTGACAAGGCCTCTATCTTTTCAGCTGAACTTAAAGCAATTGAACTTGCCTTAAGTATATTCAGGAATCTGACGATGACCATTTTGTAATATTTTTTGATTCCCTTTCATCTCTTCAAGCACTGGGTAATATGAAACATGATAACCCAGTTGTGCTTCAGCTTTTAGAAAAGTACAATTCTCTTATAGTTGATAACGTCATTATTTTTTTCTGTTGGCTTCCAAGCCATGCAGGAATACTTGGTAATGATGGAGCTGATAGTGCTGCTAAAACAGCATTAGATTTACATATATCTATTGGTAAATTACCTTATACTGATTTTAACAAAATATAAAAAGATCGGACAGGGAAAGTAGCATTCAAGGAGGACAGTCAACCACAAAACACAGAAACAAACACACAAACAGACAAACAAGAAGGCAAAAGTAATAATAAATGCAAACGCCATCACAAACACAAAAGGATTGACAATAAGGCTACCGCCTTGAAACGGTCAGTGGCAAAGTAGGCCACTGGGGGTTTAAACCGGTTCTAGGGTGCACCAAACCTCACACATACCCTACTTCATCCCATTAAAACGGGACAGTGTAAATAAAGAAATCCCCGCCATGATCTAATCTCTAACCAACAAGGCAGCATGAATAGGCGATATAAGTAAAACACAAATATGCTCGTGTAAATATAATACAAAAAAAACAATAGCCTAGAACGCCACAATGCAGGTACTCAATGACTTGGCAGAAGCAGGGCAACAAGAGAATAAACCATTAAGGGCACGACAAGAAAGAATATAGACAAACATCAAACGCCTACGTCCCAATGGGCTTTAGGTAGGCGTCATCATAGGGTCCACAGCCTGTCCGGTTATCAAAAACAAATTGTAAAAGTTGTATTAACACATTTCTTCGTAACTCTTGGCAAGTCGCTTGGGATTTGTCAGTTAACAATAAACTCCATTCAATTAAACCGTTACTTGGAGAATGGCGTTCTTCTAGTAGACCCATTTGTCGAGAAGAAGTTGTCCTAGCCCGGTGCAGGATAGGGCATACACGTTATACTCATTCATATTGATTACAAGGTGAGCAATTTTGAAATGTATACCCTGCTTTGCACCGTTAACGGTCAAACACATCATGTTGGAATGTGTAGATTTTGATCCTGTACTACAATGTTAATACTATGAAAGAGTTATTTGATACTATAGATTTTAGTCTTGTTTTAGATTTCCTAAAAGAAGTCAGACTATATAAATCATTATAATGTGTTCTTATATATATTTACTTGTTTATATACCCGTTGAAGGGCATTTGTTGATTTACATATATAGTTTATATTACTACCATATCATCCCTTATTTTTTAATAGTTTTATCTTTATATATTTACATTAATTTTTAATAACTACTTAATTTCTTCATTTTTCGTCAGTTTTTGCGCACCATATGACCTATGTATGTGTCGACGTGCCGTAAAACACCATTCATGCATTATTTTACCATATGTTGAAATATCTTATTGGTGCACTATAATCAATACTTAGTTAAATGCAAAAAATATTTGCTTTATACTATAATTAATATTAATGATGAAACAAATTCAAGTTATGTAGAAACAAGTAATGTCACTGTATGAAGTGGTTTTTACCTGTAAGTTTGACCTTGAGCTTGGAGCCACGGACCTAGATTTTGCGCGCGACACATCATCTTGTTGTGGTTAGCACTTATGCCAAGTTATTTGAAAATCCGTCCATGAATATCTGAGTTATTAACCGGACAGGAAAGCACTTCTTTGTGTGACCTTGACCTTGGGAGTTATTTGAAAATCCGTTCAGGAATGTCAGAGTTGTTGACCGGACACGAATGTACGGACGGACGGACTGACTGACGGACGGACGGTGCGACTTTAGGAAGGCGTCATCATAGGGTCCCTTTAAACTAAAGCGACACACAGATGTGTTACGGTTAAACAGGGGTAGAACTGAAAGTTTTTATGCGCTCGCAAACTTTGACCAGTGCATACAATTTCAACTTACCAAATTGGAAATCTACATGTTCCCAGATAAACCTTTTTTCCGGCCATGTTAGCAGTCAACAAACATTGCTTGCCTTGTATTTGTCAATGTTTGCAAGGAGATGTTGCTGCACTCAGGACATACAGTGACAGGTTTACATGATGGATCCATCCAAAAAATGGCATGACATTCACAGTACCGTAGAATAACACACCTCCAATTGAGTTAATGAATAACTAAGAATCGAACCCTTCAGAATGAGATGCCAATTGTTTACTTCATTGCAGCAATCAACATTGTTAGTTTTCTCAAAAATTACAAATTATCATCGCCCTTACCCACTAAAACGTGTTTGGCCAAATATGTATATACTGCCACCCCATAATTTAGCTTGACTTCTTGAAAAAAAGCAAATGTGTGTGTAACAAGTTTAACAGTCACTTTCTTAGGAAACCACCACGGTGGCATAGTGGTAGAGTGTCCGCCTCGCATGCATGAGGTTGTTGGTTCAATCCCCGGCCAAGTCATATTTCATAAATATTGTACTGGTGTTTCCCTTACTTGACGATCAGCATTATAAGGGTAGTGCTAAGGACAAGTCTTCGAAGTATGATGTAATTATAACACAGTGGAGATATGACTGAAAGATTGTTTACACTGGTACACTTATTTTTTATCACAAAAGTAAGGTTGTGTTTTTAGAGCATTCTAGAAATATGGTATTTAACAGAGCTCTAGATGAGCTACGTATCTGCGTAATGTACAGAAATATATGAGCCAAAAAATACGTTTTTGTTCTGTGCGTATTTAAAGGGTAAACAAATGTGAGAGAAATACACAATATTTATTTCAATGCGTAGCGAAACAAGAGGCCCAAGAGGGACTGTGGACGCTCTACTGGCTAAAGATAAAGTTTATATATAAGGGGATATAACTCTTTCAAAAATCATAAAGCCGGAACATGGCGATGACATACGCAACTAGGCTTGTACTGATTATCCCTGCCAAGTTTCGCTGAAATCCAGAAGAGACAAATCTGGATAATGTTTGTCTATTAAAACCTTTAAAGGGCCATAACTCTGTTAAAAAAGAATAAAAATATCGGACAGGGAAAGCAGCATTCAAGGACGACAGTCAACCACAAAACACAAAAACAAACACGCAAACAGACAAACGAAAAGACAAAAGTAATAAAAAATGCAAACGACATCACAAACACAGAAGGGTTGACAATAGGGCTACCGCCTTGGAACGGTCAGTGGCAAAGTAGGCCACTGGGGGTTTAAACCGGTTCTAGGGTGCACCAAACCTCACACTTACCCTACTGTCATCCCATTAAAACAGGACAGTGTAAATAAAGAAATCCCCGCCATGATCTAATCTCTAACCAACAAGGCAGCATCAATAGGCAATATAAGTAAAACACAAATATGCTCGTGTAAATATAATACAAAAAAACAATAGCCTAGAAAGCCACAATGAATATTGAACCGGAATATGTCGATGATATGCCACCTACGCTTGATATTGATCATCCTTGTCAAGTTTCGTTGAACTCCAGTCAGGGATTTAGGAGAACTAGCCCGGTGTATGTTTGTGTATCAAAAATATTTAAAGGGCCACAACTCCGCCAAAAGTCTGTAAACCGGAACGCGATGATGATATGCACAACTAAGTTTGGTGCTGATCATCCCTGCAAAGTTTCATTGAAATCTGGAGAGGGGTTAAGGAGAACAAGTCCAGACAAAGTTTGTGTATTAAAACATTTAAAGGTCCATAACTCTGCCAATGATTCATTCAACTGGAACATTGCGATGATTTTCACAACTAGACCAGGAACTGATCATCCCTAAAATGTTTTGTTTAAATTCGGCCAGGGGTTCAGGAGAACTAGTCAGGACAAAGTTTGTGTATTAAAACCTTTAAAGGGCCATAACTCCGCCAAAATCATTCAACCGGAAGACGGTGACAATATGAACAACTAGGCTTGGTACTGATCATCCCTGAAAAGTTTCACTGAAAGTTTCACTGAAATCCGGCCAAATGAAGGCCCTTTCGTCTTAATGAGGTCAAAATATAGCATATTTCAGAAAATGAAGGGCCCTAACTCCAGTGGTTTTCGACATTTTCCGAGCTTTCATCGATATTAACAATATAATAAAGTTTGGTAAATATCGGATGAAAAATGAATGCCCTATCATCTTAAAGAGGCAAAATATAGCATTTTAAACTAAATCAAGGGTCATAACCCCGCTGTTACTGGCCCGATCTAGGTGGTTTTTGAATTTGTCCGAGCTTTCATTGATATTAACAATCTGGTAAAGTTTGGTAAAGTTCGGATGAAAAAAGGAAGGCCCTGTCATCTTAACGAGGCAAACTATAGCATTTTAAACAAAATCAAGGGTCATAACTCCGCTGTTGCTGGTCCGATCTGGCCGGTTTTGAACTTGTCCAAGCTTTCATTGATATTAGCAATCTGGTAAAGTTTGGTAAAGATCAGATAAAAATTAAGGCCCTATCGTCCTAACGAGGCAAAATATAATTTTTAACCAAATCAACGGCCACAACTCCGCTATTACTGGTCCAATCTGGCCGGTTTTTGAACTCATCCAAGTTTTCATTAATATTAACAATCTGGTAAAGTTTGGTAAAGATCGGCACTAGCCATATTTTTTATAGTATCAAAATCCAAAATAATATTAAAATGTTTGGAAACTTAGGCAGCAAAACATCCACAGAGTTCTTCAAGTATTCATTCAATGTCATCCAACATTGAGAATGATTTTGCTTATAGCTTTTCTAATTTCAGCTATGATGACAGCTGAATTTAAATCTGCATTGTTAGAACATAATATTTATGTTCTGTAAATCTATATTTTGAAAACCATTATTGTCATTTGCGCTCGCTTAACAAAAGTGCTCATAAAATGATGCCCTAGTAATTTTTTGACAATATGTTTTTATCAGATGAATACATGTTTAGCCATCTCCAATAAGACGTTGGGTCAGAATGTTTGAGACCTTTCAATTTCAATAGACGCTTGCAAATTACTAAATATTCCATGCAAGTTAATCTCCTGGTAAAGAGGTTATATAAGCTCGTAAAAGAGCCTAATCGTGAAACCAGAAATTGTGTTTGCTGACAAAATAAATGGACAATTTCTTTTCATTTCTGCCCTATTAAAGTAAAAAATTCTGCCGGCTGCCGATGCTTATTGAAAACACTGCAAACGATGCACACATCATAGATACGTATGTCTGTGATAACCTCTAAGGTTTGGAATAATATTTGCATATAAAACCTTTAATGTTTTTAATTTCATAAATCAAACACCTTCATTTAACATGTTCACGTAAATTAAACAACAATAAACAAAAATACGTTTGACCAAAGATATATTTATATGGTATTGGATATACAACATCAACAATGCATCTTTTTGTCTTACAAAATATTAATAAAATGCTTATTTTGGTTAAGTTATAAATGCATTAGAAAATCGTTGCGTAAAATGCAATCAAACTGTACATTTCTTAATATTGCGATGAAATGCATACTTGATACACAATATATATAAGTGAAAGCTACGATCATATTTAAATTGCCGTTTTAAACAATTAGTAGATGCATTTATTGAACTAAATTGGTTTAAGGTAAAACTCTAATGCAATAAAAGTATATAGGTTTAAGAATGGAAAATAGCATGCAACTAATTCAAAATTTAATTTAAGGGGAACCGCGTGAAATTAAAAAGTATGCTAAATGACCGACACATAAGAAAATCACGCATTTTTCACTTCGGCTTAACAAAATAAAATCTTAAACAAAGGTGTTACGTTATAATTTCAGCATTACTTGTACCATTATTTTTAGTGTTACATATTACATTAGTACATTTAGTAAATGGTTTGTGAATTCTGTGACTTTTGAATAATTCATGATAATAAGCATGTGCACACTAAATGACTGATAGTTGTTACAACATTATTTGACTTAATATCATTAAAACAATGGTTTGTAAACCCAATCAGTAAAATCATTAAAACAATGGTTTGTAAACCCAATCAGTAAAATTTCCACAATATGTCAGTTTCAATTAGATGACCAGTTTATCCATAAATAGTTACATTTTCTTAGGATCACGGTTAATATAATCGATTTAGGCTAATTATTAGGCCGTATTACCTACTGATAGTTTAAGTCGGTAAGTATTGATTACTCTGTATATTGTATATTGTATTTTTCATTGCCAATTGAATTTGCTGATTTCATTTAGTTTGTGGTACAGTGTGGACCTACGGTGCCATTGCGTTTGGGAATTTTGATTTCTAAAACAATTTTTTTCTCAGTTTTCAGATATTTTTTTTAAATTTAGAGTGTTCTAGAAAAGAAACTGATGGACACCTTTAAAGATCAGTTGGCTTGTGTGTGATTATCAGTTTATAAGTATACATTTTTCAGGTAAAAGTGCGGATAGTTTGCACGGATTGTCAAGTGATGGACACCTGTACAAAAAGGATGTAGATAACACTTTAACACAGGCAGTAACACAATCTTTGGGAGTACACATGGAGTCTGTGGGTGCCCTGATATCTGGTGCAGGAATGGGGACAGTCTTTAGAGTTGGAAGCAAATATGTCATGACAGCTTGGCATGTTGTGCGGGCAATAGTAGGTATGATGTGCATTATAACTTACACTTGGAGAGTGTAAAAAACGACGCTTAAATTCTACAATAACGAAATTAATTTATCATGCAAATAATGTTTCTACTATACAAATACAGCTACTGTCCACTAACCTAATAGTTCTCGCCCAACTGCTGTATTATGCTACTATAGTGCCATATAGGCAAATACATCAGCTTGAAAAATGAAAAAAAATGAAAAGTCCAAAAATGCAATAAAACTGAAGCCAGAGTTTCTGGGGGATTAAGGGTCAAGATTTGATTCTTATTTTATTTTACAGTGTATGTAATTCGACTTTGTCAAATGTTAATTCTGAAATTTGTCAAAATAATATTTCTACAAATACCACACCAGTGTTCAGTCAGATATACGCCAAAACGAACCACTGCATAGCTAAGTTAAGAAAAAAAGGGGGGGGAGCATGCCCACTGAACCCCTAGCTTGACGGGACTATATATGCATTTGAGGTCAGCTACGCCCTGTTAGTGGCTACACGCGCTATTGTTCAATGACTTAAAAAGTCAGGAATCAGCTATTTAAACTACAAATATACACAATATAATTTAAGCTTATCAATTTAGAAATACAATACATTATCAAAAGAAGGTATTTTGCATTTATTATAAATATAAATATACTTAAACGTCGAAAACGTTGTTTGCCAAAGTTACTTCCCCTGACAAACTATCCTCCATTTGTATTTTGACGTCAGCAATTCCATTGTTTTTCAGGTAAATTATGTTATTTAAAACAGTTGCATGATAACAAAATTACATGGTTTGTAACTTACAATTTCAGTTGTATTTTATCTCGTGTCGAAAAGTGATAAATACTCGCCAGAGGCTCGCAGTTATCCCTTTTCTTACACACGCCAAAACAGAGCTGAAATTCTAAGTTTCTAAAAATGTAATTCTTATATATCTACTAAATAATACAAAATAGACGCGACATATCATCCGAAATCATTCAACAAATGTTAGTAGAGAAGTTCTTGAGTGGTGCCCTTCACGCGTGTGTTTTCGTAGCTTCTTTCCCAACCAAGCTGTTATTACAATATACTGATACAAATACTATTTCTAAAACTGCTCAATCAGTTATAATAACAAGTGTAATTTCATTTCATGTTCCTATCGATAGCCTCTATCAAGTGTCTTTTGTCGGCGATCAATATTCATTTCCAGTAGGAAACAGATAATACATGTATAAAATATGTTATGAAGAAATCTCGGAACCAGCTACATATATGTTTATTATGCCCCCCTTCCCATATTCCTTTGCAAATGTCCGTCGGTCGGTCTGTCCCGAAATCTTCTTGTCTTTGCGATAACTCAAGAACGGCTGGAACTACAAACTCGAAACTTGGCAGGAATGTTTGTTGCCATGGTCTAGTTGTACACCTCCTATTTTGGGTAGACTTGCGTAAGAAATGTGGTTGCCATGGGTGGTTGCCATGGTAACAAAACATATAAAACAAGGTCACTCGGTCCATCAAGAAATCTTCATGTCTTTGCGATAACTCAAGAACGGCTGACACTACAAACTCGAAACTTGGCAGGAATGTATGTGTCATAGTCTAGTTGTGCACCTCTCTTTTTGGGTAGATTCGTATGAGAAATGTGGTGCCATGGTAACAAAACTTGTAAAAAAACACTAAACATCGATCTTTGCGATAACTCAAGAACAGCTTGAAGTACAAACTCGAAACTCGGCAGGAATGTTTGTGTCATGGTGTAGTTGGGCACCGTCCCTTTTGGATAGATTCGCATAAGAAATGTGGTTGCCATCTTGTAGAAAAATCACTAAAACTTGCTTATTTTTTAAAACTATTTTTTTTCTCATAGGAAACCTTGGTTTATGGGTTAAATTGTTTGAATATTATTTTTTTTGATTTTAAATTATTATTTTTTAAATTGTTTATGTTTTTTTTTATCAGTTTTACATAAAGTTATAAGGAAAAACTTCAAAAATCTTCTTCTCTGAAACTACAAGAGATAAAGGTTTAATTTTATTTAATATCAGCTTTTGGATCCTCTACCAAGTTTGTTCAAATGGTGAACCTGGGGTCAAATTTGGGCCCCGCCCCGGGGGTAGCCAGTAGAGCGATACAGGCCCTCTTTTGCCTCTTGTTTTTAATATACAACTATGTTGTGATTTTTCTATATTTAAACCTAAATAACAACATTAGTTTAAAATTATTTTTTAAATTACCTCCCTTTATTGAATGAATATTATGATTAAATTTGATTCTACTTAATATTGACAAATTAGGCAACCCATGTGACCCATGTGAAAGGTAAAGTTAAAATACCTACATATATAAAAGAATAACTGCCAATGATACACTATGTATATGTGGAAAAAAAATGCTTGGCTCCATAACTCAAAAACAGCTGGCACTCAAAACTTGGCGGTAATGTTTGTGTCATGGTTGTTGAAGTGGGGCATATATGTTTTATAAACATCTCTTGTTAAACTTGTTTCGCTGGTACTGACCTTTCAGAATTTCTTTTTTTATCTTCGCCGGACGAAGTTATAAACATGTAATTCATGTATAGTTTTTTGGGTTGGTCACTGTTATACGATACGACATAGACATAGCTAGTCATATCAATCAAGATTCAGTTGCCGAGCAACACAGCTTTATCACTGTGGGTAAAATAAAAGATTAAAATGCCCTATCACGGAAAATAACCTAAATTACTGATTGTTACTTTTTCTGATTTGAGTCTGGGCAGATTCGTATCCTCTCGACTCTTTTACCGGAGTGATACGGACGTTATCTATTGGTTATACTTGTATACGATTTGTCACGCATCTCGTTTGCGTTTAAATTGTTGCTTCCATCCCGCTTTCTCGCCAGATTATTTGCTATAGAATCATTATCCGTGGATGAAACTTACACGAAATGTGAAAACACTCCCTGAAATTGATTAAAACTTGACCGTTCCCTAATGTCAACACTTTTTATGTTTGTGATGCCATATCTTCCCTTTTATTCATCTTTGTAATTGTTGTTTGTTTCTTTGGGTGTTTTGGTTGACTGTCTTCCTTGAACATGTCCTGTTCGAGTTGTATATCTACTTTTACCACTTAGTTCTTTTGTGATCGTCTTTCATATGTGTGTTCTTCGTTTCCGGTAATCTAACAAGATCGCCTTCTTTACTAAGAATATACATGTATTTGTTTTGGACCAAATGGATGGATACCCTCTACTCCGAAAAGGCTCACGAAGTTGTAACGTGCATGATGCTTGGATTGAAGTGTAATGCTTTTATGTTATTTATTAGCGCGCAACGCTATTATAACGCGTTTACGCTTGCAACAGAAGGGATACAACGATATGATATATAAATACATGTATCTCGTTTTTAGCCACTTAACACAAGTAGAGCAACTTCAGGTTCGAGTGGGTGTCTTGTCGTTAGATAAGTTTACACTTTCGTATCACTCTAATTATCACTCTATAATTATTCTTATAAAGACTCAGATACATATAATATTGATAATGAAGTACTGGAGAAACTTAAATTGAAGTAATTGGTCCAACCAATAGGATACTCCGTACCTTTGCACTTGTGCCAGTTGTAAAATGTCCATCACTGGTGTCACTGTAAAAATATATTTCAAAATAAATTAAACGTCGGAGCATTAAGAGACACACATTAACAAATTGTTCTTGTTTTTGAAAATTGTATCTAACCATGACACATATAAACCGTAAGTGACCATACCCGAGACTTCCGATTAACATATTCTCATAAAATCTCCCTTTTGAAGGCATAACAACATAATATCGATATATGTGTTTTTTAATATTCAGATCCATTGAAAACCGGTACAGTAGATTTCTGCAGACTCGAAAAAGATAACGTGTTTATAAATTTCAATGAAGATACATCACAGCATGCTCCTGTTCAATATCGAGTTGGGAAAGATCCAGTTTTCGTAAATGAACACTTGGATGTTGCTGTGCTGGAAATCAGAAATCCAACAGGGCTGCCGAAACGATTTTCCCTTTGTAAAGACAGTACTATAGAAAACATGAATATTTCAGATGTTTCTTTCCTAGGATATGGACACCCACGTTGTCGGATTATATCAAAATTTTCATATACTGATGTTCAAGCAGCACGTGACTATGTGGAGAATAACAGAGCCTACTATATATCGGCGTTAAAATCAAATGGTAAAAAACCATCCCTTTTAGACCTCGGCTACCAAGACGTTAACGATGAGTCAACATTTATATTCCATTGTTTTATGGAACACGGCGCTTCAGGAGCACCGGCAATCACATCCTTGGACCCAGATGAATTAAACGTAGTAGGTATGTTAACTCATGCAATACCACAGTTCTACTTTGATCTGCCAAAGCAAGTTCAGTTCCAATTTCCAGACAAGTATAGATTTGAAATGGGATCAAGAATGACACACGTCCATAAAGCTATGTGTGAAAGCCGTCCAGGTCTAGCAAAAGACTTGTTTGGCTCAAGTTCATGAACAGATGCATATTTGCTTAAAAACAACACAGATCTAAGTAAGTTCAATTGGCATGTAACGTGTTCCTAAACACCAGAGCCTACTGATTTGGTCTATAAGGTGCTAGTGTATCTTTATCGCATGGGTACAAAATAATGACCAATCCTTGTCTATGATGAAGTGGGTGTACGCTATAAGAATCTTTCATGGGTATCCGATGAAAATAAGGAATTCCAACCCGAGTTATAAGTGTTTTTATCGGAACCGAGGCTCTGCCGAGGTTCCGATTGATTAAAACACTTATACCGCGTGTTGGAATTCCCTATTTGAACCGAATACCCATGATAGATTATTTTTCGTGCATATCAGAGACATTTTGTGCGTTGACGCACACCTACCAACGTTTTGCATGTTTTTCTGCATACCGGATGTTGCGCGCGTGACCTAGGATGAGATGGAAATATCTAGCCCCGGTAAAACGACGGATTTCCTTGTCCGGTATGCAATAAAACCTTATCTAATTAGAGCTCATATTTTTGTTAAAACCAAAGTCGTATATTGTTTCGATATGCTCATTGTATGGAGTGGATCAAATTTAAATCCTATAAGATCGGTATAATTATATGTCTTTTAAGCGCTCGGAAGTATGTAATAAGTATGCAATACTGCATTCGGAATAGCTGTCTAATTCAAATTAGTTTGATAAAAAAACAAGGCTGGAACAATTTCGTTACCATCTCGCCGTTATTAATGTGCCTATCCAGAAGGTAGAGACTGGTGACGTAGGATTTTGTATTTGTATTTGTTTTTTAACTTTGAGTGCTCCCAACCTATGTTGGCCATACATAAGTAACGTATGTAACGCCGTAAAGGGTGTAGTGATTGTATGTAACGATACTTCATCTCAATCAGTATAATAAAAGTGTTAGTCAATGGTATCTTGGTGAAAACCTACCGATAGACGAATTTAATCATCTTGAGGAGGCATGTTTATAATCACGAATCTTATACAAAATTTCAGAACCTGTTGCGTATTAAAACCAAATCGATTACACCAGCATTTGAAAAAAAATGATTTACTTCATTAACAGTTCTAGGGAAACTGTTATAAGTCAGAAAAGCCGAAAAGGTAAACAAATTCAATATTTAAGTTAATAACTTAAATATAGACATGTTCCGTTATTAGTAGACATTATTCATTACGTGGTCCGAGTATTACCTTTCATACCCCATCCAACCCCTTCTCCAGGAAGCCAAAACGGGCTTGGCTGGGGTATGAAATAAAACCTTAATTTCGGCTTTAAATGTTTGCATATTGTAAAATTAAAACATTTAATAGGTAATTTCGAACAGGTTATCGCATTTTTTCAGTAATAAATGTTTTTAAACTTGTTTTATTGTCGAAGTATCCGTTATAAAATCCTGGTAATATACTGAGCAACTCTTCTAACTAGACTACGTACATAATCGGCTCTATAATCTTTATTAGTGAGTGAAATTATCTGAAATTGTACAGACAACAACATTAACATGTTTCACATTTTATTCCGTAATTTCAACAAAATTTATTGAAATTTATAATCACAATTTTTGAGCAACTCTTCTAACTAGACTACGTATATAATCGGCTCTATAATCTTTATTAGTGAGTGAAATTATCTGAAATTGTACAGACAACAACATTAACATGTTTCACATTTTATTCCGTAATTTCAACAAAATTTATTGAAATTTAAAATCACAATTTTTGAGCAACTCTTCTAACTAGACTACGTATATAATCGGCTCTATAATCTTTATTAGCGAGTGAAATTATCTGAAATTGTACAGACAACAACATTAACATGTTTCACATTTTATTCCGTAATTTCAACAAAATTTATTGAAATTTAAAATCACAATTTTTGAGCAACTCTTCTAACTAGACTACGTATATAATCGGCTCTATAATCTTTATTAGTGAGTGAAATTATCTGAAATTGTACAGACAACAACATTAACATGTTTCACATTTTATTCCGTAATTTCAACAAAATTTATTGAAATTTAAAATCACAATTTTTGAGCAACTCTTCTAACTAGACTACGTATATAATCGGCCCTATAATCTTTATTAGTGAGTGAAATTATCTGAAATTGTACAGACAACAACATTAACATGTTTCACATTTTATTCCGTAATTTCAACAAAATTTATTGAAATTTAAAATCACAATTTTTGAGCAACTCTTCTAACTAGACTACGTATATAATCGGCTCTATAATCTTAATTAGTGAGTGAAATTATCTGAAATTGTACAGACAACAACAATAACATGTTTCACATTTTATTCCGTAATTTCAACAAAATTTATTGAAATTTAAAATCACAATTTCATTTTTTCCAAATCGAGCGGGCAATTCGAAAGTCACAAACAGTACGTAAAAGTAAGTCAAATAATTACAATACCTGATAGTGAGATATCCTAGCCTGGACCATGCCTATTGCTCGCGCTCGTTCTTCCATATTTAGTCTTCGCATTTTTAAAATATTGTGTTTTTATTGTGTGGATATCGTTTGGCTATAACAATTCGATTATAAAAATAAAAAATTAGCACGAGACAATTCAAAAAAGCAAATTTTCACAAAACGCACGTGCATTTCGTGTGAGGTAATGTGACAGCTATCGACCCGGTTTTTCTTTACACATATACAGAGTGAATGGTCAAATGTATGAGTAATACATTTTAACTGTGTACGACTTAAAATAAAAAAATATTGCAAAATAAAAATAGTCTAGTTAGAAGAGTTGCTCAGTATATAAGATTTCCCATCGCTTAATGTAATTATGGGGGGACTACGTAAGGTCTCATGACTTTGTGTTCGTTCAATTTAGTGTTTTATTTATGTTTTGGCGCTTTCCTATGTCTGGAGAAAATTAAGAAATGGCTATGCATTGTGTCGTCACATAGTTTGTAAACACCACATCATTACATTGTTTCGAATAATTATTGATGTTCTGCCAATCTTGTTACAGTGGATCAATGGTTACAACATGTTGACCCTTATGGATAAGAAACCAGTGTCAATGCATATCGAATGGTTAAAATATCATTTCGAGTCCAGTATGGTTCCCTGGCCTGGAACAAAAAGGAACGACAGAGGGGTAAAATCCCCCGAATTCATGTCAATTTTGAAATGTGTGTCATATTTATAAAAGGTCTTCATCATGATCCCTGCTTTTGTTTTAAGGCCAGCTAGATTGGGGGCAGATAACATTGACTGTGGCTCTAGTAATAAATAAAGTATCTAGAGCAGAATATGAAGCAAAAATGAGATATAGGGTCCTATAGAAACCACAGCGTCCGAACGTAATTGCATCGTAGGTCCGCACTGAACTGCAAACAAGGACTTGATAATACAATAAAAGAGATAAAAAAAACAAAACAGAAAGGGTGGTGAATACAGGGTTACCGACTTGGAACGGTCAGTAGGCAATAGTATGCAATAAGGCGTACTGGTAAGCTTGAATCGATTTTATATGCGCACAGTCGTCGCTATTATCCTGTCTTCAGCGCCCAAATAGACAAGACAGTGTAAACAAAACTACACCCCATCAAAAGGAATTCTCTTTCAATAAAGTATATATCCAGAGAAACTAACTAAAGAAACACATACAAATTAATAAACATCTCAGGATGTATCCAGAATATTAGTAGTTGCAGCTAAAGAGAAAACCAATCTAGGGTACGACCAGAAAACCCGAGGGACGAAAGCTCATGCACCCACGTCCCTTAGTTGGGGTTTCAGTAGGTGCAATCACCCTTGCTGCTTGTTGTTGCCAATGTAAATGATGGGTGGGCCTGCAACTATATAGCTATGAAAGGCGACGGTTGGGAGATAAAATTGTTTTTGAGTAAGTAAATAAGATTTGCGAAATGGAACTTATACAATTCGACGTAGTTAAAAAAGTTATTAGGGTTTTCCTTAACTTTCCTCGTGATCTAGTATTAGACACTTTGTCGAGTTTTGGACCTCCTCTTTTAACCGTCCTTAAGTTTACAAATATTATTTCTTATGGATCGTTGATACTATTTCGTATCTCTAATAACTAGTAATTGGCCCTTATTTCGCTTTTCACAGAATGGTATTACTTTATATATGAGTCTATTAGTAAAACAACGTAAAATAAATCGTTCACCTCTTCGGTTACACTCTGCGTAATCAATGCACATTCCACAAAATAACACTTCATTTTTTAGAACTAAACCATATGTACGCCTTACACCTTTAAATCTTCATTCGGCAAACTCGTTTCATGTTCCTTGTAATAATATTACTAGGGTTTTTAATAATGGCTCTAAAGTTTCAGTTACTCCTCTAGGATCACATGTTTTGAGGAAATACCATATACATTCTCCTTTCAGAAATCATTTAGGTCATTCATGACGCAGGGTGTTTCCCACTATTAATAAGTTCCATGCTAAGAGGTGCAGTTGTTGCAATTATTTATCTTGCAAGTCCACCATTAAATCAGCTGTTAATGCTAGAATGTTTAATGTATGTCTAGCTTCAAATGTTGATTGACGTACACCTCACGTCATTTATGTTTTGACTTGAAATGCACCACGTTGCGGTATACAATATGTTGGACAAACAGGTCGATCTTTAAAAGTTCGATTTCGTGAACATAAATATAATGCAGGTAATCCTAAAAAGTTAAAAGATTACTTGTACAAACTCTTTCGTCAATCAGGTCATACGTTTAGTAACGTAACTATTCAACCGGTTGAATATATAATTTATGAAAATGATGCTACTAAAAGCTTTAAAATAAAAGCTAGACATATAGCAGAACTTAAGTGGATGAAAAACGCACAGACACCATATCCACGCAGTCTGAATGACAATATTTATCAACAAGGAAATATTTCTAAAGATCCTAATATTGGCATTTTGTATATATTTTCTATTTGAAAACGTAACTCTAGGTCTCATGGTCGTAGGCGTAATGGTAACATCAAACTTAAATCGCGTGTAGTTATTTCAGTCGGTGATTTACGTACTATTTTTAAACAGTCTGGAAAGCACTCTATGCTTTCACGGCTTAACTCTCTGTCCATGTCTTCACTTAAGTTAATGGACGAGGAAGCAGACAAAATATTCATTCTTACAGATCCCTTGTATAACACTGCTTCCATAATTCAAAGCTACACACAACATGTTCTCCGACCCCATATTGACAAGGAGTCTGATCACGTCAGGCATTTTCTAAAGTTACTATATCTTAATAAAGGTATTGATTTCATTGACATGCCTAGTATTTTTCGAGATAAGGCCAAGAAAAAAATAGTCGTGTTTCAGGTTCCCGTCCGACCCTATATTTTGTCCCGACCCTAACCTTTTTCCCTGTTTAAAAAAAGAAAAAAAAAAAAAGAAAAATAAATCTCGGAAATACTGCGATTGGTGTATCTCGGATGTTTACGCTTTTTTTACCCAACAATGACTGCCACAGCAAGGCTTATGGTCTTCAAGGTCGCTATAAGCGACAACCAAGAGTTATATATAAGAGGTCAGGAGTTATATTAGCTGTATTCCTACCGACAAATTGATGGCCGATATTATCGGGGAGGCTCGTCCTTATGAATATAACGGCTATAATATTACTGCCACCGGTTCTGTATGTATTTTTCCTAGCAACACAATAAAAAAAGAGTCACAAATATATTCTTCGGCTCACACGATGAATGTTTATAAAATTGAAATATTAAAAGTAAAAAAAATGTAATTTTATTTTATTGTATGTTTTACGATGTTGATGATTTTCTGCTTTCTTGAATCATACGTTCCTCTATTAAAAATAGCATTCTATGCCACTCCGTGGTGGACCTGAGTGAAATCCTGTTTTATAGAAATTTATATTTGTTGTCATGTTATTAGACCTGTACAACTAACTACGGTAGCGATTACGATAAGGATTACGATAAGGAATACCGACTAAAACAGAGGGGTTTTCTCAACAGGCAATACGCCTTAAATGCTCGACCAAGCGTTTGCGCATCACTATATATAGGTCAATGAAATTTATTATTGACACTACATGAACTTGTAGGGAAAAGTGGGTGGTCTGCCACTACTACAAAAAATCGACCGTCATATATAGCCTAACATGTGCTGAAAATAACGTACACCACAATTCAACCAAACAACCAACCATCATTATTTTAGAATTTATTAAACTAGTTGGCATACATGATATGATGAGATGGTTTGCAGAGCAATATATCATTTTTACAAACGACCAATTATTCGCCATGCTTCCTTTTCTAGGCCTCACCTAATAAAGTTGATATTCGCTTCATACCATCTTTGCAAACTGGTTTAATTAACTTAATATTTATTGCATTTTCTTGAAACTTTCCTTTGAAACAATATAGCGCTTAATCTCAAATATACTTAATTTGTTCAAGTAGGTGAGACTATTACGCTCGGCTGCGCACGCATATAAAGTGGCTATTCCGCTTCAAGGAGGGGAAATGAACTTCTCTGTTGATACCGACACGTTCACGTCGTGGGGAAGGGACGTCAAGACTGATTGGGACCGACTATCCCAGTCGGTGCTGATGACTAAGATCGGTGTCGTCTCCGTTGTCCCGCCCGCCATGGAACATCGCCAGGAACAACCAACGAGGTGAAGAAGTTAGCTGAGCGTCGACAGTTTGTATGTGGAACCCCCCGAATGTTTGGTGTGGCATATATGGGCTATGTATATATTGAATGTGTGGTCGACGACTCAGCAGCTTAACGGATCCGACGAGGGGAAGCCTGGCGAGGTACATGGAGCAACGGAGTCAGCAACCTGCGTGCCTATAGAACTTGAGGCCTCCGGGGACGCAGGTTGCAGAGGCGGGGTGGCCCAAAGACAGGACCCCGGCCCAGTAGCGGATGTAGAGCAGCACCACCTAGCGGATGTAGGCCAGCACCACTCCAGACAGCACTTCACCGCCGCAGCGAAACAACACAGAGCGAGAGCGACAAGCATCAACACATCAACAATAGAACCGACGCAGTCATCACATCACACAGATACAACCTACACACCACAACGATGAAAGTGCAAACATAATGCCGGGTCAACGTGGGATTCTTCACGGAGGCCCATATGGTAGAGGCACTCTAATCCTTAGAAGACAACAAAAAGGAGGTGAACTGACTTGACTGTACGCACTGCATGCAGATACTGGATTGCATCCGGTGTGTCTTAACATAAAATGGATATTCCACTGCAGGAAAAGACACTAACAGTAGAACTGTAGTGGTTTCTCTCTTCATTAGAATTGTTGCTGATACTATTATAGCGACGGGAAAATAATGTAAATACAACAATTCGCTTTTTCCCCCGCTGTTTATTCGGTTCTGCAGGTATTGAATGGAAAATCCATAAAGCGTGTTTTTTCAGCGTTGTGCGGTTTTAAACGCCGACAATCAATGGCAAATTTACCATAAAGCACTAACGCGATTCACGGATTACGCCATTTACTACGCCAAAAAAAATGAGCACGCATGTATTACATACATTGTAAAAGAAAAAACTAACCTTCAATAGTGGCGGCCTCATCCAGTTAACTGATAAATTTGATTGTTCTAGTGGGCATTCAGGGCGATAAGCGCACGCGTTGCACGATCTTTCAGTTTTTCAAAACCCCACAGGTTTTTTATGACAAGTCAGATATTGAAATAAAAGGAAGGTCGTACAATTTGAGTTTGCATTTAAATACATTTATTGGTGCAAAGTAATCAACAGTTAGGAATATGTAAAGCAATTTATTTGCACTATTTAAATGTGTAAAAAATGTTAAAAAACTAACAAAATGCCGTGACTTAAAAAAAGAGAGCAAAATTGCCGTTTGACTCTTTAAATGTATCCTGGTGCGTAACATAGGATAGCACAAATTGCTGTCCCGCAATGAATATTCTTGTAAATAATAGGTAGTTTTAGTTTCATTCATTATATTTAGATCATCTAAAATAGGAAATATCAATATTTTTCCACACCACAAAAACACACATTAGAATTGACACTTTCTCACTTGACAATTCGATCTCCAGTGGGATTCGAACCCGCAGGAATGAGAGGCGAGACAGTTTTAGACGCAGCGTCTTCACTATCCCGGCTACGGCGGCAATTTTAGGGTAAGACATAGTGAGTTTTACAAGTTGGGGGTGCTGGGTCCGCCTTATTCCTTAATCCGCCTTAGTACATGATAAATACACTTTTATCCCCTATGTCTTACCCTAAAATTGCCGCCGTAGCCGGGATAGTGAAGACGCTGCGTATATTTAACATTTTTATCATGCAGATGTGCACTTTTCTGGCCAATAAAGGGGTGACCTATTAAATTTTGCTTTATTTCCCACCCTAGAGCTTTATTAGGCAGGGCTACTTCAGGTCACATGAGATCAACACTGCCGGGACTACTTTTGACATAGTACCCGTGACCTCCATTTTGAATTACACTTCAGTCCTATTTTTAGAAGTACACGTTTGTTTACATTCTCCTGTGATAAAAATAATTGTTAGATTGTTGAAAATAAACAAATACATGCAGATAAATTTACTTTGTTACTTTATTACCTCCAAAACAAGTTAATAATAAAAACGCACACATTTGATGTGGACTTTATTTGCAAATATGTCCGTCTGCTCGTCCTACTGAAAAGGTCATGGTCACAGTTTAGAGTTCATTAAAGCAGCACTGACACTGTATTTAAGATGTCTGATGATATTAATCCATCTGATTTCAAGCTGATCTGGGAGGGAATTTTTCTCAACTGATGAAGATGTTGAAGAAATTGAGGTTGATCAGGCCTTTTTACAGCGGTTTGGCTTGAATATTGGTAATTATGAAACTGTTGTGCCTGAGGCTGTTGCGGTTGAACAGATGCCCCACCATGAAAACCCTACCACGGTTGAGGTGGTTGAACAGTTGCCCCACCATGAAAACACTGCCACACCATGAAAACACTGCCACGGTTGAGGTGGTTGAACAGTTGCCCCACCATGAAAACACTGCCACGGTTGAGGTTAAAATTGAAAACCCGATGGTTAAAATGAATGATCCATCAGGAGGTACATCAGGTGCACAAGACGATTGTGAAATGGGTCCTGGAATAAGAAAGAATGAATGTGTGTCAATGTCAACCGCAGAGATTCATCAGTTTATTGATGATCAAGAGAATAAAAACACAGTTAAAAAAACTCTAACTGACATAAAAAATATTGACCGTTTTTTGAAAAGAAGAGGTGAAATGCGAGAAATATTCCAAATTGAACATAAGCAATTGGATGAGTACATGGCAAACTTCATTTTATCCGTAGGAAAAGAAAATGGTGAAGAATACGAACCGAGTAGTTTGAGAGGAATGGTTTCAAGCGTTGATCGCAAACTAAAGCGTCACCGATATCCTCATACCATTATGCAGTCCGATGGACCAGCTTTCTCGCTGACCCGAAATGCCCTGAAAGCAAAACAAAAATCTTTAAAGAAGATGGGAAATGGAAATAAAAGAAATAGGCACAACTGCTAACAGATGAGGAAATAGATATTATGTATGACAGAGAAATCCTAGGGGGGAGCAGTCCAGTGGCACTTCTCAACACTGTCTGGCTCAATAACTGTATCCAGTTTGGAGTAAGAAGAACTAAGGAACAGTACGATCTGAGGTTAGTTTTAATAAAGCAATATTGGCTTCCGAATCGAACAAAACGAGTCTGTGACTTTATGCGTAAAAAAGGTTTGACAATCTCTTAAGGGGATGATTAATTTTTTTACTTTCATAATTTTTATATTGAGAATATTATGTCAGTGCCTTTTACTTTCAAGTTTATACATGTTATAAGGCGAGGCTTAGAAAACGAAGAGCCGAGCCATTCTTCGTTTTCATGCCGAGCCTAATAAACTTGATAAAAGGCACTGACATAATATTCTATTTATCATGTAGATTATGCACATTTTCTGCATGAATTACTATTATTACATATTTCTCAGAATGTTACGCTTATCGCTGTAACTCATGTTACGCTTATCACTAAACGCCGAGGGATTCCGCATTGATTTGCTTTATTGGTCAGTGCCTAATAAAGCAAAATTTATTAGGTCACCCTAAAAAATTTATTATTAGGCAGAAAAGTGCATATCTTCATGATAAAACATTTATTGTGCATACTATGTTTATAAAAATCACATTTAATAAATTTATTTGCACTTTGAAAAACTGAATACAAAGAGGCTAAACATTTGAATTTATATTGAATTATGAAAATGCTTATAAATCTGTATAATATGAATAACATGCACATAATGAAAGGGGTATTTTTTTGTATATTAACAGATGGGGAGACATTACCCAGAAAACCGCATCCGACAGGATCACAGAATACCTTGAATTGAACGAGCGACAGACAAAAACAAGAACTGGGGAAAATGTATGTGACATTCGCAAAGTAACACCCAAAATGTTTGCCAACATTACACGAAAGGATCCCATAATATTTTATAAACAGTACGCAAGCAAAAGACCAACTGAAATGAACGATCCAATGGCACTATTTTATATTGCCCCGCGAACAACTCCAGTGAAGACTGAAGAAGATCAGTGGTTTATAAGTCAAAGGGTTGGGTCAAAAAAACTTGGGGGATTATTAAAAAAGATGGCATTGAACGCCAAATTAAATCCAGACAAAAAAATAAGTAACCATTCCGCTCGCAAGCACGAAAACGGCAGAGCCGCGCCATTCTTCGTTTTCTAAGCCTCGCCTAATAAACTTCATAGTAAAAGGCACTGACATAATATTCTATATATATATAGCATTATAAATGAAACCTCGACAAGTCGTCTTGATATGTTAAGAATAATTGGTAAAGGTAATATAAATCCGCAACACGGTTTAAGAGATTTGTCGGAAAACATAGATTTAAGCTTCACAAGCTTCACTGCATTTCGTCGATGTGTCATTGTGCTTGAAACTTTGAGCGATTCCTTGTATCGGAGTCTATCTTCCGATCATGCAAAAGAACCATACAAAAAATAGTAATAATAATCGAAGAACAGTCTCCCGGATGCCTATGTATCCGTTCTTTTTCTCTGGAGAGGCTCTTAATAACATATACGTTCAAATTCTCAATCAAACCGAGACTGCAATATTTTTTGTATTGAGCGTGTTTGGCGATTTCCAAATGTCCAAATTAAATTCCAGAAAAGAAGACGGATTACGATATATTATTGATATAGGTAATAATAATGAAAAGATGCTTTCAATTACATATTTTAAAGATAATTTTAACATATTTTGTTAATATTCTACATCACGAAGGAACGAGGACTGATTAGCAAGTAAAAATAATCAAGACCTGACATATCAACATGGAATTGTAAACAAAAAATGTAAATCTATAGCATTTTCCTAAAAAATCTGGAATCGACACAGCTTTTCTGGGCACGATCTGAACCGGACATGTTATCCATTGGTATTCTTAGAGGCAAACCAAAAACAAACAAAACGTAGACATAAAAGTCGAACAGGAAATGTAGCATTCAAAGACCACAATCAACCGCAAACACGCATAGTAACAAACAACAATTACACAGATGAATAAAAATCACGCCAGGTTATATTCTCTAACAATCAAGGCAGCATGTATAGGCAATATAAGTATAACACATAAATGATTATGTATATAAAATATAAAAAACTTAAGCCAAGAAAACCACGAAGCAAGTACGCAATGACTTTGCAGAAGCCGTAGCAACAAGGGAACACACTGTTAAAGGTACGACAACATAATGTTTAACATGTGGTAGAGGCCGCGTTGTGTACGCTGTAGTACAGACAGCAGAAGTGTTTAGTCGGCATTATTATACTGTGTTTATTCGGAGATTTTAATTGTCACTGCGGTTATAACACAACTGACATCAATGATTATTAAAGTAGATATCCTGCCAACAACAGCCAAAGTTTACAACATGTGTACACGTTTCTAAACCTACTGAAGACGAGGTATATATAACTTATATATTTTGAAAATCCAAACTGTATAGACACAATATAAACGGCTTTAATCAGCCAGGCCAAACCCGAAACTGAAGAGTCGAATTAAGAGTTACCAACTCATAAATCATTTTACACATATTCATTTACGGGTATTTGAAGAACCCCTTATTATATGATCTGACCACGTAGATAGAGCGTTGATAAACGGTTGTGCAGTGTGATTTTGTCGTTATTTGGCGGGTCTTATTTACTATTATTGAGTAATCATCTAAATTATTTATTAAAATTTTAGCTCGTCATGTCAGACACCAGTATTTAACTTACAACGGAATACTTGCTAAACTGCCAATTTATAAAAGAGTATGAAATGAGAAATTTAGAAATCGCAGAAAACGATAAATGCAAAATGACTGTTCATGAACGATAGTGAAAAGAGTAGTCCCTGGTTGAGCACAACTCAATATTTAAAACGCCAATTGTACAGGAATTTGAGCCATCCCGAAGGCATTTGACGGTGAACTTGGAAACTTCAATGAGATATTTTCACACCATTCAATGTACAACGTGTATGGTCCCAGTTTCTAACAAACTGTTTTGTGCTTGTTATCCTTTTTAGTAACATTAATTGCATTGGATTCAGCGCCGTTGAGCGTTCACGATTTAAGCAAAGAACCTTTACCGTAAACACCTGAAGCACTCTTGAGTACAAGCTAAGAATCAAGTAAAGTACGTTGCTGTCAAACACTTGATATGACAAAGCGCTATATTAGCGATATTTAATTAAGTATGATTGTAACGATGCTATATGATTAAGAACATTCTTAACGATTGGAAAGTATCCTTGCCTAAGACGTATACTCAGTGGAGTGCGTGGTCCAGTGGTAGAGCTTTGGACTCGATTTCGTTCCTCGCCTTACCATGTTATTTATCCTTAGTCAAGATAATTAATCCACATTATTTAGTAGTGGTTCTACCCAGGAAGCCATCGAGAGTGATTTATATAAGTTGCAAGAACTTGCAAACGATGTAAAAGAATTCTTTTTAAACCAAAACGTATACTTTTTTTTACTGTAACAGCCAAATTCCCCGAGCTCTATGAGGCATGGATAGGATATATAGTAAGAGTTGAAGAGCAGATGTTCTCGCGTACATTTTGAATGTTGATTCATTCTAAGTTTATATTCCACGAGAGTTTGATTACGTCAATATATGTTGTCAACAATGTATATCACCTATGTTTGGAAAGTACCGATGATAACTATTACATGACATTATTTACCTGCCATTTGACATTGACATTGTATACGGTCTGTACTGACAAATGTAGCAAATAGCCGTCATACGTTTCTGTCACTACCAAATATTTCGTCAAAAAATCTCTAAGGTTCGTGCAGAACTCGTACATTTAATGAATTTTCACACCGTCAGCTGAAGGAAACTTTTTTTTGAAACAATCAATTGTGTGTTATGTGTTTATGTTCAGAAATCGAAACTGCTTATTGGACAACCCTTTTAATAAGGCTTGAGTCAAAAATGTTTGTACTTGAGATAAAGAAGTGTGATCTCACAGTTCATATCCGTACGCTCTTCATTTCTTTAAGTATACAAGCTACCACCGCGATTGACGTTGATTCCCGTATACAATTATTGGTACAAGTCACGCGTTAACTAACAACGTATTATCGGTTGTAAGCATGCGTCATTTGTCAATGTATGTCGTCAAACCCTATAGGACAAACACCCACACTATAGATCATTAAATACTGCACATATTTACAGGTTGTATTTAGTATGGTCACTGACTGAACGTTTACAACACGTACATGTCATACTCACGAGTGTGTACCATGAGCAATGGGAGACATACGTAACCAGTAAATTATCTCTCTTTCATCCTAATCATCACTCAAAACTTGGTCCAATTATTTGATCTCCTTTGTGTTTATCATTGTAATACATTAAGACGATGTACTATTTCAGTTAGTTATTGTACACATATGATATTTTTAAACAGTTTGATTTTCATTAAAAATACTTGATATGGTACTTTCATTCAGATCAGTCATTAATAATTCAAACCAACGAGCCCAAATTAGGTGGCTCTGAAGTAGAATACCGCTTAAGCCGGTGCTAGGGGGCGTGAGAAGTGTTGCTTCTTTCATTACTTCTCATGAACAGACTCAATAAAACCGAGTCTGCTGCTTTATTCTCTTAATTGTGTTTGTTGCTCTCAAAGATTCACCTTTATCAGTATTTGTAAACACATTTTATTAAGAAAAAATAGTTTTTAGGGTTTCATAATTAGGTACTGACATGCATCCTGATATAAAAAGCAACATATAAAACTGAGGAAAACCAAATAGTAGGTACAATTTGGTCTGGAGACATGAAACTGAGGAAGATCAGTGATGTGCTGTCCTGGTAACCCTTGTCGTGTCTCAGTACTGTAATGACGCAGGTACAGCTGTACCACTAATACATGCTCGAGATAATGCAGAAGAAACAACAGTATTGCATATCTACTATTAATTCACCATGCACGGTCAATGTAACAACAACTAAGTACATATCACTGGAATGATCGTAATTAACGTAGTGACAATAACATGTCAACACTGACCACAACAATTTACAACAGTAAATTATTACAATTTATTGCGCGAATGACGGTAAGTGACAGAGTGCATTCGTATATAAAACATGCGGTATGTGCTTAGTATTTTATGTAATATTTATATAAAAACAAATAAAAGATTGATTCATCAACCACATAAATAACACTGTATCGTCTAACATAGTACGGATGTCCCATGTTACATGGAACCATAATTATACATGTAGTCTTGAAATTGAAAAAAAAAATGTAGACGTTTTTAAGTACAAGCAAAGACAGACGGATAATATAAATGACAACAAACATTATGTAGTACGTCTATGTGTATTTATTTTTGTGTCAATTAATCATCAGAACGTACAGTACCGTAAAACATTTGCATTAGCACATCTGTGTAAAAAAGCGACCACAATTAGGTCACAAAAATTCTTAACTCGTTAGGCTAATGTTCTCGTCCGTGCGGTATTCTAATTATGCAAAGAGTTACACAGGTTTTGCGTTTGATAATTGATGATCTATAAAAAAAGCAATGAAATATGGGGTTGATAATGGACAACCTTGTAGAACTCCACTGAAATAAACATCACTACGATGTTTAACCGGTGTTTAACATATTAATTTTGCGACATCGTTGCAATTTAAGAATACTCCTGTTGTTTAAAGCATGAATCCATACGTGGTTCGAGTATTAACCATCATACCTCATCCAACCCCTTCTCCAAGAAGCGAAAACGGAGTTGGCTGGGGTATGAAATAATACCTTAATTTCGGCTTAAAAAGTTGGCATATTCTGAATTTAAAACATTTAATGGGTAATTTTAAACAGGTTATCGCATTTTTTTCAGTATTTTTTTTTAAAGAAATACAAAAAGATCGGACAGGGAAAGTAGTATTCAAGGAGGACAGTCAACCACAAAACACAGAAACAAACACGCAAACAGACAAACAAGAAGGCAAAGGCAATATTAAATGCAAAAGACAACATAAGCACAAAAGGGTTGACAATAGGGCTACCGCCTTGGAACGGTCAGTGGCAAAGTAGGCCACTGGGGGTTTAAACCGGTCCTAGGGTGCACCAAACCTCACACTTACCCTACTGTCATCCCATTAAAACAGGACAGTGTAAATAAAGAAATCCCCGCCATGATCTAATCTCTAATCAACACGGCAGCATCAATAGGCAATATAAGTAAAACACAAATATGCTCATGTAAATATAATACAAACAAAACCAATAGCCTAGAAAGCCACAATGAAGGTACTCAATGACTTGGCAGAAGCCAGAGCAGTAAGAGAATAAACCATTAAGGGCACGACAAGAAAGATCATGGACAAACATCAAACGCCACCGTCCCAATGGGCTTTAGGTAGGCGTCATCATAGGGTCCACAGCCTGTCCGGTCATCGTGCAATTAAAGAGGAAAGCATAGTGGCGAACTGTAAAAGGGTCCACCACCAAGCATGCAGTTGTTTTATTGTCAAAATACCTGCTAATATTAGATAATAACATTTTCAATCGCTTATTGGAATTACGGCGGGACCACGTAATGAGTATAATGTTTACAAAAGTTGTTATCACAGTCGTTTTTATTCAACACAACTAAGACTATCTATTAAACTAACATGTTATGTTGAAATTAAACAAATTACGTAGGTATTTAAAAAACCACAATGTAATGTTTGTGTTAACCCAATCAAAAACGGGCGCATGAGGGTGAATACATCAGCAATTGATGGATTGTGGTAATAACTGTCTTAACTGTCTCACTGGAAGCGCAAAGCGTATCTTTTAAGTCGCATATAACACCTGTAAATATGCACAAGCAACTACAGCTAGAACACACATGCGTCTGATATAAACAAATTCAAACGAAATAAGAAAATGTTTTAGTGAAACAGACGTTGAATATTTTAAAACAGTATAAATCATTCAATATATTAGGTGATACTACTGTGCACACAGTTTGGATTTATTGTGATAAAGCAAAATAAGGAATTATAAGCTAGAAAACAATATAGGT
Organism: Cyrtodaria siliqua; assembly: GCA_037043455.1. Taxonomy (NCBI): domain Eukaryota; kingdom Metazoa; phylum Mollusca; class Bivalvia; order Adapedonta; family Hiatellidae; genus Cyrtodaria; species Cyrtodaria siliqua. The sequence continues at coordinate 84,233 of JAWPHD010004110.1, forward strand.
AAACGTAGAAGGCTCGATACTGAAGATGACTTTACTACAGTGTTTAAGTTTGAAACTGGTGTGTGTTTGTGCAATCACTTATTTCTCCGGGGTGTTATCACAGAGTCCAACCCCCGATAGAGCACCAACAGCAAAATATCCGCATGTTACGAATATGGATCAAGAAGGGGAGTACATTTTGAGGTAAGATATAAAGCACATGTATAAGACAGAGGCCTAAATGTTGATAATAATCCACAATAAATGATAATACACATATACTACAGACATGATTACAACGTATACACGTACTGTAACAGTTAATACTAATAAATACTGAAACGGGGATCGCTTGGAAGCAAAAATACTAGAGATAAAAGTAGCAGGCTCGGTTGTATTGAGTCTGTTCATGAGAGGTAATGTAGTGTTGCAGCACCTTTCACGCCTCCTAGCACCGGTTTAAGCGATATTTCTTTCTTTTTAATTCATTAAATTGGTGATGATGAAGATTCATATAATAATGACGAGGACACTGATGATAATGATGATGATAACAAAAGACAATGGTGTGATTAGGATGATTATACTTGTAATACCGACATTGATGGTGATGCGCCTAGTGATGAGGATTATAATTATAATGATGATGTTATTGTTGATTATGATGCTGACGACGACGAAGAAGACGACGATGATGATGACGACCATGATGCTGATGCTGCTCGTCTCACACCACAATTAATTTTCCATAGGGTCCCATTGTAATGTTTTTGTTCGTGGCATAGAGATAAAAAAGATTTTGCAACATGTATTTATGCTTAAATTCTTCATTGATCCAATATCTGCATGCTATTAACTTTTAACGAATATTTACCAGATTGAACTTTTTTTAATTTCATGTTTGCGTGACACCTATCAAAACTTAGACAAAAATACAACCCCGTGGAGATTAGACCCATGATGTGTAAAATGAGGCAGAATTAGCTAGAAATCTTATATCAACATGCATTTTTCTGGGATCTCTTCCTAAAATGCTGTAGATTTAGAACCTGGTAAAGATAAATCAATGTATCCTGTAAAATGTAGAAAAGCGAACTTGTTTTTTTTTATCTACCTCCTTCAGCTGTAGGGCAGGAGTATTCAAGGGAGATAATAGTGGTGTGAGTCCTGCTGTTGTTGTAGTTGACGATCTAATGATGATGATGATGAAAATGATGATGATAATGATTATGACACATAACAGCTGCTGCTGCTGCTGCTGCTGCTGCTGCTGCTGCTGCTGATGATGATGATGATGACGACGATGATGAGGATGAAGATGATTGATGATGAGAATGATAATACCGATGTGTAATAATACCATATCATACAAATTACAAAATATTAGTGTAAACAACGGCATTACTGACTTCTCGATGTAATACGGAGACAAAACAACATGCGACGGACATCTGCATTTAAATCTACGTTATGTGGCATTTCTTACGTTATGTGATGAATGGAATCTCACAGTCTTCACTAGTATTTAGAATTGAATTTATTAAACTCTTTGGATAAAACTGAGACGATGCTTGTATAATATACTTGTATCCAACTCGTTCAAAAAAATCAATATTAAAAAGGCACTCGTGTAAGATCGTCTATTAACATATTACACAATTATAATGTTTAAACATGTTATTACAACTTCTATTTAACTTTAAATATCAATTTTATTTTTTACATACATGTTTACTGAGTTTTCCATGTTAAGTCGATGTGAGATTATTAACCTACAATCAGGAAACGAAACAACGTTCTTGACTATGATAACCGACGATGACATATAACTTGGAGGGCGTGAGCGGTAGCTAGCATATTTCACTACCACTCATGAACAGTCTCAATCAAACCGAGACTGCAATATTTCGTATGTGTCGTGCTCGGCCGTTTCCAAGGGTCCATTATCATTCTCTTTTTTGAATGAGGTATAATGCAATGGCATCGTAGGTCCGCACTGTACTACAAACAAGGAGCAATATTTAATTATACCTTAAAAAGACAAAATACAACAGAAATAGTGGTGAAGACAGGTTTACCACATGGAACGGTCAGTAGGCATTAAGGCCTACAAGTTAGCTTGAATCGATTTTTTTTGTGTAGACAATCCTCGCTATTATCCTGTTTTCAACGCCCATATAGACAAGACAGTGTAAACTAAACTACATCCCATCAAAATGAATTCTCCAACAATAAAGTGCACATCCAGAGGGACTAATAAAAGAAACACTAAGATGTTGTTGTAAAGCTATATAAAATACAAATGAATGTTACTGAACAACCACAGCAGTTGCAGCCAATCTAATCAATCTAGGGTACGACCAGAAAACCCGAGGGACGAAAGCTCATGCACCTAACTCCCTTGGTCGGGTTTTCAGTAGGTGCAGTCATAGAGTCCCAAGAGGTTGTCTAGTCATCGCACAAGGGAAAAGTGAAGCGTAGTGACTGACTGTAGAGTGGTCAATCACTAAACATGGAGTGCATTGTAACGAACTTCACAATTTTGTAAAATGGTCAGGAAACCGCCAGATCACTTTGACTTTCGAAGTTTATTGACCACATCTCCATAAAATAAGTGTTGTGATATTCCTAGTCGCAGAAGTGTTTTAAGGTTGGTGTTGTACTTCTTCATTAAGTCTTCGTTGCGGAGGTAGATTTTTGAGAAAGATCTACGTAGTTGTGATAAAGAAAACCCTTCTGAAGAGGTTTACTGTAATAACATGATTTCGATCGCTGAGGTCCATAACAACATTACAAGCTCTAGCGAAACGAATGAGCTGGGAGATATAAATCCCGTATGATGTAGCACGAGGTACATCCCCATCCAGGTGTGGAAAGTTAACGATGTTAAATTTTGAATGTCAAAGTTGACTTATTTATATAGGCACGCAGGAATGCATTTATACGCTAATTTATTAATAATAAAGCCCCATAAATCATCTGTGATGTGTTTTACATTTAAAGTAAGCCATTTGTCGAAATAGTTTTGATAAAAAGCTTCATTCATATTTGAATACGATCAGAAACATAAAGAAACAAGACTCCCGAATGGCTCTGAGTCTCTGCCCTGACAACATAGCATAGAGTATACTGATTATTTTTGAGTCTCTCCTCTGACAACATAGCATAGAGTATACTGATTATTTCTGGGTCTCTCCCCTGACAACATAGCGTAGAGTATACTGATTATTTCTGAGTCTCTCCCCTGACAACATAGCGTAGAGTATACTGATTATTTCTGAGTCTCTCCCTTGACAACATAGCATAGAGTATACTGATTATTTCTGAGTCTCCCCCCTGACAACATAGCGTAGAGTATACTGATTATTTCTGAGTCTCTCCCCTGACAACATAGCGTAGAGTATACTGATTATTTATGAGTCTCTCCCCTGACAACATAGCATAGAGTATACTGATTATTTCTGAGTCTCTCCCCTGACAACATAGCGTAGAGTATACTGATTATTTCTGAGTCTCTCCCCTGACAACATAGCGTAGAGTATACTGATTATTTCTGAGTCTCTCCCCTGACAACATAGCATAGAGTATACTGATTATTTCTGAGTCCCTCCCCTGACAACATAGCGTAGAGTATACTGATTATTTCTGAGTCTCTCCCTTGACAACATTGCATAGAATATACTGATTATTTCTGAGTCTCTCCCCTGACAACATAGCGTAGAGTATACTGATTATTTCTGAGTCACTCCCCTGACAACATAGCATAGAGTATACTGATTATTTCTGAGTCTCTCCCCTGACAACATAGCGTAGAGTATACTGATTATTTCTGAGTCTCTCCCTTGACAACATAGGATAGAGTATACTGATTATTTCTGAGTCTCTCCCCTGACAGCAAAGCGTAGAGTATACTTATTATTTCTGAGTCTCTCCCCTGACAACATAGCATAGAGTATACTGATTATTTCTGAGTCTCTCGCGTGACAACATAGCGTAGAGTATACTGATTATTTCTGAGTCTCTCGCCTGACAAAATAGCGTAGAGTATACTGATTATTTCTGAGTCTCTCGCCTGACAACATAGCGTAGAGTATACTGATTATTTCTGAGTCTCTCCCCTGACAACATGGCATAGAGTATACTGATTATTTCTGAGTCTCTCCCTTGACAACATAACATAGAGTATACTTATTATTTCTGAGTCTCTCCCTTGACAACATAGCATAGAGTATACTGATTATTTCTGAGTCTCTCGCCTGACAACATAGCATAAAGTATACTGATTATTTCTGAGTCTCTCGCGTGACAACATAGCATAGAGTATACTTATTATTTCTGAGTCTCTCGCCTGACAACATAGCATAGAGTATACTGATTATTTCTGAGTCTCTCCACTGACAACATAGCATAGAGTATACTGATTATTTCTGAGTCTCTCCCCTGATAACATAGCGTAGAGTATACTGATTATTTCTGAGTCTCTCCCCTGACAACATAGCGTAGAGTATACTTATTATTTCTGAGTCTCTCCCCTGACAACATAGCATAGAGTATACTTATTATTTCTGAGTCTCTCCCCTGACAACATAGCATAGAGTATACTTATTATTTCTGAGTCTCTCCCCTGACAACATAGCATAGAGTATACTGATTATTTCTGAGAATAAAAAGATTGATAGTTTTTTTTTTGTGTGTTTTTTTCCTGTACATCTCCTTAAGATGCAATTGTTCAACCCGAAAAGAAATATTTCTATAAAGTTCTATATACAGTTCTATGTTCTATAAAATTCTATATAAAGTTCTATCAAGTTCTATGTTCTATAAAGTTCTATCAAGTTCTATGTTCTATAAAGTTATATAAAGTTCTATGTTCTATAAAGTTCTATATAAAGTTCTATGTTCTATAAAGTTCTATATAAAGTTCTATCAAGTTCTATAAAGTTCTATAAAGTTCTATCCTTATACTAACGTTGGATCCCATGGCGTGGTCTTTTTTTACCCTGGGATTTATTTTGTACAACTATGATAGTTTATTATCTAGCGATCATTTTTGATTAACAACTGTTGAAATCTGTTCGGAGGGTCTTGAGAAGAGAGCGTCCTGTTTACCTAATTGTTTTCTATAAATTTGAAATCATCATTCCTGCAAATTTTGGTCAAATAGGGTAAGTGGTTTTTGACGAGTCGTTTAAAGGATGAATTACCATACATCTCGATATACGAATCACATTGATATCCCTGCGTGAGGCCATCCTTAACCATGAGGACAATCTTTGTTCATGGGAACTACTTTTTACCTACCTCTAGATACAGAACACTTTGGTATTCCTGGGCAAGGCCATTCTTAAACATGTACATATGTGATGATACTCTGTTACCTTTAACTAGCAATAAGTAGTCTTCTACATTGTATTCAAAATATACTCAGTTGCAAAAGAAAGTGTACACTGAGTTTTGTTCAGATTTATTTGTATAATTTGTTTTAGAATTAAATTGACAAATTCTAAAATGAATATGCCATGTTTGGTACCAACGTTTGTATCATTCCATTGCCAATATCATGTTGCCATTTGTTTTTCAACAGGTTGAATCATTAAGGGACTGTCGTTTTATAAAGAGGATAGGGTGTAAAGTAACACAGTTTTAAAGTGTACACTTTCTTTTGCTACTGAGTATATATCGAGTGTTCATGATCAGATGTTTTACGGTTTGTGATATTTGTGTTACCACAGCCAAAATGAATGGATTTGATCTAATCTAAACTTACTTGAAAAAATCCGATCGTTTGAGTTTGAAATTGGCCTTACGGTTTCTAAAGGGAATATGATGAAAAGCAGAGGGTCTCTGGTTTACGTACCAAGGCTCTAACCACTGGGCTATCGAGTACATACGGTTAGGAATCGATTATTCACCATTTACCTGTACCCGGTTACAGATGTAACAATGCTTCGAAAGTGCATTTAACGTATTTCACCAAATTATCTTTATTTATGCATTATTTGAAGTTATATTGATACTTGCATTGCATCAGACATTTGTAAATGTGCATTGCACCTGTGTAAACGTGTATAACGGGTAGATCGCGGTATACATATAATACATGTTGTGCATGATCTCCAAATGTAATCAAATACCTGTAATTTCAGATGGGGTTTCGACGACACGAAAATATGGTTTGAAGTCCAAGTGCACACTCTGGGCTACGTAGGATTCGGTATTTCCGAATCTGGACTCATGGTTCCAGCTGACGTTGTAGTCGGATATATCTCCAATGGTCAAGTTATCTTCAGGGTATGAATCGCCTTTATGTACGCTTGTTGAAGAAACTAATCCGATAATAACGGCAAAATTACATTACAAAACAGTTTATCAAAACTCTATCCAGGTGTTTAGGTTATATAATAATGTATATGTGCCGATTAAGAGTATAGGTTTCTTCACGGGTTCTTAAAATACTCGTGAGTGAATTGGGTAAAATGAATTATGAGTTGCTAACTCTTAATTCGATGTTCCAGGTTAGGGTTTGGCCTGGCTGGTTAAAGCTGTTTATACTATGTATATATAAAAGAAACGCATTGAATCACACACACAAAATGAACAAAGTATAATGTATACAATGCTAACAGTATATCCTTCCCCTCTCTCTGGGATGGCTCTAAATAACCTATACTGTGTTGATGAGCCGTTAAACAACATGTGTTGATGAGCCGTTAAACAACATTCAATTAACAATATATCGATAACAAATTAGTGGATTAACCCAGTGTGAAAGCGTTGTGACTGTCAATCCAGAAGTCATGGGTTCGAAACTCGCATAGGCTATACTACGTTTCAGTTACACGCCCACCACTAGCTTTATATTCAGCTATAGTAGCTTTAAGCAGGTGTAAAGACAAAACTGTATTAAATTATAAATTCGGGCTCCGTTTTATGAAACATCTTACGACCGTTTTGATCGTAAATACTTCACTTTTAATTACACTTTTCAAATAAGCCTGAATTCATTTAATTTTCTTATACATGTGATATTTCTGTACTAGGTGCACACATAATTGTCCAATTGACTGCTTAGGTGAAAAAAAAGTGAACAATTTAGACTTATCGTAAGATGTTTAACAAAACAGGGCCATGAGTGTTAATTAAACGCTTGATAAATACGCGATACCATAGTGACAGTTTACTCAAACAAGCAAGGGATAACCATGTGAATAGTAGTTGGTATCATGATACAGGCGTGATATCCAAGCGTTTCCTACAAGAAAACAATAACTTGTTACCCAATACACGTGATTCTCATCAAACAACGTTCTTTATAACCGTAGCTGAACAAACAGGTGTATCTAAATATTAACGAATCAAATGTTTCTAGATAATGCCCTAAGCTATGATCATTGCTGATACGGGCTGTTTATAAGCAATAGGTACAAATGAACCAAATGTGTTGAATAGTTTAAATAAAATAGCATTGTATATGATACTACGAATAATTGATATATTGCAAGTGTTTATGATATATGCACCGCGTTGCAGGATTACCATACAACGGCGTACAGACATCCAGTGATAGATGGCTCCCAAGATTGGACCATAGAGTATGGTTTCGAGGAGAACGGATGGACCGTGTTAGCCTTCAATCGATCCCTGGACACGTGTGATACAGACGGGGACAGACCAATCACGGTACTATCAATATAATTTCACAATTATTACTCAGAGTGTTCAATGTACTTTGTCTTAACCCGGCAACTGTGTAGGGAAAACTGAACAATTACACATGCAACATCAGGGTGGTGAAACCACGTGACTTTTTGATCGAGTTCATGGCAACATATGCGTTAAACAAACAGCTCAGGTAGGTGTTCGCTTCATAATCGTCCTAATATTTGCCGAATTTCATTCAGTTCAAGTGCACATACCACTCCAAGTGAGCTCTTACCTCCACCACAAATAGTAAAAGGTAATTTGATTTATCGATTAGCCCTCCCGAAGTCTTGAAAACGAAAGAAATATATGACCGTGTACATTTTGGGAGGGCTAATCTCAGAAAGTACTGAATGAATCACACCGCCTTATGCGGCGGAGGAAAGAGCTCACATTGTAATGGTATGTGCGCTTTATTTGAACAAAATTTGTTAAATATTACGAAAGTTATGAAGAAAACCCTACCTGAATCGAGCGCTTTGCTTACATAGTTTGCCGTGAAACCAATCAAAATGTCACGTGATTTCGCCACCTTGAATATGGCATTTAAAAGTGTGCAGAAACATAACTGACACACGGCAACCAGATAGTGATATGTAGTTTTTCATGAAAAATTATCTAAAGGTTATAGCAATATAACAAACAATTAAAAAAAATATAGTATGGTTCTATCTGAATTTTGGAAAGGAATAACATTCGCAATAATAATCAACTTTTTACAATGTTCTTTCTTTATCCCTTCAAGCAATTTCGGGAAATCATCATTTTGATCTAGTCAATGACAACAATATATCATTTATTTTGTTAAGTCTATAATGCGGAGAAATCAAATTGCTTTAATACATTGTTTTAAAAACTTTAACAAAAACTCAAAAGTAGTGTTTAAGAATATGAATTGTTTAGTTAGTTAGTTAGTTCGGGACACCATAGGTTCACACTTTTGTGCTAGTGCGTAAACGCGTGCATAATCCTCAACAATACTGTACTTTTTAAATATTCATATATCAGCACATCAAAGACATAGACTAAGTTATTGCTCTGCTAAGCATGTTAAATTAAAAGCGTATTTTCTTTATTTTTACATATTATGCACACTGAAATTCAATTTACAAGCCCGTTGTAAACTCACTCAGCTAACACGTTTTCTTTTAGCCGCAATATATGTTTCTTTGTCCTAAACGGATATTATAAAAAAAAACTGTTTGTGAACTATTATTGCGTTTTATAATACAACCGTAAACAGTGCATTAAATCTCCCTTTGTTCCCAGGCGTTAATTTATAATTTAAAATTCATTTGAAGCATTTCCTCGGGAGCATACTGGTCTTATACCACTATTGCTTTTCCCATGTTTACATTATAGCCTTTTTGCTTACAATACCTATTCCTAAATCACATTGGATGAAAACACCTATCTTAGAGACACTCAAAAATGACCAGCAAATTGGGAGTGGTGGGGGAGGAGGGTGTGTGTAGTATTATGCTTCCAGTCGCTAATAGTTCACTAAAGGTGGGCACCCCCAGAATGGTAGTAAATGAATTTTACTTTTACAAGTATATCCTCAGTGCACTTGTATCCATAAAGGTAGATATGCAAATCGAACAGGAAAAGTAACATTCAAGGACAACAGTCAACCACAAACACACAAAGAAGAAACACATGTGTACATAAAAATGCAAATTTTCTTATGAACATGGTCCATGATGGAAATATATTATTTTGATGTTTTATGGGTATATGTCATGATTTGGATAATTTTGGATAATTTATCCAATCAGATCCCAATCAGAATCTACCTTGCAATCTGGCAGGCTATACGCTTTAATAGACCATATACTATATATTGTTTCAACCGATCAGAAGCCCAAAATCAATAGTGGTATCTGACCTAAATTGTATTAAGCAAACCACTTCCATTTTTATTCACAGTGGCGTGTTATTTATTTCAGCGCGATACCCTACAAGTGATATATTCCTATTCCTCTGTGAAACCAAGCAGTCCAACAGGTTTGTCCCAACATGAGAAGCGGGGAAGCAAGGCTATTTCTCTCATCACAAGATCACCACCACCACGCTTCCTACCGGCAGACAGTCAGACTATCGACTTCTTTCTCAATGATAATGTATGATCTACTGCAATATAAGTATTGTATGAATAACAAATGCAGCCGACAAAAGCAGCATAACGAGGTCGGACTGCGTAATTCCTTCGACTTCCAAATTTCGTCAACTTTCTCCGTTTACGTTTCAAAAAATAAATGTTCTGTCTTTAATATACACAGTTGTAATATTTATCTATTCCTGTATAGTGATGTCTAACACGGAATATTTGGAATAGGAAAAACAACAGAAAATGCACAAATATATGATATTTTTGGTTAAATATATTAGAATGTACGTGCAATACGTCTTTACGTACTTATTTGACTTTTTATTCTTTTCCTGATTTTTTTGTACTTGTACACTCGTTCTTATGATCTATCAAACCTGTCACATAAAAGGTATTTTGTTTCGTTATTCGATGATTTATACTCTAACTGTGTTTATACAATCATCAAAAGATTTATAATAATTACACTTCCAGTTTACTATCCCATCAGACAGTACCTCGACGTTCCAATGTAAAGTGTTTGATTTATCCAATGTTGCACAGAAGTACCACATTATCAAGGTAAAAAACATGTACAGTTCATATGTGATTGATAAACGTGTACGCATGGTTCAGTTGACGTACGGAAGTACCACATTGTCAAGGAAATAATTGCGTATTTGAAAACGTGAACGCTATGTCTCAGGTGACGCACTTAAAAACACAGTTTGCATAGTGAATTAATAAAAATGTGACCTATAGGGATATAACACATAGACTAAATACCACATTTTCATTCAGAATTAATAGAAAATTAATATGATTTATAGAGTTATAACCAGTTGCATATGTGTCGCACAGAGCAAAGGCATTACAAACAAAGGTAAACAGTTGCATCATTACCTACAATGCATCAGAAACTGCATCTATATGCAGTAGCTTAATTGTCGTAAAATGGCTTCATTTCCAACTTGATACAAACCAAACTCACCGCAGTGGTTACTTCCCCTTTCTGTGACAGTAACCACTGCAACCACACACATTTATAATAGCTGAAATCCAGCTAAGTATAATTGTTTAGTTAAATATTTTTTAGATCAATAATTCCAATGCTTTGTTCATAATATAGGAAAATAGTGTGAAAAACGGTATCTGGTTACACAAATAATTTATTTATAAAAAAAAAATCAATTTTAGCGAATATGCACACCGGTTACTTGTAAACAAACATGTATTCCGTTGAGAACGTTACAGAAGCAGCGCGTAAATTTAATAAAAAGATTACACCCAAGCCAAAACAGTTTGAATCTTTTCAACATCTCCTTGAAGGTGATGATGTTATTGCCAATTGCCAGTTGGTCACGGCAACAGTTTGCTATACTATGCATTACCCATTCTCGCACTTAATCGATAATTTGAAAAAAACGGGATGACGTCAGTATGAGCATTATTTAGCGTATCGTCATTTTTGTTTAAAACATGACCTCAGCTATCGTCACGTGATTTGTGTGGTGGCAGGGATTTTGGCTACAATATCACTGCGCGGAGGTTGGATACAAACCAGTTGATAAATAAGTAGTCTCGGCCAGCCAGACCGTATTATGCACATGTCTTATTGCAGATATCGGTCTGGGCAGATTATGCCAATGCGCCCACTAGCGATTAGCACAATTTATTCGCGCGTTTTTATCTCGCGCATAATGTCAACGTTTGCGTGACAAACACATTTACAACATTGTCATGTTGTAAGTAAGTAAGTAAGTAAATATTTTATTATAGTGACATGTGTATACGGAAATAACAAACATTTAATACAAATGCATAGAGAAACACCCGGCCCAACGGACCTATAAGTCACCTTATAATTATAGTTTACAAGTAGTCAACATGGTTAAACATAATAGAAAATACTGTTATGAGCTCACAATGTACAATTTAAAATACAATTAAAGTTACAAAGGGTTCATTCATAAATATTATATATATTGCGATAAATAGTGTCAGTTTAGTTCAATAATTGCACCACATTTTTACAGTTACGAGTTGTTGTAAATGAACGTACAACTTCAATTGTTGATGTATCAGTTAAACTTTTTAACGTCACCTGCTGCTTCTCATAAGTTAAAAACAAGAAATTATTATTAAATTAACTTAAAAATATGTTTTTTTGGAGAGACGTTGAATCTCTCAAAATCTCGCCAAAATCGCCCAAAACGTTGGGGCGATTTCAAACGTCCTATTGTCCCCCGGCCCTGGTTCTGGATCCGTGTAGCGTATCGTAACGAATAAATTAGAAGCGGACCGGGTGACCGAGGCTAATAAACAAGTGGAACGGGAAATGTTGCATTCACATAACACAGTCAACTAAACAAACGCACATGAAACAACACATACACGGATAAACAAACAAAAAGCAAGGTATATGACATCACAACATAAAATGGTTGAGCTTTCTCAATAAAATCGAATCTGCTACATTTCTCTCTGGTTCGTATTCGTTGCTTCGAAAGTATCCGCTTTTCAGTATTTATTTACATTCAAAGCGATACTTCTACATGAAAAGATAAAGCATACATATTCACACCATCTGTTTATAATTGAGTGATTATATCAGGAAAAAATACAACACAGGAAAAGGAAAGTGGAGCGCAGTCTTAATAGTATGCTAAGATTGTTGTCAGGCATTACGTGATGACACCAGAAACCAGAGTGAATGTACTTTTATCACATAATGTCCCTTGTTAGCAGTGTCGAACCCACATTTAATATTCTATTGTATGACACACGTGTAATTCAACCTGGAACGATTTTGAGTGGTTGAGTTAAACCTGTAACACTACGCAAGTTTATTAACTGAAACTATTTTATTTATTATAAATTCACCCAGATCTGAGTCAAAAACTTATTACTTGTGACAGCTTTTAAAAATAATGCACGTTATACAAAACATTGTTGTTGGTTTTTTAAAAAGTTGGCGTAAACTGCTATTTTTTAAAGAGGTAAAACACGAACTATTTTATACTCAACGTTATGTGTGATACGCGACGTTACGACGTCACATATTGTATGAAGTTTTGGCGCTAAAGTGTGTCGGTTCTATGTCCATCTGAATTATGTTTTACTAATTTGATTGCAATGTTATGTGATAAACACGATCTTAAACTCGTTCCCATTCCATATAAGATTTATGAAACGAGTTATGAATTATTTTTTATTTTAACTCGCCAAAAGGCTCGTTAAAATTAAAATAATTCATAACTCGTTTCATAAATCATAAATCTTATATGAAATGGAAACTCGTATATGATGCTCTATATATATGATGTTGCGTAGAATGATGCATTATTCTAATGTAATGCTGTACCGATGTAGATTATTATAATGTAATGCTTTCATTCTGTCAGGCATCACCAATTTTGACGCCACAAACCAGAATGAATGTACAACTGATGGTGCTGTACAGATGTAAAATACAAGACCCACAGAAACTGCTTCAGACCACGAACAATTTCCAGTGTTTCACCGACGCTCCAGACGACATTCAGTTCTGTAGGGAATATGTCATAAGTTTCTGGCGCGGTTCGGAGGTAAAATAGTAGTCGTACTAGTATCTTGTTTCAAACATGTGTCCTGATTGCAAATTTAAGGTTTACAAGTAGTATCAAACTCAAGTAAATTATATATACTTTTGTCGTTAAGGGATTTGTATCAGGTACAGTCATCATACTGGAATAGCAATACGCGTCTATAATAAAATCAGTCTGTAACTAACGGTGTTTTGTTATGTTCCGGTTGATGGTAATAGTTGAATTATTCACTTTTTCAAATATGTGTTCTATGGATACCAGTCTTAAGACCCTATTGAGTATTTTCTGTTTAAATATACTTTCACTATTCCATTGTTGCAGGACGTGCATTTCCCAGATGATGTAGGTATCCCTATAGGTGGAGCGGATGAGGCGAATGTATATGTACTCGCAACACACTATGACAACCCTGATTATCTTACAGGTAAGTCATTTCGAGTTTGTGCGCGTGTGTGTGTTCACTTTTTTTTGAAACGTGCCATTATAAGTTTATAAACATGTTTGATATGGAGATTACAAGTTACAATTTTAAGTTAAATAATATCCACATAATCTGCATACATGACTTCTTACACATCCTTTTCCGCCTGAAATACGAAACACACCTTAACAGAGAGGTTGGTATACGGAATTCCACTTATGGTGAATTTTGTTTACCGCTCGACGGACGCGCAAAACCGTATTTTGGAAATACATAGCACTTTACAAAAAAGTGAACCACGGAATAGTACGTTTCATAGGAGAGGGTTGATGGGTTAGACAACTGAATAGCACTTAACAGATGAATGAAATACGACTAACCATTTGGGTTAGTTGGGATTAGAATTATCTTCCCTGTCATTATACTCATTTCTGAGCAGTGAACTAGTTGTGTTGAAACGATACATAATTATGTACTTATAATTATTGTAAATACGTTAAAATTCTATTTTTTATAACTCGTATTGATCAAATTCTGGTATGCAGTTTCCATCACCAAAACTGATTAATTCATTTCAGGCTTGGTTGACAGTTCGGGAATCCAGCTTACATACACTTCTCAGTTGCGTACTAACGAGGGGGCCTTCCTCAGCATGGGTAATATCATCAGCCCAAATTGGTTACAGTTCATACCTCCAGGGGAAGAATCATTCACACAGAAGGCGTATTGTTCGCAAAGATGTTTAGCATGGGTAATGCGGATTTGGTTGCTGCTATATTAGTAACATGAAGTGTGACTCGCTCATCTTAATGCTTCTGGCCACAGACCAAAGTATTATATGCAAATGACCTTCGGGAATTGTCCGTATTTTAGTGTGTCCATACAAAACTGATTTTGTCATTATTGCTTAGCAGGGGCATTTCTCAAAATGTCAAGTTCGTACAAAGTCAAAATTCGACTTCCGGTGTAATCCAAGATGGCTGCCACATCTTAAAGTAAACTTTATTTTTGAAAATGTATATTGCATGTCCTGACCTAGAAAATCAAAAGGAATCGATCTATGATTATTATGCCAAAGTGAACGGTATGATTGTAGTAAATTAACTGCACAATTTCATTTTTGTATTTGATCACGATGTTTTGGTTAAAGAAGCTAACCCGCCAAATAACGTCAAAATTTCACTACACAAGTGTTTCTCAAAACTCTATCCAGGTATTCAGGACATCTAATAATGTATATATGCCGATTAAAAGTATAGCTTGTTCACGGGATATTAAAATACCCGTGATTCAATATGCGTAAAATGAATTATGAGTTGTTAACTCGTTATTCGACGCTCCAGTTTTGGTGTTTGGCCTGGCTGGTTAACCCCGTTTATATTGTACCTGTAGAGTTTGAAAATATGTAATTTGTATATATGTCTCGTATATATCTCGTCGTTCGGGCTGGCGTGGCTCAGTCGGTAGCGCGGCGGAATTGTAACCGGTGGCTCCGGGTTCAACTTCCATGGTGCTACTGAGTTTCGTCAGTGTGTTCTTGGGCAAGACACTTTCCCTTAGCCTCGTCCGTCGGATGGGGACGTAAACCGAGCGGTCCCGCGTATCGGTCTATCATCCGAGCACGTTAAAGAACCATAGGAATCTATTCGATAATAAGATTAGGGCACGGTTCCCGGATTCCTATGTATCCTTCCCCTCTCTCTGGGGCGGCTCTAAATAACCTATACTGTGTTGATGAGCCGTTAAACAACATTCAATTCAATTCGTCGTTAGTAGGTTTAGAAACGGTGTAAATATGTAGTAAAAGTTGGCTGTTGTTGGCAGGGTAGCTACTTTAATTGGTTGCGTGTGTTTGACATTTGTATTGTAAATTGTAGTTGGGTTTAGTGTATTACTCTCAGATTGTTCATTCTTATACTTTTTTTCATAACAGGGAATGCGGGGAAGTAGAAATTTCAGACCAATCACAGCCGTCGGCGTCCATTTTCATTCACACAGTCTAGGTCGGGCCATGAAGCTTCGCCATTTTACGTATGTAGCGAATGACACTGTGACAGAGAATCCATGGTTAGCAAACGACAAGACGATCGATTTCGAGGCCCAAACATTCCAGGTTTTGAAAAACAGGCAACAAGTTGGCTATGTAAGTATTCTTGGAGCGGTTATCTATGGTAGTAACGTTTCATACCAAAGCTGTAGATAAGATGAGTTTTTTAGTATTTTACTGATTCATTTGTTTACAAAACCTCACATTTTTAAATTGTGAGTATCCTACAAATACTCATAACCTTTAAAAATCATGACTATATTTGTATGTATTTTCCTGTGGAACAGTTTATTCCATATGTACATGATGAAAATTGCTACAAGCATGTGTCTATTTAATCAGAATAGTTGTTTCTTTTAAAGTGAAGTAATTCACATGCATTTTGAAAGCATGAACTATTTAAAGAAAGCGTTTACTCTTAATGAGTTCCTTGTTAATAATTCATTTTGAATCTGATGACAAAATACCCGTTGCAGTCAAAGATTAACTACAGTTATGTTGATACATGTAATGTCAGACTGCCTATTTACAAAAGAAGCGAAATCGCAACTATTAGAATTGAAAAAGATGTATTCATTTATATAAATGTTCTAGTATAAAAACAGGTAATCTACATGTATATGACATAATCCGTCTACATACATAGGCGAACAGCTGAATTAATTTGATATAATACTCTGAACAAGTATACGAACATATGAATTATATGACAAAACAACTCTACCCAGGTATCATACATTTCCGTTTTATCATAAAAACTCTACACATACATATGTGCAAACAGTTACTTTTATTTAAACAAATCTACACTTGTATCAGAACAGTTATCTTAATATAACAACTCTACACACATGAGAGATCAGTTGAATTCTATCCATGACAACCCTAAACCAACACATGACATAATAACTCTAGAAAATGCATGAAAAGCATTCAAAATGAATGTATACTACACAAACAAAAATCATAAATATGTAAAAGACTAGATTACCTTTTTGGAAACTGTTACGTCAAATGTAAATGCGATTTTGCTTGAACATGATGATTACTAACGTCGTGATTTCAATGATTGGTCGTGACTACACATATACTGGTATGTAACATATAAACACTTGGTGTATTTGCAGTGGGATCAACTTCTTTTAGAATGTACCTATAACTCCGCGTCAAGGGACAGGCCGACCGTGGTAAGTTAAGCATACCTTTGCATTGGCACGTTTAAAGCATTGCATAACACTTAAACTGTGTATAATATAATTATGTTAAACTATGCCTTACTGTATAATTATGATAAATACATCAGCTTGCATTTTACAAATGTAGAACCTATTTCGAGCCTATTGTATTTATAGAGTGTGTGTGTGTGTACACCATATGTGTTCGATAATTTAAGAACACATTTATACCTTTTATACTCATTTGTAAAATGCTGATTTGTATCATTTTGTGCAATATAGACCTTCAGCCGTTGGCCATTATTTGGTTTAAACAATACTTATTCAAGAAATGTGGTTAACAGTCAGGTAATACATAGACAGTGTTGAGAACAAGCTTTGGATTAAAACGTATCGAATGAGGTTACCCTTCGGGTGACCAATATTTTTAGGGATTTTGGTTTGTTAAAATTCAGTTTGAAGTATATTTCAACTGTAAATGAAAGGGGTTTTAACAAGTTTAGCGTACAAAGAGCTATTACTATACAGGTTCACTGTATTTTTCTGGTTTTCTGGTGTTTTTAAGGGATAGGGCAGACAGATAAAAGGATTGGGGGTCAATTAAGGAGTAGGGGAATTAGGTTTTAGAATTATGGGATATGGGAAATATGCTCTTAAATGCCCTGCTATGTATAATTCAAATTCTTATATCAATTCATGACCATTAATTAATTTATTTACGTATGTATGCTCATTGCTAAATATTATTTTAATGTGTGTGTTTTTCAGGGAGGTTGGACACCGTACGATGAGCTATGCCGAGCGTACGTTCTCTATTATCCCCGCAAGTCCATCGAAGGATGCATGAGCTGGAGTGACTACGATCAGCTTCACGATGCCCAAGGTCAACGAGTATTGAACGGGACTGACGTATTCCCCACCCTCATACAAACAGACTGGCCGAACAGTGCAGTAATGAGAAAGAATCTGAAGGATGCGCTGGACAACTCTGTCGAAAATGGCCAGTGTTGGTCATCACGTCAGACCCAAACGGTATGAAAGTTTGTTTTAAGTTGGGCAGCTATATATTACAACAAACATGATTAGCTTATATGCAGCTTTTGACTGTAAAAGAGCTAGTTGTCACCAGGAAGAATTATAAAATTCTACTAAAATCTACTTATAAATGTTACCATCACTGTGTGCTTTCAATTGTTCAAGTACACATACTTTGTCTTAGAGTTTCGTCCGTTGTTCAAGCGTTGTTTATTGTTAATGTCAGAATTTTATCTGGAAGTGATTATTACGACGTGCTGGAAAAACAATATATCACAGGAGATTCGAGGTTGTACTAGCCCAGATATTTATCCTTGTCGTTTCCGTAGTAAAACGCTAAAGTTAACTACCTGTAGAAAACTCAGACTATAATAACTTGACGCCTGAATTCTGGAAATCTTACTTTTTCATAAATCAAAACGTTTCTGCAAATGAAAATCAACCAGAAACAGTGTTTGTGTGTTGTTGGTGGAGGAGGAGGAGGGGAGAGATAATTAATTCTATAATGTAGTTTATCAGTTGTATACTAACACTGGGACAAATATCAATTTGTGTTCGACCCCTTGCAATAGCATACCTTTTCTTCTTTCACTTTTAAAATGTACATATAAAAATAGATATAAAAGTCGAAACAGGAAACTGTCAAAAGCATTTCCAAAAATCAATAACATGTCCAAAATACTTTATAAAAACAAGATTAGCACCATTACGTGGTCCCGCCTTAATTCCATTAACCGATGGGAAAGCTTATATTAGCAGGATTTTAAAATGGATATTTCGACAATAAACCACGTTTTAAAACATTTTTTTAACTCAAAAATGTGATAACCTGTTTAAAATTACCTACTAGTATTTAATGTTTTAATTTTGCAATATGCACACTTTTTAAGCCGAAATTAAGGTTCGGTTTATTTCATACCCAAGCCACTCCCGTTTTCGCTTCTTGGAGAAGGGGTTGGATGGGGTATGAAACTTAATACTCGGACCACGTAATGCTCTTTAAGTTAGAACTAGGCACATCCGATCAATTTCGAGTAATTTAACTAATGCCGTGATGCAAACTCATTTTTGGCAAATATATGCAAGATATTCAATTAATTATGTAGAGCACATATAAGACGATTTGAACGTTTTACATTTACTGCTTCAACGTAACTTAACACGAACTACGCAGGAGCTACTCTTACCAAATTGCAAAGCTCATGTTATTGGTTTTCTTTTTGCAGCATGCGGTTGACCGTTTCAAACAACCCCGAATCATGCAGCCATTCCAGGAATCTACAAGTTCGTCATGTCTTCCAGGCACTTCCGGTTAAGCAGCATACATGATACATACGTTACTGTATTTCTTTCACTATTGCATTGTTATATTGATTTCATTTTGTAAACTAATTTATTAAACCAAATAATCAAATATTTAATGTGTTTGAGTATCCTTGTGTGCATTTAACCGACGATGTTATAATTGTATTAATACGTATGTATGTTAAGGGATATGATTCAAACAACTACGCTGAGTTTCTGAACGTCAAATATGACTGACGGTCATTATATATTAGGGCAATCTTGTGGAGACTACTCCTCTGAAACTACTTCATGGATTTGTATGAAACTTTATCGGAATGTTAGTCTTGATGTCTAGTTAGTCTAAAGTAAAACTCGGGTTGAAAAGAATATATAAAATGGCTATCAGACAAAACTATGCACCAGTTATTGTCCAGAGTGTGTTGATATCTAGTAAATGCACGGTTGTAACGCGTTCTGATTCATTACGATTATGCGAAAAAATAATTCATAAAGACGTCGAATATGAATCGAGATTGTTTTATTACTTGCTATATGTTTCCATACTTGATATGATTAGATACAATGAAAAGCCATCCGTTATGCTTTACAAAGTTCATTTTGACCCCCCTGTTTACAAATGTAAAAAAAAACACACAACATGGCGGCGTTATTTTATGTCTGTTTTTAGAGTTCGGATGTACCGAGTAAAACATATGCTATGCAGGGCGGTGTTATTTTTCAATGTTTAGCACCTCCAGCCATCGATCATACTTTATTTTTATTTTGGAATAAAAACCATTATATCTAGCATATAAATGTTGGTTTATATTTTGTTATTTCTAACTCTAGAAAAATGGAATGTATATCCGTCGCCATGTTGGTTTTCGGCTGTCAATAAAATTACACGTAAACATAGGGGGTCTAAAGGAATGTTTGGCTTCGCAAAGCTTAGCGGATGGCTACGGCAAGTTTGCAAACAGATCCAGGAGCGTCTGTTTTCGTTCTATTCAATCATATCAGGTATGAAATATAGATAGTAATAAATCAATCTGGAGTCATAGTCAACGTCTATACACTCTGAAATGCACAGTAGAAGTCTTGTTGTGTAAAAATTTGTTGAAAGATAGGATTTGTGTTTACCGAACTTGTTTGTTACCAGGTAAGGATGGATAAGAATTGTTGTATCATTTTAGATACTTTATGTTCACGGCAATACACACGATGATGTTATGTTAATACAATGTAACATGTTTTATTAGTTATTTAAATATTTTAGAATATTCGAACGCTTACAACGGGTCGTCGGTAGAGAGTTGTGTGTGTGTGTGTGTGTGTGGTGGTGGTGGTGGTGGTGGGTGGGGTGGGGGGGGGGGGGGGGGGGGGGAGGCAAATGTAATCGCTACTTCCCCTAAATACCAATTCCACCGAATCTGCATTTGTTTGCTGTTGTATTGGGTTCAAGGACGTCCATGGAATATAGTTATTTATTTAGCAAAAGGAAATCGACCGTGCTGCGTTACGGTAGTGATTGTATACCGTCTATCGAACAGGCTTCATCACGGACGCCATTTTTTGGACAATTCTCGTCGGGCCCAGCCCGGCGTCGAAGTTGTCCACTAGTAATCATTTTTTCGGTTATGGCGGTGATTACCGTAAAAAGTCAAAAAGATCCACAAAGTAAACTTTCGCGAAAGTCGTGAAAACAATACGGACGAACAAAGCTCGACAAACGAGCCACAGAGATTCGCGCAAAGCGCGAAACCCCGAAATTAAGCAACACAGATTTATATTATCACTAAGCTTCGCGCAGCGAAGCCCCAAATTATTCATATTTACGACATTATGTCGACCGCGTTCTTCATGTCCGGAGTTTACATCGTCCGGCCTGCTTCATATTTTCCAGAACGGCGTATAAGCGGATTCAGACTTGCATCAATAAGCGTATAAATATAAATTTCTTACTTTTTTCTTGTGAGAAGCAGCAGGTGACGTCAAGAGTTGAGTAGGGGTAACTGGTGCATCGGCGACTGACGTTAAACATGACGTCATACGATATTGTAAACATGACGTCAACGGTCATGTGCGTGAACATGTGCTAATTGCTTTGGTCTTTGGTCTACAATGTTTGCCAGTCTGGCAATGGGGAAGGGAATGTGGGTATTTTCAGATACACATCAGTGACAGTTTACTTACCTAATTAATGCATTCTAAAATGAAATAAAAAGTGCGGAGGATCGTGCCTCCACGCCACCATCAAAGGCCTATGCTGTCATTTGTGCCTAGCTGTGTTACTGTACATGTGGTCCGGAATAAACTTATGTAATTCATGATAAATTAATAATTACAAAGTATTGAGCTTCGCCCGAAGCGAAGCCCCGAACATTAAATAAAACAATAATATTCTGGTAAGCTTCGCGAAGCGAAGCCCACACGTAATGATTCGTCCTGTTCTTCAGTTTCGTAGCTGACCTTAGTTGACATTTTCAATTCGCACGAAGCGAGAAAAATCATAGATCACATACTGCCATAAGCTTCCAGAAGCGGAGCCCCAAATCGCTTACAAATTCATATGTTATAACAATTTTATGACAGTGTGGTAAACATGGTGAAATGGTGCTGTAAACGCCAAAATAATTCCGACCGCAGCGAGGTGTATAACAACAATTTAACAAGATGTGTATATCTCTCAAAAAGTTTAATTATTTACGGATGTAGTCCCCGTCATCCAAACACACACAAGACGATTGCGAGCGTCTGGTCTCAATTTCATTAAAATGTTTAAAGGAATATTTTAAATACCGCTTCATAATTTATAAAGGAGCTGGCGTGGCCCTATAAACAACCGCTGAACTTGAAATCCGCCGAACCCGGGGTAAAGCCTCACCATCGCCACTGAGTTTCGTCTTTGTGTTCTTCAGCAAGACGCTTTTCATTAGCCTCGTCCGTCGGATGGGGACGTAAATTGGGAGGTTTTGTATATTGGAGTCTATCCTCCAAGCACGTTAGTTTAAAGAACTATATATAAGAATATTTTCGTTATAGTATGTCTTGTTCCAGATTCCTGTGTGTGATCTTCTCTCTCGAATAACGAAAAATGTGTTGATGAGTCATTAAACAACATTTAATTCATACCTTACATATTGAATTGGCTTATCCCCAAATAACAAGGGCTAACCAGAGGCTATCATCGCGACCAAAACCATCACACACCTAAAATTCGACAAGCAATGTTAGCCTATGCTTGTCAGATTTTAAGAGCCTCGCACGGGGACATTATCATAGGATTTAGCAATTAAATGTTTTTAAAATGCACTAGAATTCACATTATGTCATGTAGAAAACAAAGAAACTTCTGTAAGAGTATGGGTATGGCCCTATACACGTATCATTCCCCTCTCTCAAGGGCGGCTCTAAATAATCTATAATGTTTTGATAAGCCGTTAATGGCATTCATATTAAATTCTCTGATAACGATATGCATATTGAATATGACCACTCAAAAAAAAATGACAACGTATATAAATCATTCATCCAGTTTTATTAAACCAATATAAATAACTGTGAATTTCCCACTTCGCTGTACTCTCCTTCAACCCTAGCTTGACCCCTGAAATATTAATATTATGTTCAGAATTGTCCAACATTTTTTCCAGCAGCTGTGCTGCAATTTCTTGTTAGTTTCAAATTTACAACGACTTTATCACGTGACATATTAAACACCATTGGTTTCTTAAACGGTGTCACGTGAGATCCACACGCACTTTGGAAAGTCCACGCATACGTTGTGTTTTAGAAAGCTTATAATTCCGGTTGTACTTTGAATATTGTGATGATATCAGGTTTGTATCATTCATATTAGTTTGGCCTTTCGATTACCGTGAGTTTTAGTACGATATTCTTCCGTTTGGCTATAAAATACACTTTCAAACATGATCCATATTTCAAAAAGTTGCGGTCTTGCAACAAGTGTAGCCTTCAGTTATGGGCCTATTACTTTGCGAGAATGGCAGTATTAATACAAATCTTCCAACTAAAATATCAATAATATCATTTACTAGCAATCGGTCATAGTTTTATTTGTTAATTGCGTTAAATTTTATGCAAAATGCCAATTAAAGTTAACGCATTTTGTGTCTTCGCGTGTCTTCGCGCATGCGTCTTCGTGTTAGTTTAGGTTAACTATGTATACTGAAATTAGATTAGTTCATTTTTGACGCATGCGGGAGGTCGTGTGTTTAATAACCGACCGGGACATACGCATAATATATGGACGGATTTTGCAAAGAAAACATGTCTTTAGCCTAATTACATTGACACTTATTATATATAATTTTATGTTATGTTTAGTGAGTCTACTGAACATGGATTTGGGTAGAGTAAACTTTATTCTATCCACAGTGTGTGTGTAAAGAAGCAACTTCTACTGGATAATTAATACTTACCTGCGTGGCCGAGGGGTTAACGACGTTGCGTTGTAAACCTTCTTGCCTCTCACCGCTGCGAGTTCGAATCCCACTGGGAGTCCGACTTGTAAGTGAAAAAGTGTCGATTCTTACGGATGGCGGGAAGTGTACAGTACTTGACCTACCCAGGAAAAGTGGGTTGTCCGCACCCACCACAAACAGGCGACCGTCATATAATTTATAACCTTATACGTGTTGAAAATCACGTAAAACACCATACAAACAAACTGTTAGTGTTACATGCAAAACCGTGGAGTTGGGTCTACTTTGTAACATAGTGTGTTCAGTCCCCGGCTGGGCCATTCCAAAGACTATATAACAATGGTACTCCCTTACTTGAGGCTCAGCATATAACGCGTAGTGCTAGGACAGGTCGGGCCGTTGTCAGTGTGTGACTGGTTGTGGTATCATTTAACCGCGGGGTATTCCAGAGGGGTAGCAATATAAAGTTAAGTTGAGCACAGAGCTAAGCTCACTGCTAAAAAGTATTTATTTTGCTTGCAGACTGAAAACCATGCCTAAAACTCTTCTTACGAACTTCTAGAGTTTCTTTACTTTTTTTTCTATTTTTAGAATTTCACGAACTCTACTGAACATAGATTTGGGTAGAAATAAAGAAACTTTATTTGTCTCGTCATAAGTGTATGGAGGTTGGAGGTCATCCTCCATAAACTGAAAAAATGTACATATACGAGTACAATGTTGCAATCAATCTGAAAAGATCCTTGGACAAATCAATCAAATACATACAATTTCACCACTCAGTATGTTATAATACCACTTGACACTCTCTCTGGGGCGGCTCTAAATACTCTATATTGTGTTGATGAGCAGTTCAGTTACCTTATCTAGTCATTATTTCATCTCTCAATATAAAGTTGTAATACCAAATTCCCTAGTATAAAATCCAAATCAAGTAAAAAGCCGACCATAAAACATTATTATATAAAATATATATACACAAAAAAGCTGGTTTTCCCCGTCATTAGCGCATGTGCATGCGTTCTGTATTTTATAAATATTATGTTATTGCTCAGGCGCGGATTTAGGGGGTTGGTAAGCGTAAACATGGGACGAAAGCAGCTGCGATCCAATAAACTACGAAAAGTACACTTAAAAAAAACAATTCTTTCCACAAACACCCCATCCACCTAACTCCGAACATTGCGCTCCACCCTGCTAAGCTGAAATCCTGGATCCGCACCTGCTGTAATATATGTTTTATATATGTATCCTATAAATGAAAAGAAATCAGTCAATTGTATTGAATTATTGTATTTACGGTACTAACTAGGTATCTCTGGTGTTATAATAATACTAATAACACTAATAATAATAAATTCTTTATTTCGTGAATATACAAGTCATTTATATTAACACTTATCTTCCACGAGGCCTTCTAAAAACAAAAGCAACAATACTTATTCAAACTCTAGTGAACACATGCACATAACACAAATAATATGTTGGAAGCTGGCAACTTAGCTTGAGCAGAACATCTGTTATCGTGATACAGAATAATTATTATAGTTTATAATAAATTATTGTATCTGAAAGCATATCCTGATCTTTTTCTGGGATTGAAATGAGTTGGATTGAAGTCCGCATGGCAACAAAGGTAAAATATGTTTTTTAGGTCAAGGATGTTTAATGTCATGTTTAATGCATGATCTTAAATTATATCTGTTATGTATTGGTGTAAGATTATGAATTGCTTTATAAATTAAAACACCTACTTGAAATGTACATCTTGTTTCAAATGACAGACAATTTAACTATATCCAGTCTATCATCGCTGGATGTATCTGAATCATCTTCACTAATCATGCCGATTAATTATTTAGACATCGATCACGATAAGTGCTGAGTCCGCGCATTAATATGACATACAATAGTTCCCCTATTGTCCTTTCGATTTGTTTAGTCAAAGAATACGACGCGACACAGACTTTGTATATGAACGTGTATTACTGGCCTGTTATCACGGCGGTGGCCCAACGCTTATCCGTTCGATTCGTATACAGGGTTTTTTGGGTTCAATCCGCGGCCGGGTCAAATCAAAGACTTTATAAAAATGGTATTAGAAGCGCGTTTGCCTGACGTTCAGCAAATAAAGGGTAGTGACTGGTCGGCGCAGAGTCATTTTAAGGTGACTGGGCGAGAATCACTGACCCTGATGGCGATGTATCATTTTCATTACTATATTTTCAACACTACCTATTCAAATTCATTCAAATGTTGCTTATGCCTTCAGTATCACCAATGCCACTCAAAAACACAAGTTTCACAACACTGTATCGCATTTTAGAAAAGTTCTGTCCCTTATATATGTTATAGATGAGACACTAATTGCCGATGGACTGTTTTTGTTGTTAAACATCCTCATCTATTGTAATGGCAGTTCAGATCAGTGCAGTCAAATAATTTTAAAACATGATTTAAACAACACATATTGTTTTCATTAACGAATGGACAGTATTAAATATAGGTATAAAAGTGGTACAGGAACTGTTGCATTTACAGAATACAGTCAATCAAAAACACGCATTCAAACTTTCACTTTACAAATTTTGAGGAAGTGTCGATTTTTACGGATGGCGTCAAGTGTACAGTATTGGTGCTACCCAGGAAAAGTGGGTGGTCTGCCTCCACCACAAAATCGATCGTCATAATATATAACATTACATGTGTTGAAAATGGCGTAACACACTATACAAACAAACAGACAAACAAAACAGCTTTTGAAGACTACATAGTATATACTATTATTATTATTAGTTATATAACGACCGTTCGACAGAGTGTGTGAGCGTCGTATTTTGAGATCTGCGTATGCAATCACGAGCATTGTAAATATTTTTTGACACATTTTACTTACTTCGATCTATCTCCCTTCTTCTGCTAATTTCTAAGATCCTTCAGTTACAATTAAAGATAAAGGACTAAAAGACAAAATATGATAAGGTGTTATTTCGGACGCCAATATTTATATATTATTTTACTTTATTCTGATGTGCACGTTAAAGTAATTTGACCATTATATGTTATCTTTATAACAGATTTGTGTTTGTTTTACTGACGCGATATACATTTTTACTGGGTTTCAGAATCTGGCATATTAGCTAGATTTTGTCATATTTTGCCAGTTTCGGGACTTTATCGGCAAGATTTTATCTTAAAAAATACTGACGACTGCACCCCAAGCACACACTTATATTTCTGATTTGCATGTCAATTACTTAGTTACATTAGAAGAAAACGTCAGCTGTGCTCGATACTGCAATCTATATATCTAGGACCTAAAATAGCCTGGAAACGGTTGAGGACCTAGTTTGGGGTTGGGTTTTGTTTTTAGTACAGCAAAATGTTAAGGACCTATTTCCTGACGCTACCTGGTCATTAAACAGCATGGATAGCTTAGCTTGCTTATTTACTTCTAACGTGCTACATGGACAATTAGCTCAAGTATATGAAATGAGGTCAGATTATAGTTTTGTATCTGTATCTTTATGGTTACGAAGTAGGACCAATACATTGAATAGCATTGTTATGTTGAAAAGTATCTTGATACAAGTTGTAATAACACCATTTTGTCAAGCAATTGTATGAGTACCAGTGAATTACAGTTACTTACAAAGTATCTCCCGCCCGCCCCCACCCGCAGTCCAAATACAAAATGCTTGAAATATATCCATAACTTGTTATTCAGCTGCCGAAGGCAGCTTACTTCGGCAGCTGACTCTTATATGGCTTTTATATCTGTCTATGGTTAACAGACTGTGACTCATGTAAGTGGCAATAAGCATGCTTTACAACTTGAATTCCTAGAGAACTCGTCTGAAAAACTTGAATGGTATAAACACATTTTTTGTAACGTTGAAAGGTTACCGTTTCACTTGCTGAAATGAAGTTTTCGTAAACCAGTCTATTGAAATGTAGCATGTAATCATTACTGTTATATGTATAATAGCAACAGAACATTCACAAGCCTAAATAGCGCAGTTGATCGAGGCGCCGTGTTACTGCCCAGGAAGGTAGGGTTCAAACCTGCTGATTTCCATTTTATTTTATTTTTGTTTTGTTTTAATTTTCATTGGTTTCATTATTGCTGATGGTAAGGTAGCAACAGTTCCTTTACATTTTTCACTTTGATAACGCATTCTTATAATTACACATGGTAACAGTGAACTAACGCACACGTATCCCTTACATGTGTACAGCTGATGTTACAAGGTAATTGTAATCAATATTTAAGGCATGTCAAGGTATTTGAACAGAAAGAATCGAGGTCGCCCACATTGATTTAAAATGCTTGGTAGGAAGAACTGATTATAAAAATCGGGAAAAATGTAAGAAAAAATGGTCGTGGCGTGTTTATGTCTCCGTGACAACATTTATTTTATTCAATATTGTTTTAACACCCGTGACTTGATATATTATTATGTTAACTTCTTGTCTCTCTGCAGCTATTTTACGCTTGCGTAAAACCTTGCTTGTTGTTTTCCTCATATAAGTAAAGAACGGCGTAAAGCTATACCTTAGATAATATTAAATAGAACAATGATATTCAGAGAAAAACAAATCGGGCCTCAATTTATTTACCTGAAATAAATATTCATTTTGCAAGTTAGCAGTGAACACGCAAGGCTTCCATGCGTTGTCATTGACCAAGTAGCAAACCTATTCAGTTAGCAAAAATATGCCTGGGTTGTGCGTCTCTTAAGGTTAATGTATTCATTAAACTTACTTAATATACTGTGTTTTAATAACGATTTGGTCCAGCTGCAGCTCAAATATATGAACTATATAATTTTGCCATTTATCTTACCATATGTTGTTATTTGTTTTAGTGGAAATGTCATTTATTGCTTTTTATTTTCTAAAATAAATGTATAAAAGAGCGGTTTCAAGACAACAATTGGAAAGAAATCGTGTTTTAAACTAGCAATTATAATAATTAAACAACATGAGAGAACTAATATAAAATAAAATTTATGTAAGCAGAGAAAATTAACCAACTATAGAAATGTTGGCTTTAATTTCTGCTTTGTAAATGTGTTATTATCGAAGTCTCCATAAAACAAATCCTGCTGTACGGAACAGTTCACCAACATATTCCAAATGTCCAATACTTACTGGAGATCAGTAGCACCATAGATTACAATTTAGTTGAAAAGAATGTCGTGATTTACTGAAATGTGATTCCATGGTTAGATACGTTAACATAGTTACAGGACAACTGCGAATTGTTCATACTAACAGCATTGATTAGCAGCTTTCTTTTATGTTGATGATGGGTACGTGCTTCGGATTGTGAAGGTCACAGTCACACCACGGAGTTTAAACAAACCAGGACATTAAATGAAAATTGAGACAACGACATTGACGTAGGATTTCTGGAACCAATTTATGTGAGTGTAAAACTAATGCAAACTATTCAATAATTGAACTATTAAATTGAAACTTGGATTAGTTTTTTACCCTGTAGTTGATGCTATATTAAATTTCAAAAAATCTTAATTATTTCAGGCATACAATGCATTTTGTGAAATTTAACACAGTGAGTTGGGATTAAGGTGATCAAATTTTCAGTTTTAGCGTAGTTACAAATAAATGATCAGGAGTTCATAGACACAAATAGATAGGTTTTGAATTATAGATGACAAAGCGTTCTTTATAGGGTATGTGGATGCCCTATCAAAACACATGCATAGTTGGATTAATTGTGTTTTCTATATTTTCTGAAATATTTCATTGAAATAGTTAATAACAGATTCAAATGCTGGAACTATGGAAAATCACAGAAATTATTTTATTTCAAATATATGTTGTTTTTAAATTCCATTTAGTATGTAACAATGATATTTCAATCCATTTCTTCTCTTATATTACTCTTCTCTATCTTGTAATGTCCTTCTTTACCTTAACTTTCATTCAGACATACTGTTAAATGAAAACAAAGTATATGGTATGGGAAGGACCATAGAAAACATACTGTTAAATGAAAACAATGTATAGGGTATGGGAAGGACAGTAGATATTGTGGTTTGAATATATTACTATATAAATATATCTAGTATAATAGTTTTAAGCTACTGAGGAGTTGTTGGTGATATTTTGTATCATCACTGGTTGAATATTAAACATGTTGAACAGTTATTGCATCTCAGAATGTATTGTTATCTGCTGGTTATATTAATACATGGTCATACATGTTAATGCAGTAATTGTGTAAATTACGTGAAACACTGTAATGATATCTTACGTGCTGTTTGTCTGTATATGAAGTAAAACTGTAATGATATCTTACGTACTGTTTGTCTGTATATGAAGTAAAACTGTCATGATATCTTACGTACTGTTTGTCTGTATATGAAGTAAAACTGTAATGATATCTTACGTACTGTTTGTCTGTATATGAAGTAAAACTGTAATGATATCTTACGTACTGTTTGTCTGTATATGAAGTAAAACTGTCATGATATCTTACGTACTGTTTGTCTGTATATGAAGTAAAACTGTAATGATATCTTACGTACTGTTTGTCTGTATATGAAGTAAAACTGTAATGATATCTTACGTACTGTTTGTCTGTATATAAAGTAAAACTGTAATGATATCTTACGTACTGTTTGTCTGTATATGAAGTAAAACTGTCATGATATCTTACGTACTGTTTGTCTGTATATGAAGTAAAACTGTAATGATATCTTACGTACTGTTTGTCTGTATATGAAGTAAAACTGTAATGATATCTTACGTACTGTTTGTCTGTATATGAAGTAAAACTGTCATGATATCTTACGTACTGTTTGCCTGTATATAAAATGAAACTGTAATGATATCTTACGTACTGTTTGTCTGTATATGAAGTAAAACTGTAATGATAGTTTACGTGCCGTTTGTCTGTGGGTTGTTGGTATATAAAGTAAAACTGTAATGATATCTTACGTGCAGTTTGTCTGTAGATGAAGTAAAACTGTCATGATATCTTACGTACTGTTTGTCTGTATATGAAGTAAAACTGTCATGATATCTTACGTACTGTTTGTCTGTATATGAAGTAAAACTGTAATGATATCTTACGTACTGTTTGTCTGTATATGAAGTAAAACTGTAATGATATCTTACGTACTGTTTGTCTGTATATAAAGTAAAACTGTAATGATATCTTACGTACTGTTTGTCTGTATATGAAGTAAAACTGTCATGATATCTTACGTACTGTTTGTCTGTATATGAAGTAAAACTGTAATGATATCTTACGTACTGTTTGTCTGTATATGAAGTAAAACTGTAATGATATCTTACGTACTGTTTGTCTGTATATGAAGTAAAACTGTAATGATATCTTACGTACTGTTTGTCTGTATATGAAGTAAAACTGTAATGATATCTTACGTACTGTTTGTCTGTATATGAAGTAAAACTGTAATGATAGTTTACGTGCCGTTTGTCTGTGGGTTGTTGGTATATAAAGTAAAACTGTAATGATATCTTACGTACTGTTTGTCTGTATATGAAGTAAAACTGTAATGATAGTTTACGTGCCGTTTGTCTTTGGGTTGTTGGTATATAAAGTAAAACTGTAATGATATCTTACGTACTGTTTGTCTGTATATGAAGTAAAACTGTAATGATATCTTACGTACTGTTTGTCTGTATATGAAGTAAAACTGTCATGATATCTTACGTACTGTTTGCCTGTATATAAAATGAAACTGTAATGATATCTTACGTACTGTTTGTCTGTATATGAAGTAAAACTGTAATGATAGTTTACGTGCCGTTTGTCTGTGGGTTGTTGGTATATAAAGTAAAACTGTAATGATATCTTACGTGCAGTTTGTCTGTAGATGAAGTAAAACTGTCATGATATCTTACGTACTGTTTGTCTGTATATGAAGTAAAACTGTCATGATATCTTACGTACTGTTTGTCTGTATATGAAGTAAAACTGTAATGATATCTTACGTACTGTTTGTCTGTATATGAAGTAAAACTGTAATGATATCTTACGTACTGTTTGTCTGTATATAAAGTAAAACTGTAATGATATCTTACGTACTGTTTGTAGTATATGAAGTAAAACTGTCATGATATCTTACGTACTGTTTGTCTGTATATGAAGTAAAACTGTAATGATATCTTACGTACTGTTTGTCTGTATATGAAGTAAAACTGTAATGATATCTTACGTACTGTTTGTCTGTATATGAAGTAAAACTGTAATGATATCTTACGTACTGTTTGTCTGTATATGAAGTAAAACTGTAATGATATCTTACGTACTGTTTGTCTGTATATGAAGTAAAACTGTAATGATATCTTACGTACTGTTTGTCTGTATATGAAGTAAAACTGTAATGATATCTTACGTACTGTTTGTCTGTATATGAAGTAAAACTGTCATGATATCTTACGTACTGTTTGCCTGTATATGAAGTAAAACTGTCATGATATCTTACGTGCTGTTTGTCTGTATATGAAGTAAAACTGTAATGATATCTTACGTACTGTTTGCCTGTATATGAAGTAAAACTGTCATGATATCTTACGTACTGTTTGCCTGTATATGAAGTAAAACTGTAATGATATCTTACGTGCTGTTTGCCTGTATATAAAATGAAACTGTAATGATATTTTGCGTGCTGTTTGTCTGTATATGAAGTAAAACTGTAATGATAGTTTACGTGCCGTTTGTCTGTGGGTTGTTGGTATATAAAGTAAAACTGTAATGATATCTTACGTGCTGTTTGTCTGTATATGAAGTACAACTGTAATGATATCTTACGTGCAGTTTGTCTGTAGATGAAGTAAAACTGTCATGATATCTTACGTGCTGTTTGTCTGTATATGAAGTAAAACTGTCATGATATCTTACGTACTGTTTGTCTGTATATGAAGTAAAACTGTCATGATATATTACTTACTGTTTGTCTGTATATGAAGTAAAACTGTAATGATATCTTACGTGCTGTTTGTCTGTATATGAAGTAAAACTGTAATGATATTTTACGTACTGTTTGCCTGTATATGAAGTAAAACTGTAATGATATCTTACGTACTGTTTGCCTGTATATGAAGTAAAACTGTAATGATATTTTACGTACTGTTTGTCTGTATATGAAGTAAAACTGTCATGATATCTTACGTACTGTTTGTCTGTATATGAAGTAAAACTGTCATGATATCTTACGTACTGTTTGTCTGTATATGAAGTAAAACTGTAATGATATCTTACGTGCTGTTTGTCTGTATATGAAGTAAAACTGTAATGATATTTTACGTACTGTTTGCCTGTATATGAAGTAAAACTGTAATGATATCTTACGTACTGTTTGCCTGTATATGAAGTAAAACTGTAATGATATTTTACGTACTGTTTGTCTGTATATGAAGTAAAACTGTCATGATATATTACTTACTGTTTGTCTGTATATGAAGTAAAACTGTAATGATATCTTACGTGCTGTTTGTCTGTATATGAAGTAAAACTGTAATGATATTTTACGTACTGTTTGTCTGTATATGAAGTAAAACTGTAATGATATCTTACGTGCTGTTTGTCTGTATATGAAGTAAAACTGTAATGATATCTTACGTGCTGTTTGTCTGTATATGAAGTAAAACTGTAATGATATCTTACGTACTGTTTGCCTGTATATAAAGTAAAACTGTAATGATATCTTACGTGCTGTTTGTCTGTATATGAAGTAAAACTGTCATGATATCTAACGTGCTGTTTGTCTGTATATGAAGTAAAACTGTAATGATATCTTACGTACTGTTTGCCTGTATATGAAGTAAAACTGTAATGATATCTTACGTGCTGTTTGTCTGTATATGAAGTAAAACTGTAATGATATCTTACGTACTGTTTGTCTGTATATGAAGTAAAACTGTAATGATATCTTACGTGCTGTTTGTCTGTATATGAAGTAAAACTGTCATGATATCTTACGTGCTGTTTGTCTGTATATGAAGTAAAACTGTCATGATATATTACTTACTGTTTGTCTGTATATGAAGTAAAACTGTAATGATATCTTACGTGCTGTTTGTCTGTATATGAAGTAAAACTGTAATGATATCTTACGTACTGTTTGTCTGTAGATGAAGTAAAACTGTCATGATATCTTACGTGCTGTTTGTCTGTATATGAAGTAAAACTGTCATGATATCTATCGAGATGTTTGTCTGTATATGAAGTAAAACTGTAATGATATCTTCCGTACTGTTTGTCTGTATATGAAGTAAAACTGTAATGATATCTTACGTGCTGTTTGTCTGTATATGAAGTAAAACTGTCATGATATCTTACGTGCTGTTTGTCTGTATATGAAGTAAAACTGTCATGATATCTTACGTTTATAGGTATATAAAGTAAAACTATCATGATATCTTACGGGCTGTTTGTCTGTATATGTAGTAAAACTGTCATGATAGGATATATTACGTACTGTTTGTCTGTATATGAAGTAAAACTGTCATGATATCTTACGTGCTATTTGTCTGTAGATGAAGTAAAACTGTCATTATATCTTACGTGCTGTATGTCTGTATATGAAGTAAAACTGTCATGATATCTTACGTGCTGTTTGTCTGTATATTAAGTAAAACTGTAATGATATTTTACGTGCTCTTTCTCGGTATATGAAGTAAAACTGTCATGATATCTTACGTTTATAGGTATATGAAGTAAAACTGTCATGATATCTTACGTGCTGTTTGTCGGTATATGAAGTAAAACTGTCATGATATCTTACGTGCTGTTTGTCTGTATATGAAGTAAAACTGTCATGATATCTTACGTGCTATTTGTCTGTAGATGAAGTAAAACTGTAATGATATCTTACGTGCTGTTCGTCTGTATATGAAGTAAAACTGTCATGATATCTTACGTGCTGTTTGTCGGTATATAAAGTAAAACTGTCATGATATCTTACGTGCTGTTTGTCGGTATATAAAGTAAAACTGTAATGATATCTTACGTACTGTTTGTCTGTATATGAAGTAAAACTGTCATGATATCTTACGTGCTATTTGTCTGTAGATGAAGTAAAACTGTAATGATATCTTACGTGCTGTTCGTCTGTATATGAAGTAAAACTGTCATGATATCTTACGTGCTGTTTGTCTGTATATAAAGTAAAACTGTCATGATATCTTACGTGCTGTTCGTCTGTATATGAAGTAAAACTGTCATGATATCTTACGTGCAGTTTGTCTGTATATGAAGTAAAACTGTCATGATATCTTACGTTCTATTTGTCTGTAGATGAAGTAAAACTGTAATGATATCTTACGTGCTGTTTGTCTGTATATGAAGTAAAACTGTAATGATATCTTACGTGCTGTTTGTCTGTATATGAAGTAAAACTGTCATAATATCTTACGTGCTATTTGTCTGTAGATGAAGTAAAACTGTTATGATATCTTACGTGCTGTTCGTCTGTATATGAAGTAAAACTGTCATGATATCTTACGTACTGTTCGACGGTATATAAAGTAAAACTGTAATGATATCTTACGTGCTGTTTGTCTGTATATGAAGTAAAACTGTCATGATATCTTACGTGCTGTTTGTCTGTATATGAAGTAAAACTGTAATGATATATTACGTGCTGTTCGTCTGTATATGAAGTAAAACTGTAATGATATCTTACGTACTGTTCGTCTGTATATGAAGTAAAACTGTCATGATATCTTACGTGCTGTTCGTCTGTATATGAAGTAAAACTGTCATGATATCTTACGTACTGTTTGTCTGTATATGAAGTAAAACTGTAATGATATCTTACGTGCTGTTCGTCTGTATATGAAGTAAAACTGTCATGATATCTTACGTACTGTTCGTCTGTATATGAAGTAAAACTGTAATGATATCTTACGTGCTGTTCGTCTGTATATGAAGTAAAACTGTCATGATATCTTACGTACTGTTCGACGGTATATGAAGTAAAACTGTAATGATATCTTACGTGCTGTTCGTCTGTTTATGAAGTAAAACTGTCATGATATCTTACGTACTGTTCGACGGTATATGAAGTAAAACTGTAATGATATCTTACGTGCTGTTCGTCTGTATATGAAGTAAAACTGTCATGATATCTTACGTACTGTTCGACGGTATATGAAGTAAAACTGTAATGATATCTTACGTGCTGTTTGCCTGTATATGAAGTAAAACTGTCATGATATCTTACGTACTGTTTGTCTGTATATGAAGTAAAACTGTAATGATGTTTGTCTGTATATGAAGTAAAACTGTCATGATATCTTACGTACTGTTTGTCTGTATATGAAGTAAAACTGTAATGATGTTTGTCTGTATATGAAGTAAAACTGTCATGATATCTTACGTACTGTTTGTCTGTATATGAAGTAAAACTGTCATGATATCTTACGTACTGTTTGTCTGTATATGAAGTAAAACTGTAATGATGTTTGTCTGTATATGAAGTAAAACTGTCATGATATCTTACGTACTCTTTGTCTGTATATGAAGTAAAACTGTAATGATGTTTGTCTGTATATGAAGTAAAACTGTCATGATATCTTACGTTCTGTTTGTCTGTATATGAAGTAAAACTGTAATGATGTTTGTCTGAATATGAAGTAAAACTGTCATGATATCTTACGTACTGTTTGTCTGTATATGAAGTAAAACTGTCATGATATCTTACGTGCTGTTTGTCGGTATATAAAGTAAAACTGTAATGATATTTTACGTACTGTTTGTCTGTATATGAAGTAAAACTGTCATGATATCTTACGTGCTGTTTGTCGGTATATAAAGTAAAACTGTCATGATATCTTACGTGCTGTTTGTCTGTATATGAAGTAGAACTGTCATAATATGATATCTTACGTGCAGTTTGTCTGTATATGAAGTAAAACTGTCATGATATCTTACGTTCTATTTGTCTGTAGATGAAGTAAAACTGTAATGATATCTTACGTGCTATTTGTCTGTAGATGAAGTAAAACTGTTATGATATCTTACGTGCTGTTCGTCTGTATATGAAGTAAAACTGTCATGATATCTTACGTACTGTTCGACGGTATATGAAGTAAAACTGTAATGATATCTTACGTGCTGTTTGTCTGTATATGAAGTAAAACTGTAATGATATCTTACGTGCTGTTCGTCTGTATATGAAGTAAAACTGTCATGATATCTTACGTACTGTTCGACGGTATATGAAGTAAAACTGTAATGATATCTTACGTGCTGTTCGTCTGTATATGAAGTAAAACTGTCATGATATCTTACGTACTGTTCGACGGTATATGAAGTAAAACTGTAATGATATCTTACGTGCTGTTCGTCTGTATATGAAGTAAAACTGTCATGATATCTTACGTACTGTTCGACGGTATATGAAGTAAAACTGTAATGATATCTTACGTGCTGTTTGCCTGTATATGAAGTAAAACTGTCATGATATCTTACGTACTGTTTGTCTGTATATGAAGTAAAACTGTAATGATGTTTGTCTGTATATGAAGTAAAACTGTCATGATATCTTACGTACTGTTTGTCTGTATATGAAGTAAAACTGTAATGATGTTTGTCTGTATATGAAGTAAAACTGTCATGATATCTTACGTACTGTTTGTCTGTATATGAAGTAAAACTGTAATGATGTTTGTCTGTATATGAAGTAAAACTGTCATGATATCTTACGTACTGTTTGTCTGTATATGAAGTAAAACTGTAATGATGTTTGTCTGAATATGAAGTAAAACTGTCATGATATCTTACGTACTGTTTGTCTGTATATGAAGTAAAACTGTCATGATATCTTACGTGCTGTTTGTCGGTATATAAAGTAAAACTGTCATGATATCTTACGTGCTGTTTGTCTGTATATGAAGTAGAACTGTCATAATATGATATCTTACGTGCAGTTTGTCTGTATATGAAGTAAAACTGTCATGATATCTTACGTTCTATTTGTCTGTAGATGAAGTAAAACTGTAATGATATATTACGTGCTGTTTGTCTGTAGATGAAGTAAAACTGTAATGATATCTTACGTGCTATTTGTCTGTAGATGAAGTAAAACTGTTATGATATCTTACGTACTGTTTGTCTGTATATGAAGTAGAACTGTCATGATATCTTACGTACTGTTTGTCTGTATATGAAGTAGAACTGTCATAATATCTTACGTGCTATTTGTCTGTAGATGAAGTAAAACTGTCATGATATCTTACGTGCTATTTGTCTGTAGATGAAGTAAAACTGTAATGATATCTTACGTACTGTTTGTCTGTATATGAAGTAAAACTGTCATGATATCTTACGTACTGTTTGTCTGTATATGAAGTAGAACTGTCATAATATCTTACGTGCTATTTGTCTGTAGATGAAGTAAAACTGTTATGATATCTTACGTACTATTTGTCTGTATATAAAGTAAAACTGTTATGATATCTTACGTACTATTTGTCTGTATATGAAGTAAAACTGTCATGATATCTTACGTACTGTTTGTCTGTATATGAAGTAGAACTGTCATAATATCTTACGTGCTATTTGTCTGTAGATGAAGTAAAACTGTTATGATATCTTACGTACTATTTGTCTGTATATGAAGTAAAACTGTTATGATATCTTACGTACTATTTGTCTGTATATGAAGTAAAACTGTCATGATATCTTACGTACTGTTTGTCTGTAGATGAAGTAGAACTGTCATAATATCTTACGTGCTGTTTGTCTGTAGATGAAGTAAAACTGTTATGATATCTTACGTGCTATTTGTCTGTAGATGAAGTAAAACTGTCATAATATCTTACGTGCTATTTGTCTGTAGATGAAGTAGAACTGTCATAATATCTTACGTGCTATTTGTCTGTAGATGAAGTAAAACTGTTATGATATCTTACGTGCTATTTGTCTGTAGATGAAGTAAAACTGTCATAATATCTTACGTGCTATTTGTCTGTAGATGAAGTAGAACTGTCATAATATCTTACGTGCTATTTGTCTGTAGATGAAGTAAAACTGTCAT
The DNA here is from genome assembly GCA_037043455.1 of Cyrtodaria siliqua. Lineage (NCBI taxonomy): Eukaryota > Metazoa > Mollusca > Bivalvia > Adapedonta > Hiatellidae > Cyrtodaria > Cyrtodaria siliqua. The sequence continues at coordinate 123,043 of JAWPHD010004110.1, forward strand.
AATATCTTACGTGCTGTTTGTCTGTATATGAAGTAGAACTGTAATGATATCTTACGTGCTATTTGTCTGTAGATGAAGTAGAACTGTCATAATATCTTACGTGCTATTTGTCTGTAGATGAAGTAAAACTGTCATAATATCTTACGTGCTATTTGTCTGTAGATGAAGTAGAACTGTCATAATATCTTACGTGCTATTTGTCTGTAGATGAAGTAAAACTGTCATAATATCTTACGTGCTGTTTGTCTGTATATGAAGTAAAACTGTCATAATATCTTACGTGCTGTTTGTCTGTAGATGAAGTAAAACTGTAATGATATCTTACGTGCTATTTGTCTGTAGATGAAGTAGAACTGTCATAATATCTTACGTGCTGTTTGTCTGTATATGAAGTAAAACTGTCATGATATCTTACGTACTGTTCGTCGGTATATGAAGTAAAACTGTAATGATATCTTACGTGCTGTTTGTCTGTATATGAAGTAAAACTGTCATGATATCTTACGTGCTGTTTGTCTGTATATGAAGTAAAACTGTCATGATATCTTACGTACTGTTCGACGGTATATGAAGTAAAACTGTAATGATATCTTACGTGCTGTTCGTCTGTATATGAAGTAAAACTGTCATGATATCTTACGTACTGTTCGACGGTATATGAAGTAAAACTGTCATGATATCTTACGTGCTGTTTGTCTGTATATGAAGTAAAACTGTCATGATATCTTACGTACTGTTCGACGGTATATGAAGTAAAACTGTCATGATATCTTACGTACTGTTTGTCTGTATATGAAGTAAAACTGTAATGATATCTTACGTGCTGTTTGTCTGTATATGAAGTAAAACTGTCATGATATCTTACGTACTGTTCGACGGTATATGAAGTAAAACTGTAATGATGTTTGTCTGTATATGAAGTAAAACTGTCATGATATCTTACGTACTGTTTGTCTGTATATGAAGTAAAACTGTAATGATGTTTGTCTGTATATGAAGTAAAACTGTCATGATATCTTACGTACTGTTTGTCTGTATATGAAGTAAAACTGTCATGATATCTTACGTACTGTTTGTCTGTATATGAAGTAAAACTGTAATGATGTTTGTCTGTATATGAAGTAAAACTGTCATGATATCTTACGTACTGTTTGTCTGTATATGAAGTAAAACTGTCATGATATATTACGTACTGTTTGTCTGTATATGAAGTAAAACTGTAATGATGTTTGTCTGTATATGAAGTAAAACTGTAATGATGTTTGTCTGAATATGAAGTAAAACTGTCATGATATCTTACGTACTGTTTGTCTGTATATGAAGTAAAACTGTCATGATATATTACGTACTGTTTGTCTGTATATGAAGTAAAACTGTAATGATGTTTGTCTGTATATGAAGTAAAACTGTCATGATATCTTACGTACTGTTTGTCTGTATATGAAGTAAAACTGTAATGATGTTTGTCTGTATATGAAGTAAAACTGTCATGATATCTTACGTACTGTTTGTCTGTATATGAAGTAAAACTGTCATGAAATCTTACGTACTGTTTGTCTGTATATGAAGTAAAACTGTAATGATGTTTGTCTGTATATGAAGTAAAACTGTCATGATATCTTACGTACTGTTTGTCTAAATTAATTGTTCTATAGATAAATAGTGTATTTACATCTCTCGCAGTATTAATATTTTTTACAATATAACAATACAATAGGATTATTACTAGAGCTAACGTGTTCTGAAGTTTGTATCACCCTCGAGTAGGTAGATGCCAGATCAAGGATCACACGAGAGGCGGAAAGGCCCTCGAGTGTGATCCTGATCTGGCATTTACCCACGAGAGGTGATACAAAACCTTCCCAGAACACGTTACTCTAGGTAATGATCCTTTTTATTATATACCTCGAACACATCATTAACATAGAAATATTTGCATTGCTAATGCATTACACATTCAATAAAACATATTATTTCTCGAAAAAGCGTGCAGCGGGGAAAATGTATGTAGTTTTAAGGTGCCTGGTTCATTGGTCTGACCTACTTGTTTTGTTGTATGACGTTAACGTCGTCTTTGACGTTCTCGCGCATAATGGCGTAAAACTTGCTTGAATCACTGGGAAAAACCGGCTGTTCTATTTTTAGTAAGTTAGTGATACCTAATTCTATTTTTAGTAGGATAGTGATAACCTGGAAGTGAGATACAAGTTGCTTGTATTCCATTGTAAGAACATGAGGATTCTATGTATATATTATCTGATAGGTATATAATAAATATACAAATATAACAGTGTCATTCTTTTTAGAATTACAGAGACTACGCAATATAAAAAAGCCTTTGATTTAAAGAAGCGTATCTGTATATACCGGTTAACTGATGGTAAACAATATTATTAACCTCACATAAGACGCCCATGCTAAATCCGCATAGACAACAATGTGTAATTTCTTTACTATCTCACGCGAGGGTTATAGTACAGGGTGATAGTAAATCGCAGGGTGACAGTAAAAAAAGTATCACATGCGCGCTGTTTCGGTGACGTCCCCATCGGCTCAGTATGGGTGAAAATTTAACTCATCATAACTTCAAAAGTACTTGACTAATTTCAATAAACTATCACTCATTTTCTTAGTTACGTTATTCCGATCCCAACAATATAACATTCATAGCAACTTATAAAAAAAAAATCAAAAAAGGAATCTGGCAAAGTAAAATCGGTACTGAAATTGAATCTTGTTTTTGACCGAGGGGATTTCGGTATAATAAAATAATATCACATTCATGAGAGGGTGATAGTAAGAATGTCCACCCTTCCGATATTGATTATCTGTCCACCCTTCCGATATTGATTATCTCCCTCGGCTTCGCCTCGGGCGATAATCATATCCTCAGGGTGAACATTCTTACTATCGGGTGAACATTCTTACTATCACCCTCTCATGAATGTGATATTTATATACTATTACCCTCCTGTGTGAAATAATTGTTAACTTTGTTTGTTTAGGTACACCTTTTGTGACAACTGAAAAATTCTATTAATTCAAATACTATTTCATTATTACAATAAATGCGTTATAGTTAGGTTTTGTGCATCCTAGTCGTAAAACATGAATTCGCATAATGTATGAAACGAAAATTACATTTAAATAGTGTATATTGCTTGTCATGGTATTATGTGTTGTTATATGTATTACATGAGTTATTTTATGACACTGTCACGTCAATGTATCTATTTCATGAGTCTTATCAGACAATGCATGAACTATTATGGAAATGGTAAGGTCTACGGCAGGATGCCCTCGACCCGTTATAGACCTATTGAAAACAAATTATATTCCATGACTGTTTAAAATGTTAAAAAAAATATTCTGAACCTATTGCCACAGCAGTGTCATCTGACACATAAATAGCCACAGCAGTAGGTCAAGTCGAAAGTTCATACATTGTTTTCCCAGAATTACATGATCAAACATGTATATTTATATGGATATAACTGAGCTACCGTTGCTAATCTTGAAATGTAACACAGTCTAAAAAGTACTTAAAAAACAAATATTAGTATGCGAGGTAGAACATTGCAACGGCTACTTTGTTTGCAAGCAATGATAAAAACCCCGATTATAACACTATTAATATTCTAAAAAGTAGCGTCTCCGTCGCCAAGTGGTTAACGACGTTGCGTTGTAATCTTTCTCGCCTCTCGCCGCTGCGGGTTCGAATCCCACTGAGAGCTTGACTTTTAAGTGAGGAAGTGTCGATTCTTACGGATGACGGTAGGTGTACAGTACTGGTTCTACCCAGGAAAAGTGGGTGGTCTGCCTCCACCACAAAAAAAATCGACTTTCATATATAACCTGACATGTGCTGAAATTGACGTAAAACATCATAGAAACAAATATATTCTAAAAATGACATTTGAATAATGGCATTACCATGTCCGTTTGTAGATCTATTCTATATTAAGTGATTCTCAAATTCCTCGGCAGCTTTATTTATTGATATCGACGGCCATATTAATTCCAATGTCAATACATTCCTGCGGAAATAGTTTCCGTGAAATGTCAAATCATCATCGAGGACTAAGGATGATGCAAATAAAAAAGTACTATCTCAAGAATTATATCTGTATATGTTGAAAACAAGACTGTGGAAAACTTGGTTTTCATATCATCTCGTTATGAATAAAGTTAAAATGTAATTGTTGTTGTTTTCTATTTAGTATATAACTGTGGTTTTATTTTAATCAATTTCATCCCTTTTCTTACTATTCTCTATCCATTTACTTTCTTCTTTACCTCAGCTTTCATTCAGAATTTTTTTTTTTTTTAAATTAAAGGGTATGTAGCGACACAGCCAAACCATCTTTATTATTGAGAGTTTTGAAATACTTGAATCATTGGTTGTGTATCGAACAGTTATTGCATCTTAGAATAATATATGTTATATGTTGGTTAAAGTAAAATAAGGTAGTACATATTAATGTAGTTATAATGTTAATTAACTGTAAAATTGTTATGTTATCGTATTTGTCTGTATATTACGTATATCTGGAAATGTCTTTTTTGATAGTCAAATCATCATTGAGAAAGGATGATACAAATAAAAAAAAGTTATTTCTGAAGGATTATATCTGAATATGTTTAAAACAGTATTGGCTACACACTGTGGAAAACTTGGTTATCATAACATTTGGTTATCCATAAACATGTTAGCACGACTCGTCGGGTTATACATGGATGGAATTGTCTTAAATGTGAAAGTCAGGAACATAGTATAACATTGTACTACTTGTCAACACATGATGCTCAAATGGATGTACAGTAGTCAAAAGACAATATTGTATTCAGAGTACCGGCCCATATACGAATAACATATTGCATAGTATGTACCTATACAGCCGTGTGACAAAAGTAGATAGAGAGACACAGTAACAAACATTGACCAATATAATACAGTGGAACGCATACTCGTACTAACTATTGCTGAATACAACATTACCAACCTCGGTGTGACAAAGGTAGAACAAAGTAAGGTTACAACTATTGACAAATATACCAAATTTAGTTTTTATTTATTTACCAATGTTCTCTTACTTAACGCTGCACATATTGTTTTGAAAGTTTCGCTAACCTTCTATCTCAACATCTATAAAATGCACGAATAGTTGTATGTGGTTCGTGTCATGTTATATAAAATGATCATGTACGTTTCCTCCATGCATGGACATGAACGCTTTTTTAAGCATTTATATCTCTTAGGTTAATTCCCTTTCTCTAAAGACATACATACAGAATATTATGTCAGTGCCTTTTACTATCAAGTTTATAAGACGAGGCTTAGAAAACGAAGAATGGCGAGGCTCTAACGAGCCATTCTTCGTTTTCGTGCCGAGCATAATAAACTTGACAGTAAAAGGCACTGACATAATATTCTGTTTATCATGTAGATTATCCATATTTTCAGTATGAATTACTATTATTACCTATTTCTCAGAATGTTACTCTTATCGAAGATGCCGCCATGTTGTTGTTTTTTGTTTGTTTTATGACATCAAGCAACGTTACGTGCATGACGTCAGATAACGTTACGTACAATAAACGCCGAGGGATTCCGCATTGATTTGCTCTATTGGTCAGTGCCTAATAAAGCAAAATGAAATAGGTCACCCCTTTATTAGGCAGAAAAGTGCATATCCGCATGATAAATAACTCTTATTAGTTATGCTATATAATATTCAAGATTGTTTGTTTAAAATAGTAGGGGTAAGTGCTCTTTTGTAGCTTTACTCCATGATAGTAGTATACATGCTCTTCTCAATGTAATGTAACCGCCTCATTGTAATAGGCGATGAACAGTGTATGATGTTTATGCTGAATAAAAGAATTGAAATTGAATAAATAAATATCAGGTTTACTTTTTTCTTTGATATATCCCGCTATGTTATCCCGTGCTATACGGTGACACAATAACACAATAATTCACCTGGCAATGAGATAAATATATCCTTAAGAGACTTATCTCCGTAAGCAAGGTAAATAATATACAAACATAAGAGTTAAAGCTAAGTAATCTCGCAGATTTGGAGATAAATCCTCCTTAAACGGTGCATAGATAATTAAACAAACGCGCCGAACAAAGAAGTAACAGTGTGCGGCTAATAACACTTTATACTTGTCTAGTTTAGAAATTATCTTTCAAATGGAAACAGTGTAACATTGACCTAATCACATTCATTAAGTATTGATTGGACGTGTTTATAATTAACTTGCAGATACGAAAACGGTATTAGTGTTTATGTTAAAATTGATTGTATTATCAGAGGTAATTATATTTTACAGAAAACAATACATTGTAAGTTATGTTATATGAACAGAACAGAACAGAAAATACTTTTATTGATTTGTACGTTAAGTACATCATCATAAAATATATACAACAATTACAAAATACATATTTAAATCACGTGTAACATACAAAGTATATGATTTATATACAGACATATATCAGCTCTAAAGAGGATGATCTATAAGGTGTTCACACATGCGTTATAGATATTCTATGTGACATCGCACATTTGAGATATGAAGCCAATTTCAAAAGAATCATTTTGTTTTCAGTTTGCAATAATTCGATGAATTCGATGAATTTAAACATACATGGTCTGTTACAATAATATTGTGCTATGTATTTCCTCCTAATATCGGAGTAACGTGGACATTATATGTATAATACATACTTTGTTATTACACTAGTGCTGTATTCTAAAAAAAGAACTACACATTCTGCGCATTATCATTCTCTCTCGATATTGTTCTATTACAACGATTATTATTTGCAAGTTCATCTGTATTACGTAATCATTACGTGGTCAGAGTATTAACTTTCATACCCCATCCAACCCCTTCTCCAAGAAGCCAAAACGGGGTTGGCTGGGGTTTGAAGAAAAACATTAATTTTGGCTTGAACAGTTTGCATATTGTAAAATTAAAACATTTAATACGTAATTCTAAATGGGTTATCACATTTTTTGAGTAAAAAATGTTTTTAAACGTGTTTTATTGTTGAAATATCCGTCGTTATAAAATACTGCTAATATAAGCATTCCGATCGCTTAATGGAATTAAGGCGGGATCACGCAATGGTATCTATTGCTGGAATATATATTTATATATTTTGAATTGACACTGTTCATATTAAAGTAAATAATTCAAATGTAATTATTCTGTTAAATTAGATCGATGTTCTATACTTATAGATCGTCTTTTTATCGTTAACCCCTGTATTAATGAAATGGGATGGCCTGGTATAGTTTCAAACCTGATACTGTCTAGGATCGTTTTACAAAAAATCGATGTGATTTACGTTATGTGTTGTATTACATGCTACGTGTTGTATGAGTTGTTTTTTCAAAAGATAACAGGGATCTTTATTTACATAACAATATTAACTAGATCAATATACTTCGGTTTAAATATAAATCAGATGTATACGTGTTTAAGTTCTTTTGCTGGTTCCAATATTCAAATACTTGGAATCAGCACATTTAAAAACAGACGACAAAAAACAGACGACAAAAAACAGACGACAAGAACAAAACAGTTTTCCGTATTATTACATTTCGTATCAAATTATATAGATTATACTAGCATAATAGCATTATATTTAAACCTTTAAATATAATTATAAGACATAAAGAAATACAGTGTACCATCAATTTTCGCTTAACGTTTTGGCAGATTTACGCTAATGGCATTAATCCAAAATACAAAGGATTAGCAGAAGAATAGATTATTGACATAATGTCGAAGTGATTTAAACTTTGAAAGAAAGCAAATGAACTCGTGTGATATTAGTTTGTATGTATTGTAAAGTAACAGTTTAGAATTCTCTGAGTAAGCCGATTAGTCTAATAAATGTCATATTTTCACCGATATGCATTTGTTTATAGAAATGTAAGTAGTTAAGACGTGTGCCGTTTGACTCGAAGCATTTGGAAATTGCATGTAGCTGGATTTGAAATTAAAATGCTGGTAAGAAGATACTTCCATTTCATTCAATAATTTACTTACTGCTTATGCGCCTAATGATGTATTACTGCAGCGTCTTTGATACATGTAGATCAGATTAGATCAATTACCAACGAATCAGCGGGCAGGGAAAAAGTTCCAGGGTATACACAGAATATCTTTATATCGATTGGTTGACAAGGTAAACAAACCAAAACATATTGCTAAAAAAACAAACTTTTGAAGAGTACTTATAACGGTTAAATCATACATTTGTGCAATGTATTCATAATCTGTTGCATAATCCAAAAAAGAAATATATTTTACATTTTTCTCATGCTTCTTCGTGCAAGTAGGTGTATCAGCACCATCCGACCCAAAAAGCTTTTTCAAAACATACTCAATGTATGGTTTGTGTGTTTTTTTGATAAAACTAAGATAGGTCTAACCAAAAAACATAGCTTCTTATATTAGGGAACGCAGTACAGAACTTAGAGCCATAATGTACGTCTATGGAAAATGAATTGGTGCAGTATGACCTAAATGTTAAACGTTGATATAAGCGGTATCGGACAAAGTGCGTTTTGTCGCAGTTCAGTATATTAAGTCGTTATCAACATACACTGTGTTGTTTTGAAAATAACACACGGTCCACATATTTAAAAAAATAAATATCGATTTAAAATGTCTTTAACAGGCTCGATTACTTCAGTATATTATTATTCTTTCAAATACGTCCTCCATCTTAACTGCATTCGTATGTTCTTTCTAGAATTTATTTGATAATTTTATAAAGAAATGTTGATGTTGCCTAGTATGCGTTTGCAGTATGTAAAGGACACAATGTTACCGACCTGCACTGAGGTGATTTAAACACTACATACCGTCGTGGAACTTCAAATAGGAGATCGATTCAAAACTCTGTAATGTTCTCAGGTGATTTTGTTATTGTTATTTTAAATATGTCCTGTTTTGTTTTAGTAAAATGTTTTCTGGAATATATATAAAACGGCTGATAAAAAGACACTTTGATTATTCATAGTATATGTTTATATGTCTAATATGTTTATATCTGTCAAGTTTATCATAGTGTTCATATGTTTGCGATTATGGAACACTTAAACAATACTTATCGATATAACAGGTACAACATTATCATGAAACATAATAATAGTTTCACTTTGAAAAGTTACTGCGGTTAAAGGGACACATGGCAATCTTGAAGTTTTTATCGAGCATTAAAATAAGCGCCTCGATTTATTAACCCAGTATCAGTCTGACTCTTAAAATGCTTGTATGTAATTAAATAATATTTATTTATGTATTTATTTGCGTCTCATCACAGTATCCAGCTTAAAATATACATTTTTCATAATACAGTAATAACGTACATGTGTAGCTCCAAACGGAGGTATATGAGACGATAGTAAAAAGATACATTAATTTGCCTTGAAAAACACAAACACATATACATGTACTATTCGTATGTACAACAGATAAGAGTTGAGCAACTAATGTTAACCTTGATTAAATGAAATGTTGAGTTTTATATTTTTCTTCTTATTCTACCCCATATGTTTAATTGTATTATTCGTGCAAAATAATCACCAGTTAGTAATATGTAAAAGCGATTAGTTTTATACTATTCTTAGAATTAATATTAATGATTGAGCAAGTTGTGTGAAAAATTAACGGAACGCTGTGAGTTTTAAAATAACCAAGATTGCCGTGTTTCCCTTTAAGTACAAATGTATAGAAACAAAAACAGTCAAAGGAAAGGTGTCGTGGAAACTTTCATCTAGAAGTAATTGAACTCAAATGTATAAGTTCGATGTCTTGATGAAAATAAAACCCAAAAAAATACATGACCCCATATATATAGGTGTTACCTTCCTTGTTCCGTCCCTATAACAAAGGGATATCCATTTTCATAAAGAATACACAAAGACTCACGACAATGTTGAACCATTTAGCACGCATTAAACATTAACCAAGGGAGAATATCCGTTAGATATACATATGGTTTTGGATGAGGGTTTGTGAAGCACTTATTGTGTTTAGAGACCTCGGTTTTACGTATATTCTCATCTATTAATCCTGTTTCATTTAGACTTTAAAAAGAAATCAGACTGTATAATTCATTGTAATATATTTTATAGTAACGTAACATTTACTTGTTTACACGCCCGTTGACGGAACATTGTTGATTTACATTTACATAGTTAATTGTTTATACCATATCATCCCTTATTTGTAAATAGTTTTAACAATATATTTTTATACTAACTTTTAATAACTTACTATTTCATTTTGTTTCATTTTTATCCGGGAGTTTTTGCGCACAAGATGACCTGTTATGCGTCGACGTGCCGTAAATCTCCATTCATTCATTCATTCATTCATTCATTCATTCATTCATTCATTCATTCATTCATTCATTCATTCATTCATTCATTCATTCATTCATTCATTCATTCATTCATTCATTCATTCATTCATTCATTCATTCATTCATTCATTTTGAGTTTAAAACGTGCTTGCGTATAATTAAATAAAAGGTAAAAGCAATCTGAGTTGTCCAGTTGTCTAAGTTGCTTACCTTTGGTTTGAATACGTCACAATGATTCAACATAAACAACAATAAGTTATACACAAACACAATATACTTTTAACTTTTTCGATAATTATCAATTATTAATTCCAGTTATGGAAGTTTTGTAGAAACACAAACGGGACGCCGCGACTTTTTACACACAAATATCACGATTGTCCGGTGTCCCTTTAAGTACTTACAATTAACAGTTTATTTGTGTATTAGTTACCAATTACGTGTTAACCTAGATTTATGAGTGGATAAATCTTTCTTATCAACAATAGAACTTCGCCAGTCGGCAAAGGAACTCTCTAAGATTAAAAGCTTTCGTTCTAATCCTATTGTATAATGAAACATTTGTAAAAACGTTAACGTTACTGTAAATATTGGAAATACGATATTGTTTAAACGAACTGTCCCAATGATTCATGGTATGCCAAATATCAACCACACTGGAGATAAAACGGTGCTTATCTAATAAATTATGTTTTTCATTTCATATAAATAAAAAAATCATGTTTCTTATATGGTAACTTTTGGTTAAAATCCAATAAAACATACAAGTTAAAACACACATTTAAATAATATGCTTGAAATAAAACATTAGGCTTAATAATTTAATCTGTTATAATATTTAAATTTCAATGACAAAATATAAACAAAGACAATTGCTATTGGAGATATAAACAAAGACAATTGCTATTGGAGATATAAACAAAGACAATTGCTATTGGAGATATAAACAAAGACAATTGCTATTGGAGATATAAACAAAGACAATTGCTATTGGAGATATAAACAAAGACAATTGCTATTGGAGATATAAACAAAGACAATTGCTATTGGAGATATAAACAAAGACAATTGCTATTGGAGATATAAACAAAGACAATTGCTATTGGAGATATAAACAATTAGACAATTGCTATTGGAGATATAAACAATTAGACAATTGCTATTGGAGATATAAACAAAGACAATTGCTATTGGAGATATAAACAAAGACAATTGCTATTGGAGATATAAACAAAGACAATTGCTATTGGAGATATAAACAAAGACAATTGCTATTGGAGATATAAACAATGACAATTGCTATTGGAGATATAAACAAAGACAATTGCTATTGGAGATATAAACAAAGACAATTGCTATTGGATATATAAACAAAGACAATTGCTATTGGAGATATAAACAATGACAATTGCTATTGGAGATATAAACAAAGACAATTGCTATTGGAGATATAAACAATGACAATTGCTATTGGAGATATAAACAAAGACAATTGCTATTGGAGATATAAACAAAGACAATTGCTACTGGAGATATAAACAATGACAATTGCTATTGGAGATATAAACAAAGACAATTGCTATTGGAGATATAAACAAAGACAATTGCTATTGGAGATATAAACAAAGACAATTGCTATTGGAGATATAAACAATGACAATTGCTATTGGAGATATAAACAAAGACAATTGCTATTGGAGATATAAACAAAGACAATTGCTATTGGAGATATAAACAAAGAACATTGCTATTGGAGATATAAACAAAGACAATTGCTATTGGAGATATAAACAATGACAATTGCTATTGGAGATATAAACAAAGACAATTGCTATTGGAGATATAAACAAAGACAATTGCTATTGGAGATATAAACAAAGACAATTGCTATTGGAGATATAAACAATGACAATTGCTATTGGAGATATAAACAAAGACAATTGCTATTGGAGATATAAACAAAGACAATTGCTATTGGAGATATAAACAATGACAATTGCTATTGGAGATATAAACAAAGACAATTGCTATTGGAGATATAAACAAAGACAATTGCTATTGGAGATATAAACAAAGACAATTGCTTTTGGAGATATAAACAATTAGACAATTGGTTCTGTATTTAATAAGAATAATAAAAGGTTGGCTCGTCGTAAATAGCATATTTATTTAAATCTCGAATGAAATAAATACCGAAAATGTGATATCTTGGAAGCAACAAACACAACAAAAGAGAAAAGTGGCAGACTTGTGTTTTATTGAGCCTGTTAATGAGGGATAATAAGATTTGGAACACCTCTCACGCCCGATGGAACCGGCTTAAGGAGTATTCTACTTAAAAACCACAAATAATGAGGCTGATGATCCCAAAGAACCACTAAGTAATAACTCTACTGATTTGTGGCCGGGTGACTGTTTACAGCCGCCACTCAGTACTAAACAAACAACATTTTGTATGTCAGTTGATACTGAAAAGGGGACTACTGCGTTCAAGAAAATTTGAAATTTCTTACAATAAAAATAAACCAATACTCGTATTGAATCAACCCGTATCATAAACTTATGTGTTCACTGCTAACATAGATCAATAAATATATTAGATGTACATATGTGGTCTTTTTCGTGGAAATAAATAAGTTTAAGATGAATATTAAAAATAAAAAAGGATGTATGTTAAAATGGTTTAACCTAACTTGGCATACATCGACCTAATTTAGGTGAATACTTCGACGAAGTTTAGATGAATATTCAGATACGATTAAGGTGAATACTTCGACGACATTTAGGTGAATACTTCGACGACATTTAGGTGAATACTTCGACGAAGTTTAGGTGAATACTTCGACGAAGTTTAGGTGAATACTTCGACGAAGTTTAGGTGAATACTTCGACGCAGTTTAATGGAATACGATGACGCAGCATAGAGGAATACTTCGACGCCATTTAGGGGGATACTTCGACGTATTTTACTGACAGTGTGTGTTTTTATGACGCTAAACAGAATGAATATTTTCATCTTAATACGCCGAAATTGTTATTTAAATCATGTTGTTTTTTGTATCGGTAGGTACAATATAGTTACAAAAAAGCATTTATCCTGAGCTTTATAGTTTAAACATTTTTTTAAAACTACATGTGAGATATAACTTTATAATACAGGCAAGCACTTACTACTACGAAATCATTCCGAACTATATTATTTACTGTATTATGTTATCTTTTTTCTATACTCGAGGACTTTAAAAAAGCCTCGCTGAAAATAAGGAAAGATTATACCGTAGTTTAATATCTTTTTTTTAATCAGTTGTGAATATAAATAATTTCATATTCACTTCAACTTCATGTGAAATGCCGGTTTAGAATAGGCGATATACAAGGGCAATCACGACATTAGTTTAGACGTTGCATGTAGGAATATTTGAAACTACATAATTAAGGCGAGTTTAAAATTCTCGAATATAGGCTAATAAAATGCACGGTAAATGTATAATTTAGTAAATCGTGTATTACAACATGGGTGTCCACGTGTCTGTCTCTTTATTTTATTACTATAAGTGTACAGATTTTCACACGAGTTATATATCACATTACCATGTTTTTTCTGACGGAATTTATTTTCTTCTATGTCTATATTTATAAACATATCACTGTTCCTTCCTTTAATTTCTTTTTTTTATGTATTTCAGATGGAGAACATATTCGCACTTATCTGAAAACTCATTTAGACCGTTTAACTATTTATCATTAAAACAACAAGAAGCCGACTGTGTATAAGCCTTCCGCAATCATGTCGCTTTTGTGCATGAAAACGAACGACATGTCCTGGCAGGACCGCACCGTGAATATCGAAGTGATGCTGGCGCCATCCAAATCTCACCTTCTCTACAACAAGCACAAGGGACTTCAGACAAAGTACAAACAAGAATACACGAACCTCGAAAGAGAGAAATCGTCGTACCTGCGTTCATTTAAAACTGAAATGAGGTTAATGGAGCGTAGAAAGGAGTTGTACTCTAAACGTAGAAATGACATCATTATGCGTCGATCTTCCTTAGATAGCCGAATACGATCGTCCGAAGGTGGCCGAGCTTCGGCGCCACCTAGATTAGAAACAAACTCAATAAAGGAAAATTCATTTATAACTGAGGTTACTCCTAAACTTCGAGAATCGAAATCGGCCAATGCCAGAACAAATCCAGATTCTCACTTTAACCGATTTAGACAGGCTCCCTCCAAAACTAGGGTAGTGCCACTTGAGATTACGGATGAGCCCATGGCAATATTGTCTCCTTGCCCATCGACCCGAACAGCGACACCAGGCAAGCCTTTTCTAGAAAGACAAAAATCCGTAAGGTTTAACAATTTGGAGAAATTTAACAACAAAGCACCATCATCTCCCAAACATGTTGAGCTTACGATTGAACAAAAAATACAAAAGTTCATAGACACACAAGCTGATTTTAACAACCGAGAGATAATTAGTTTAGGCCGCCGTGACAGGGTTTTTGTCACCAATGTCGACAAACCAGACATTGCTACGCGATTCAGCGGGCTGCAACTGAACATGATGAAACTGGAAAATGCATTCGACGAGTTGTGTACGGATTCCACCAAAGATGGGCTGCACAAACTTGTGAAATTGGCCACAAAAATGAAAGCTAGTGTACGAAATGCCAGAAACTCCTCAATTGTATCAGGCACGAGCACACATGCATTTACAGGTATATCATCAAACGGGAATAAACAGTCAGCTACGACATGAACATTAACAAACTTTAGCGACAACATTCTACTTCAATGAAGTAAATCTCAGGCAAACACTGCCCTGCCCTATTTACCGTACACATTGCAAATAAACGTTTTCCACATGTGACTGTTCCGCTTAATTTAATGAGTATAACTTCATCGTTTTATTGACATATTTAATTATTAATATTATACTCGGAATAAAAATAAGTAAAAAATACTTACTATGTCCCGAACAATGATTTGTGTTGTGTAACATAAGGCCTGATATTTACAACCAATCATAAAATCACAATGCATCTAGGATGTTTTGGTAATATCATAAAACCACAATGCATCTAGGATGTTTTGGTACAAAGAAAACAGCTGGTAATATGCAACCACGTTTAGCAGCATATAGAAGCTATTTTATAAAACACGCTGAAGCATGTTTCAAATTGATATACTTATCATTTAGGTATGTTTTTCAAAATAAGTATAAATTCAGCGTACGGGACGTGCAAATGCTATGATTGTCCAATAGAAGTATGTGTAAAGATCGAACAGGAAATGTAGCTTTCACAGAACACAGTCAACCAAAAACACGCAGTAACAGAAACAATAATTACAATGTTAATTAGAAACAAGGCATGTGACATCACAAACACAAACGGGGTGGTACCGCCTTGGAACGGTCAGTGGCAAAATCACCGCTGCTGGGTTAAACCAGGGCCTAGGGATTTAATCAACAAAATCTCTCTCTTACACTGTTGTTATCCCAATAAAACTGGACAGTGTGTTTTGTATACGTACCCTAATATTGTTTCTCCTGCTACACGATTAGAATCTAGGTAGGAACCATGTTTGAGTTCGAGTTAAATTAAGAAAGCAAGTCCGCAATATATTCTGGTACCTTTAACTGGATTCTGGTAACTGAAACACAAACCTGGCCCAAATATTTACTGGACATAACATTAACGCGTATGAGAACAAATATTTCGTTGATCGGTTCTCATCAGTGCTCGTTGGTTACCGTAACTAGGTAGGATGTCCAAACTCAACGAACATCCAAAGGTTACAGTACACTACATCGAGCCGTATTACATTCAGGAGTGGTTCAAATTAGGGAAACAATATCGAATTAAGTAAATGCACAACATGATTTTCTAAAGATAAACACATGTGGATATGATAAAACAATAACGATTTGTTTGTTTGTTTGTTTGTATGGTGTTCTGCGAGATGTTTTTGTGGTGGTGGCAGACCACCCACTTTTCCTGGGTAGAACCAGTACGGTACACCTCCCACCATCCGTAATAATCGACATTTCCTCACTACAAGTCAAACTCCCAGTGGGATTCGAACCCGCAGTGGTGAGAGGCGAGAAGGTTTACAACGCAACGTCGTTAACCCCTCGGTCACGGAGACGCTCACCAAAACACTAACGAGAAACGCACACGTCTATACGGATACTGAGCTCATTTACTATTTAGAGTAGTGTAAAGACAACATGGATTCGTAAAACATATGTAATAAAGAAAACGTGTAGATTTAAGGTGTTGCCAAAGTCATATTGAAAGTGAAAATGTGTAAAGTAAACAAGTGCTATTCTCAGTTATTATGGGGTCTAATCTATTAAAATTTCACCTAAAGACTCATCATGATTGACACAATAAGTTGGCATTGAATTTTTGTGAAATAACCAGTTTTAAGTATGATGTGCAAAAAGTAAGTTTTTATCCTAAAAAATCATGTTCTCATTCAAACATGTACTTTAGACCTTAAAACTTTGTCAAAAGATAGTTCCTCTATGATATGAGGTAGAAGGTGTTTTAGAATTATTTTTTTTTACATGAGAAAGAAATTATAGGCAAAAAAGACTTTACTTCCTGGTTTATTGGCCTAAAATTCACAGAATATAGAGGTTTGTAGAGATTCAACTGCAGAGATTCTACAATGAATTGTTGCTTGTTGTTTTGCATAGTGGTAAACCGAATATTTATCTAGGTAGAAGGTGTTTTAGTTTTTTTAAACATGCCTTAGTTATGATTGAATTGTGATTTAAATCTTTGTTTACATGTTTACCTGATAGCTTCCGGTTATATACTTTTGACTGTGTCCAAAGATAGTGTATTGATTTTGGTTTTATAACATATTGATTGGATCCTTTAGACATATACTTCAAACTTGATAGAATAGACTTTGAAAAATATTATGCTTTTATTAGAAAATTTGGCTACTTTCACTTTCAACACAATTACAGGTAGGTATTACAGTACAGGTAAAACTAATCACTTTGACATCACCTTAAGAGCATAAGTTAAGCTGTCTGGAAATACTGTCCGACTCCATATTCACAGCACGTTCTGTAGACATGGGTAAAGATACAGATATATTGGTGGGAGGGGAATATGGACAACAAAATGAAGTTAATCTCGGTTACATGTACTTTGGGAACATTATACCAAACAAACAAAAACAAATACAACTCTCCCTCTCATTCACTACATTTGGTATTCAACACGGTGTACACGGAGACATGTTATGGTCGCATACATCTGAGATCACATTTTTGTCTTTGTTAGCATATAAAGAAGGTCATATGTCTGGGAGAATGTAACCTATAGATAGAATCCCATAGTATAAGACGCCACATCTTCACTATCTCTGGCATTGATTTTGATCTCCGATAAAGCAGGTCCGTTTGCGTGTTTTGTCTACGGGAGACCATGTCATCAAATATTTATTAATCAAATTAGCTCAACGTTCTGATATTCATGATAACGCAACGTTATCTTACAGGTCTGATAAAAATATATAATAAACACGCAATCTTAACACTTGTTGATTTAGTACGCCATTGAGACAATTCCCTTTTGCTATATTTTCATTATTCTTTATGTAGGTATACAAGTCATACAGGAAACGTAGCATCCACAGAATACAGTTAACCAAATCCACGCATGCAAAACAAACATTAACCATGTTAATTACAATGTAAAATTGAAGTAACGTATGCGAAACCACAAACACGTAAAGGTTGAAAATAGGGGTGCCACCTTGGAACGGTTAATTTATTTTTCCTTTCATACTTTTTTAAACCGAGTTCTAGGGTGCAACCAAGCCTTGAATGCTATTTTCATTATTTTTTATGTAGGTAAACAAGTCATACAGGAAACGTAGCATCCACAGAATACAGTTAACCAAATCCACGCATGCAAAACAAACATTAACCATGTTAATTACAATGTAAAATTGAAGTAACGTATGCGAAACCACAAACACGTAAAGGTTGAAAATAGGTGTGCCACCTTAGAACGGTTAATTTATTTTTCCTTTCATACTTTTTTAAACCGAGTTCTAGGGTGCAACCAAGCCTTGAATGCTACTTTCCCTGTCCGATCTTTTTATATTTTTTTACGATATTGTCATCCTAGTAAAAGAGTTACTGTGCATTTCCATGTGCCTAGACGTCGAATATGAATCGATATTTGTTTTATTACTTTTTACATGTTTTCATACCTGATATGATTGAATAGAATAAAAGCAGACGTTCCGAATCTGTTTGCAATCTTCGCGCAGCTATCCGCTAAACTTCGCAAAGCCAAACATTCATTTTGACACCGTAATTTTATTGACAGCCGAAAACCAAAATGGCGACGGCGGAACATTCCATTTTTCTAGGGTAGGGTGACCTAAAAAATCAGTTGACTAATAGAAGTGAAAATAACAAAATAAAAACTCGGTATACTATTTATCTCCCTTTTATTTGTTAGATATAATGGTTTTCATTCCGAAATAAAAGGTAAGTATGATCGATTGCTGGAGGTACTGAACATTGAACAACAACACCAACCTGCATATCCTTCGTTTTACTTGGTACATCCGAACCTTAGAAACAGACATGTGCAGACAATAATTTCTTAAAATAACGCCGCCGTGTTGTTCTATTATTTACAATGTAAACAAGGGGTGTCAAAATGAATTTTAGGCTTTGTGAAGCATAACGGAAGGCTATGGCAAGATTATAAACAGATCCAGGAGCGTCTGTTTTCATTCTATCCAACCATATCAGGTATAAAAACATACAGCCAGTAATAAAAATGACGTCCAGGCGCACTGAAGTGCACAGTAGAGTGAGACTAAGAAAGGGACGAACGAAAGAGAGACATAACTGTATTGGTTGTTAATATACCGAATATTGACTTCACTGAATTAGCGTCTTTAATGTTCTTTAATACTAGAATTATGAACCTAAAATGCATGATAGCGCTGCATTATTACTGTGTACTTACTATGAGTGATGTTTTACCGAGCACCTCTCTCGCACTTTGTGCTGTTAGCGAATTTATTGGCGTCAATTGCAGTGGAGGTGAAACATGAGTATGTTACTCTTACAACCTTTTGAATGTTTTATTTAAAACAAAAACGTTTTTTATCGAATCGCATTAATATAGAGAATGTAAACTATTTGTAGAAACATCATTTTAAAGTAGTTGCAAATACTTTAGGGGGAAAAAAATGCTGTCATTATATTGTATTTTATTATCTACGTACGGCATGCTGTTTCTCATTGAAATACCTTATTAAGCAATATCGAGTTGTTTTACTTTTCAGCTGTATGTCCTTAGTTTTTTATGTAAGAGTTATGCCATAGTATCTGCTACTTATATTGCCTATTAATGCTGCCTTGTTTGTTAGAGAACATAACCTGGCGGGGATATCATTGTTTACACCGACCCGTTTATTGGGATAACAATAATAGGGTAAGAGTGAGGTTTGGTGCACCCTAGAACCTGTTTTAAACTTTTTTTTCCTCTGATCGTTCCAATGCAGTAGCCTTATTCCCAACCCTAGTAATATGTGTGTGATGTCTTATCTTTCCTTTTATTCATCTTTGTAATACATGTACTTTGTTTGTTTCGTTTCACACTAGCGTTTGTTTAGTGCTGTGCTTCGGCCGTGAAATGGCGCCCCGACTAAAAATCAGTAGTGTTATTATTTTCTGGACCTTTGGGATCATCAAGCCCATTCTGTGTTGCTTTAACGTAGAATATCGCTTAAGCCGATGCTAGGAGGCGTGAGAGGAGTTGCATCTTATAATTACCTCTCATGAACAGACTCAATAAACCCGAGTCTGCTACTTTTCTCTCTTGCTTGTGTTTGTTGCTTCCAAGGGATCATCTTTTCATTATTTATTTCTATGCGTGGTTTTCGTGTGAGTGTGATCCTTGAATGCTTCATTTCCTGTTCGACTTTTACATATACTTGCTACCACGGTATAACTGTTGTTTTTTTCATAGTTACCGTATCTGTTTTATTATTTTTTGTCGACAGTTTATTATTAGCCAAGAATTGTTTATTATTTCAGACAGAAAAGTTTCTTGGGTGATTGTTTTGTTTGCACCTTTTTTAATTTAAATTGCTTTAAAAATACACGTTCATACGTATTTATTTATTTCATGTAAATATACTTTCATCCATCGTGTGTATCTGGACCAACACGTCTTTTTAACCCATCTTTCCTTAACGGAAAGATAAACGAGTCCAAATATATATTTTTAGACTACATATTCAAACTCTTGCTTATTCATACAAGTCAGTTTGTGTTTAACTGATTCAAACACTATTTTAAGTGCGTCTCCAAAACAGTCAGTGTTTAATTGATCACTTTTCTGCCTTAGAAACACCTTAACACTGTCCCCAGCCCTCACATTCGAACTGCCCCGTGTGGTTCTCGGGGGCCCCGTTTGGTCACGGGGCAAAGAATAGGGCCACTGCAGATCCCTTTGGAGGGATAGGCAGAGGGGTAGAATCCCCCCAAATTCATGTTCATTTTATCATTTTTTGTTCATGTTCATTAAAGGTCTTCATCATGATCCCTGCATTGTTTCAGGTGCTACCTCGCTCGCATCAAAAGAGCAGTGGCAGAAAAACAATAACGTGGCTCCAGCGTAAATGGAGTTTCTACGATAGAATTTGCAGCAACTCTGCAGTTCAGGGTGAGAAGGTTCTAGGCCCATTTTCCATATTTTATCTCGATGTACATGGAAGATGAGCCTGGCATGTTCATGCCTTTTAGGCGCCATATAACCTTTTCATGTGTTGGTGCGCCTTAAAACCCCAATTCAATTCAATTCACATCCGAACTTGTCTCCTATCAATTATTTATATATTTTTATAAATCCAGGCGGCGCCTAACCCTCACATCCGACCATGCACCATCCACCATTATTTATATTTTAAAACTGCAAAAAGACTGTAAAATGTTCAATAATGGCACAATTAAAAATTGACACAAATCAAAACGTGGTCTTTAAATTAGTTTAAGGAGTATATTTATTTGTTTTAAATGCGTGTTTTGCCATGGGTTCGTTATGTATACTTTACTTAGTCTGGGTACGTGTAAGTGGTTCCACCTAAACGCCTAACAGATTATGCAGTTTTACTGACTGCATACAGAAACTATCAGCGATTATTCGGAATGCTTTTTTGGTATCTATATACATAGTTCGGCAAGGAAAATGTGATACAATGCAGGACTGACAGCGACGAGTGTTAACTGTTTTTCTTTTTCAAAATATAAATATTAAAGGTACACGTGACAATCTTGATTTTTTTTAAAAATACTCGCGGCGTCCCGTCAGTTTTTCTATATAACTTACAGTGTTCAATCATTAATATTAATTATAAGAATAGTATTAAGCAAAGTATGTTTTTCATACTGAAGACTTGTTTATATTACACCTATAATGTATTTTAACATATGGTAGAATAAGTAGAAAAAATTAAAATGTTATTTAATTATATGCAAGCAGGTTTAAAGTTAAATATTTAGTTATGCTCTCCAATTGAGAGGAAAATAAAATATCAATTAATTAAGTTGAGAGGATAATTTGAATGCTTAGCAAAAACTTATAAATTGGCATGTGTCCACGCGTATTAACACGTGTATTCGTTGATAAAATAATAATGCGAGCGGTTGTAATTAATCTGAACAAATGCTTAAACAATTATCAAACAGCCATCTCTAATGCGGTTTTGTCAGATCCTTTTAGCAGAGAGTATACTAGCTTAAGAAAGGATTTGATTTTATTACAGTTGTGGGTGAACGATAGAATTTCTCAGTGAAAGAAAAATCATAATCGCTATATTAATACCTAACTCCGAAACAATTCGGTCAGCATCATATTTAAAATGTACTTAATAGATTATTTCATTACTGGATTCGATTATCACGGGATCTTTAACTCGATGGAAAACGTGTTTGGTTTTCACTTACGCGCTTCTGCTCGTTTGTAAAAATAACTACAAGCCTTCCATCTCGTGAAGTATTTCCCTATAATCGATCACAGCAGTTTAATATTATCATTTCCTAAGATTTTCCGAACACATCTATTGACTCCTCAACCAGGTGTAAAGCATCATCGTCGAAACATAGGTTCCGACGATGGTAAAGCACAAGCAATCGTAAGTGGTAACGAGAGCATTGATGATGGCCGTAACATGTTTCGCCATACAAACGCCGACAAACATATTGTTCACTATGCTAAGAATGATCGCTTGCTAAACCTTATACAAACGCGTCATGGGGTTGTGACAGAAAACATTCGGCAGATACGCATTTATTTGTAAATCACATTCGGATAATAAATTTCCACATAAAAACCAAAATCATCGCCATCGAAAAGGAATGGTATAAAATGCGTAGCTTGTTTCGTTATTGATGTAAAGTAAATAAAGTTTTAAAAAAATGGCGCACAGAATCAACGAAAAAATAACTGTACATGCACTCCTTTTCCGGATGTAACTCTCCTTCATTGGCTCTTGTGGAGAGGTATGTTCCGGCTTATACGTCCGTATACAGGGTATCCTTGGAGGGATGTAACGGTACGTTACAGTTATCCTTTATGCAACAGAATGTACATTCAAACTGCAATGTGAGAACCTGAGACGCGTCAAAGTGTTGACACCTGTCATTGTCCGAGGATCCCTGAAACCACTCTCGATAACATGTGTGGAAGTTGCCGCACCTACAATAAAATAGAAGATAAATCACTCTGAATACCAAGATACGAAGTTGCCGCATCTACAATAAAATAGAAGATAAATCACTCCGAATACCAAGATAGAAAGTTGCCGCACCTACAATAAAATAGAAGATAAATCACTCCAAATACCAAGATAGAAAGTTGCCGCACCTACAATAAAATAGAAGATAAATCACTCTGAATACCAAGATAGAAAGTTGCCGCACCTACAGTAAAACAGAAGATAAATCACTCTGAATCCCACGATAGGAAGTTGTCGCAGTAAAATTAAAATTAAAATAAAAACATCAAATGTGGATACTCATTACCCTCTGAGATTGGTGTTTCTTTAATAAACATGTGTTGAACTTAGATAAACCAATTGTAAGATTCATTAATTTGTTAGTTCATTCATTCAAGTATTCATAAATAAATAAGGTTTATATTGTTAGAGATTTTCTTTTGACTGGATTTACTTTTATTTACACTGTCTTGTCAATTTGAAGACAGGATAATAGCGAGGTTGTGTACACTCAAAATTGTTTTAAGCTAACCAGTGGGCCATATTGCTTACTGAACGTTCCAAGTCGATAACCCTGTCTTCGGCACTATTTTAGTTGTGTATTGTCTTTTTCATTGTATTGTTAATTTGCTCTTTGTTTGTGGTGCAGTTGAGATCTACGGTGCCTTTGCGTTTGGGTGTTGTGATTTCTATAGGACCGTTTTTCATTCTTTTATTTATAAATACAATTTATTTTCTTCATTTGACTCAAACTATCAATGATATTGCTGTCCCACTATGATAGTGACAGTGTGGTTAATCTTAATATGAAGATAACATCCGACAGCTAGCTCGCTAACTAGAGGAGGGTTCATGTATGTATATTCATATAGTGGCATTCTCTTGATGCAATGTATGCACTAAAACTATTTTAAATAGCGATTGAACATGCTCTACACTCGTGTGATAGCAATAGGTGGAATACTTTTCGAGTATCCACCAACAAGAATGTTCAAATGAAGTCACTTTCGATAACACGTGCAAAAGTTACTGAAAAAACACACACGAACATACACATATAAAGCAGATATAAAAATCGAACAGGATCATTCAAGGACGACAGTCAACCACAAACACATACAGAAACAAGGAACAGATTTAAAGATGAATAAAATGCAAAATAAGACATCACAAACACAAAAGGGTTGATAATAGGGCTACCGCCTTGGAACGGTCAGTGGCAAAAAAGGCCGCTGGGGTGGAAACCAGGTTCTAGGGTGCACCAAACCTCACTCTTAACCTGTTGTCGTCCCAATAAATTGGAGAGTGTAAATAAAGATATCCCTGCCAGGTTATAATCTCTAACAAACAAGGCAGCATTTATAGGAAATGTAAGTAAAACACATACATGATCATGTATGTATACTTTAAAAAGACCTGGAAAGCCACAAAGTAAGTTCTCAATGACTTAGCTGAAGCCAGAGCAACAAGAGAATAGACCGTTAAAGGTACGACATGACAAGATGAAAGATAAACATCAAACGCTACCGTCATATAAGGATTTAGGTAGACGGCATCATAAAACCATGCTCGATAACATAAACGTTGTCGCAATTAAGACAAATAAATAAAATCTCTCTCAATCACAAATAAAACACATAACAATGTTTAAAATATAAAAAATATATATAATTAAAAAATATACGGCGATGAAATGCGCAACTAGCTTGGTATTCATCACTCCTGCCAAGTTTTGTTGAAATTCGGCCAGGAGTTCATAAACAACTTGTCCGGACAACGTTTGTACATAAAAACATTTAACGTGTCATAACTGCGTCAACAATCATTCAACCGGAACACGGCGACGATATGCGCAACTAGATAATCATCCCTGTCACATTTCGTTGAAATCCGGCCATGTGTTCAGGAGACTAGTCCGGACAACGTTTGTTGCATACATAAGACAGACAGGCAGACTGACAGACAAAACAAAAGCAACATGTCTCCTCTCCACAAAGTGTGGTGTGGTGGGCGACATACAAATGAACTACCTTTCTAATGAGATACTCATACATTGCCGAGAACGACACACAGGAATACCATGCCAAATCCGTATATCGATGCCGTCACTTGTTCGTCTTGTTTACCATTGCGCTTTAGTAAAGCTCTCTATGAGCATTCACAATAAATACTGATAAAGGTGATCCTTTGAGAGCAACAAACACAATTCAGAGAATAAAGAAGCAGACTCTGTTTTATTGAGTCTGTTCATGAGAAGTAATGAAAGAAGCAACACTTCTCACGCCCCCTAGCAGTGGCTTAAGCGGTATTCTACTTCAAAGCCACACATATTGGGCTCTTTGGTCCCAAAGGACCAGTAAAAAATAACACTACTGACTTACGTGCGATTGACCACCCTCGCACCAAAACTGTCGTTGATTATGTTATTAATACAGTAGTTGTTGGGAGGATCACATTGGGCGATGTGGTATAATTGTTCACACACCTTTGGTGGCCCAGAGCATACAGAACACTGTGCTGAAAATATAAATCATGATTATCATAATTATTTATATATATAAATATATATATAACGCCATGAAGAAGGTTGGAAAAACAACCGAAAGCTTGCGGCAAAATAAAATAGATTAAGGAAATAATTCAGGTTTCATATATCAGTCAATTAATGTCAAATTCGAAGGTGATTCCACAAAGTTTAGTACTCTTTATTTCATGAGTCTAAACATTAACCTTATTAATTGTCATTCAAGTTTTCTGAAAACGAATTCAAAATGCAATTCGCCTAACAGAAGCGATTATAGATGATGCATCTTCAGTTTAATGTTAAGGTAAAGCGCTTTTACAAAAGTTGCGACAATTGCAATTAGAAATTTGTGATCACGAGATGCGATTTAACGAATGAAACATAATGAGTCGGACGTATTTATGTATAAAAACACAAAAGTGTTAGGGTACTTGGAATAGGTGGTATCGTATAAGGCAAATCTTTGGTCGTTGTTATTTTCGACGTTGGTGTTGTTATCGCCGTTGTTGGTGTTGTTGTCGCCGTTGTTGGTGTCGTTGTCGCCAATGATGGTGTTGCTGTTGCCGTTGATGGTGTTGTTGTCGCCGTTGTTGGTGTTGTTGTCGCCGTTGATGGTGTTGTTATCGCCGTTGATGGTGTTGTTGTTGCCGTTGTTGGTGTTGTTGTTGCCGTTGTTGGTGTTGTTAGCGTCGTTGTTGGTGTTGTTAGCGCCGTTGATGGTGTTGTTAGCGTCGTTGATGGTGTTGTTGTCGCCGTTGTTGGTGTTGTTGTCGCCGTTGTTGGTGTTGTTAGCGTCGTTGTTGGTGTTGTTGTCGCCGTTGTTGGTGTTGTTGTCGCCGTTGATGGTGTTGTTGTCGCCGTTGTTGGTGTTGTTATCGCCGTTGTTGGTATTGTTGTTGCCGTTGTTGGTGTTGTTGTCGCCGTTGTTGGTGTTGTTATCGCCGTTGATGGTATTGTTGTTGCCGTTGTTGGTGTTGTTGTCGCCGTTGTTGGTGTTGTTATCGCCGTTGATGGTATTGTTGTTGCCGTTGTTGGTATTGTTGTTGCCGTTGTTGGTGTTGTTGTCGCCGTTGTTGGTGTTGTTATCGCCGTTGTTGGTATTGTTGTTGCCGTTGTTGGTGTTGTTGTCGCCGTTGTTGGTGTTGTTATCGCCGTTGTTGGTGTTGTTATCGCCGTTGTTGGTGTTGTTGTCGCCGATGATGGTGTTGTTGTCGCCGTTGATGGTGTTGTTGTCGCCGTTGATGGTGTTGTTGTGGATTCTGCTGAAATGTGAGAAGACTTTTGTTGAAGAACTAAAATTAGCTGTCGCTGAATTGGTTGTAAAACTTGGTGTTAAGACTAACTGTTGAACTTGAAGATGTTTCTGAGGAACTGGCCCCATATTCTCGAAACTTGCTCAGCTAAAATAGTATGCTCAAGCTCAAAATTCATATATTTCTTTTAGCTGTAACGTTTTGCAGTGATTGTTTTCCTTCACGAAACATTCAGGACATTTGTAATTGATAATTATCTCGATTTGTGTAAAGTTTCAGGTCATTCCATGACCGTTAAGTAAGATTTTAATTTATTTTATAGCTGAGCTTGAGTCTGAGATTTCGACTCAAAGATTCGAGAATATGGGGCCTGAGCGTACTGTTATCTATAAAACGACATGTCTGATTATGGAAAAAAACAGTTGCATTAACCATTAGACACATTTAATCCATGAATCTATACAGTTATGTTAACTTTAATTTATATTCCTATAGTATCTTATACTATGGCTGTTTGTTATGCCATCATTACTCTAATCGTGTATAGTTCTAATACTTCAGTGTTACGCTGAACGTATATGTTCATCAGTTCCTATCATATAAATGTGTATATTATATGTATAAGCATAGTGTTCCAGTGTTTCAATGTTCTCCACCAACTAGGAGAAACAATAAAATCTCAATCAGTTAATCTTTAGACATTACAGGAAAATGTATTTAAATGTTCCGAAAGTGACGATTTTTTGCATTTATTGATATATAATAAGTAATCACGTGGTATGCAAAGCAATGCTATTATGTTAGAAGTATTTGAAGATTGAATTTGATTGTTCGACCTTTCAAATCGGCTATGGAAAAAATAAGGGTAGTGTTAAGTGCGTGAGACTGAATGATCGTGATATCGAATTAGTTTAAACATATTATATTTTAAAGATAGCGTGCTATGTAAAGGTTAAGTGCAATAACAAATGGATTTGAATGAAAGCAAAATGCTTATACAAAATCCTTTCCATGTCGAATTCAGTCTTAAAAATAAACGTTTCATTTAACTATCATAGGAAGTACTTGTATTGATCAGTTTCAAGTATGCCATTGACTGTATTGATCAACTTAGTTTAAACACTCATTGTAATTACAACTGAGAGTGCAGCTTATTGTAGATGATTCGTGTGAGATGTAAAACGTATAGACATACCGATTCTTACAGAACAATGTCAGTTGAAGCGCAACAATATGCAATAGTTTTTTTGAAGACACGCCCATTTTTACAAGGCAGTAGGAACAGAAGCGGCACACGATGCAATTGTTATTGAAGAATCGACCACTTTCACAATGCAATGGAATTAAAGCGGCACACGATGCAATACGTTAATGAAAGTGGATATAAAAGTCGAACAGGACATTCAGCATTCAAGGACCACAATCAACCAAAACACGCACAAAAACATACAACAACTACAAAGATTAATAAAATATATGACATCAACAACATAAAATGGTTGACAATAGGGCTACCGCCAGTGGCATAAAAAGACCGCCCGGGGTATAAACCAGGTTCTAGCGTGCAGCAAACCTCACTCTTACCCTATTACCATCCCAATAAAACGGGACAGTGTAAATAAAGATATCCGCGCCAGGTTGTATTCTCTAACAAACAAGGCAGCATTAATAGGCAATATAAGTAAAACACATAAATGATCATGTATATATATAATATTTAAAAAAAGCATAGAAAACGGAAAGCAAGTACTCAATGACTTGGCAGAAGCTAGAGCAACAAGAGAACAAACCGTTAAGGGTACGACAAGACAAGATATGACACACCCGCTTTTACAATGCAATGTGAATTGAAGCATTTCAAGATGCTATACTTTATTGAAGACACACCCACTTTCACAATAAAATGGGAACTGAGGCGGTAAATGATGCTATATTTTTTTGAAGACACACCCACTTTCACAATAAAATGGGAACTGAGGCGTTAAATGATGCTATATTTTTTTGAAGACACACCCACTTTCACAATAAAATGGGAACTGAGGCGTTAAATGATGCTATAGTTTTTTTAAGACACACCCACTTTCACAATACAATAGGAATTAAAGTGTTATAAGATGCGGCAATTTATTGAAGACATGCAATGAGAATTATGAAATAGAAATGTAATTATTAAATATAAACATAAGGTTTTACGGTACTTGGAATAGGTGGTATCGTATAAGGTAAACCTTTGGTGGTTGTTGTTGTTGTTGTTGTTGTTGGCATTGGTGTTGGAATTGCCGTTATTGGTGTTGAGGGGGATTCTGCTGAGATGTTTGAAGAAGTCATTAAAGTACTAGTCTCCGAATCGTTTGTTACGTTTGGAAGTGTTGAACTTGTCGATGTTTCTAATGACTCGGAAGTACTGTTGCCTTTAAAACGACATTGTCTAATTATGCAAATGTTAACGTAGATGTTTTTAAACAAAATTTTGACTGTACTAGGGTATACTTAATGTTAAATCTAACATGGTTTATTAAAATACTCAATGTTGATTGGCTGTTGGGGGTGGTCTGAACAAATGCTATATAAACCTCTGGCGTCATGTACGTCAAACGTTAACGTAATTTTTAACGCCAGAAAACACGTTAACCGTTGAGACGTCAATTTAAAGGTCAGATGCAAACAACAACGCAATGAAATGCGTTATTTTAAACGACGCTACGTTCCAACAACACATTTAAATAGGACAAAGCTGTATATTCTTCTCGTTAGATATTGAGAGATAGGCATAACATGTAAGATGTGATTTTTTTTTGTATTTTTTGCAATTTCTCGACAATATGTGTTTCATGATACATAAAACGCCATGTTAGATAAAAACAAATAAAACATTGCCAGCGGCTTTATATTGTGCGAGATCAAAACCAGTTGTTTGGGACTTGAAACTTGGTATCGATGAACGTCAAGTCCCGCCCACCAGGTATTGATCTGGGACAATATAAACCCGGTGGAAATATTTTATTTCTTAAATATAAAATACTTGTCTCATATATTTGGCGTACAATTTAAAAGACATCTTACAGGCAAACGCATGCATTTCTATTGTTTTAATATGCTTAGGACATGATATAACTATTTCCTAGGCAACGTTTGAAATATGTGTCTGCAATATAATACTAAAGCTGTAATATAAAGTTATTGAAGCCCTCAAAGGGGATTCTTGTTCCGTGAATTCCTGACCATTGGTTAACATTGTTTTCCTTTTAGAACACTGTTCCCTAGATCCCTAAAATAAGGCAGCTATTTGATCCCTGGATCTCTTAAAAAAAATGCCACTGTTTCGAAGATCCATAAACATAACGTGGTTCCGCCTTAATTCCATTAAGCGATGGAAAAGCTTATATTAGCAGGATTTTATAACGGATATTCCGATAATAAAACACGTTTAAACATATGTTACTGACAAAAACGATAACCTGTTTAAAGTAACCTATTAAATGTTTTAATTTTACAATACGAACATTTATTTAAGCCACAATTAAGGTTTTATTTCATACCCCAGCCAACCCCGTTTTCGCTTCTTGGAGAAGGGGTTGGATGGGGGTATGACAGTTAATACTCGGACCACGTAATGAAAATTAGGTATGTTCCTCATTATTACCACTTATATTGGTTGTTAAGGTCGCTGATACTGGTGTTTTTGGTGCAGTTTTATGTGTCGGTGCTACTATAGCAGGCCTGGTTATCACAGCTGAAAGGAAATATAATATATATAATATATATATAATAATAATCATAAAGGCATCAAACTACTTTACTGCAGCCTTCTTTTAAGTGACTGGAGTCGATCTGGAAGAGTAATAGGATATGCAGCTTTCACAGAAAACAGTAAACCCAAAAACATTAAAAAGACAAACATAAAACCCCTCATAACGTGCTGCAGTTTCCTATGAAATGTGCATATTCATTACATAAGTTTCATATTAAGGTCCGACAAGGCTGAATTATTATTTATAAAAATGGTCGGACTGAAAAACACGACACGTATTGTTTGAGTTAAAATATAAGTGCCGTTACATCAAAATACAAAAGTTTCATATTACATCCTTAAAGGAAAAAGATCTACCTTATCAGTATTTATTAACATTCACACTGATTAGCGTTCGTGTAGCGCAGTGTAGCGACTGTAAAAATCTCCTCTTGCTACACATCAGTAGTGTTGTATTTACTGGTCCTTTGGGATCAACGAGACCAGTATATGTGGCTTTGAAGTAGAGTACCGTCTAAGCCGGTGCTAGTGGGCGTGAGAGGTGTTGCTTCACACATTACCTCTCATGAACAGACTCAATAAAACCGAATCTGCTAAATTATTCTCTTGGTTGTGTTTGTTACTTCCATAGGTGAATCCTTATCAGTATGTATTTATATTAATGATGTATGAAAAAACATTCCGACAGAACTTTATCTTTAACTCTAATTATGTTCTAGGTTATTGAATTTGGATGGCTAAATATTACTTGGAACGAGTTGTTTTGGCAAAGGACGACGAGCTTACAAATTCAATAACCTTTTTATTGTATACTTTCATATTGTTTTCGATCAATGTTAATTGTATGACTATTACTATTCATTGTATTTGTGTTATTTTTATAGCTTTTGATGGAACTCCTATCTTGTCATTCAGTTTCATTTTGTGTGGATGGTTATTTTGCGCGAAAACGACGTCGACGTCGGATGACGTCATTAAAAACATCAAGCGATTTTCTAAGGTTTGTTTACCATTCGATAACGTTAAAAACAGTGGGTGAGTGACCCTTTCAATTATTTTATCAATTTCTGCCATAAAAGGTTGAGAAAAAAAACACGTATTTTTTTGTTGACACTATAGGAAGGATTCCGTTATTTTATTTGAAAGTAGTTCCTTATTTCTTTTTTGCGGCTCTTAGCAAGCACGAGAAAATGTTCCGGTGCAATATCAATGTGTGCAATATCGTAGAATATTGCACACTTAGCTCAATGCAAACTAAACGGGACAATATGAAAGTATACAATAAAAATTATAGGGCCTAGTTTAGTGCATATGTGTATTGAATATGCATCCGAAACCAATTATGATGATTTTACTTATATTTGAATTGACAACCATTATTCTTCCAGATCGCCTATAATCCCTTTATTACAACGTGAATTTAAATCAAATCGCTGAATGGTCTTATAACCTGAAGGATATGTTTCACAATGCGAGTACGAAATCAAGAACAGTACAAATAAAATAAATCGATGGAAAACCATTTTACAAACACAATGAGAATCAAACTAATACTGGAAAACCAGGTAAACAAAATATTGCTTAAAATAAAACAACTGAAACCATTTTCTGCATTCTTGAAGAGAAAACGTTGAAGAAAGAATGCAAAAGATAAAGCGCAACCTTGAATAGAAATCCGAAATAGCAAGTGGTAAGCAGACAGGGAAACAGCTATGGCCGCCAGCACATATAAAAATGAACAATAACCTTCCCCAAGAATCGAACGATTAAGAGAACTAGGCAAAATACTTGACCTACACAAAACTGACTACCAAGAACCCCGCATACAATCAACTTGAAGGACAAAGCAGCAACTTTAGGACAAGGGTATAATTGCAGCAAACAGTTTTCATATCCAAATTATACAAAACACGTATCATAGAAAACTAGTATAAGTTCTTAAGATTAACTTCAAAAGAAGGTATAAAAGTCGAACGGGAAATGTAATTCACAGAACACGGTCAACAAAACAAACACGCATTAAAACAAACAACAATAACATAACAAGAAGCAAGGTATGTGGCCTCACAAACACAAACACCATCACAAACACCATCACACACACAAACACCATCACAAACACCATCACAAACACCATCACAATCACAAACACAAACACTATCACAAACACCATCACAAACACAAACACCATCACAAACCATCACAAACACCATCACAAACAACATCATAAACACAAACACCATCACAAACACCATCACAAGCACAAACACCATCACAAACACAAACACCATCACAAACACCATCACAAGCACAAACACCATCACAAACACAAACACCATCACAAACGCAAACACCATCACAAACACCATCACAAACACAAACACCAACACAAACACTATCACAAACACCATCACAAACACAAACACCATCACAAACCATCACAAACAACATCACAAACAACATCATAAACACAAACACCATCACAAACACCATCACAAGCACAAACACCATCACAAACACAAACACCATCACAAACACCATCACAAACACAAACACCATCACAAACACCATCACAAAAACAACATCATCACAAACCATCACAAACACCATCACAAACAACATCATAAACGCCATCACAAACACAAACGCCATCACAAACACCATCTTTACGTTTATATGTTCCAGCTTTTCTAACCAAATGTGAAGTTTAAAATAACTATGAATAATTACACTGATGAAAAACCCTACACAGAAATCAACACGGCAACAATATATAGGTAATGAATATTAATTCATATGCGAATCCGGGAACATGTCTAAAACAGAAGCATAAAGACATATTTAAATATTCAAATTGTCTTCTCAATTCCGTGACAATTATGAAACTGTTTTAAACTGTCTCATTCTTCTGGGATTACAATATGGTAAAAGTGAGGACTGGTGCACCGTAGAACCTGGTTTAATCTTCCCAGCGACAGTTTTTCCGATGACTGTTCCAAGACGTAGCCCTATTGTCAACCCATTTTATGTTTGGGATGTCACAAACCTTGCCTTTTGATATATATGTATATACTTGTAATTGTTATTTGCTTCGATGCGTGATTTTGGTTAACTGTGGTCCTTGAATACTACATTTCTTGTTCGATTTTATATCTACTTTTGTTATTGACAAATGTATCAACACCAAAATAATGAACATCAGGTTGTGTTGGTTCAAATGATGCATGCATTATAATATGACTTGCACAATTATATACTCACAAAAACAAAATACCCCTCTTTTTGCTGATATTCCCTGATCAGGCCAAAGTTTGAGGGCGTAGGACATTTGGAACAGCGCTTTAATTAAACAATGTTTGATGTTTTTAAAGACTCTTCACCGAGTAATAAATTTTCCTTTAAACAGTTAAATTTTGCCAAGCAATACTCTTTTATGGATCCTATGGAAACCTTAAAGGAAGGTAATTTAATGATTTTTGATAATCAAAAGCTGCTACCTACACAATTGGTGTTGTGTTACTATTTGTAGATTTTATGTTTTTCTTCCAAACATACATAGTTTAAGGAAAAACTGATAACTCCCTTGTGTACTGAACTTTTCAAAAACATGTTTTGTTTGGACATGTTGGACTATTGGTAGTGGTCGATCAAATTATTCTATATACATAATTTAATTAGTTCCTGTTTTGCTATCTGTATAATAAGGGAAAGAAAAATGGTTACTTTTTATTTTTGCTCAGTGTATGCTATGTGACAGATTTGACAGTAGAACATGTGTGATACTATGATACAACCTTTGCACCTGTGGGTATATTCATTTGTACCATTAGGAGTGTTTAAAGGGACACACGGCAATCATGAAGTATTTGAAATGGGTGTCTTGATTTATATATCCGGTATCATTTTTACTTTTACCCTGGTTACATTTAAATAAATCAAATTTTAAGTATTCACTCTTTCGTCTTATTATACTATAAGTTTTAATATATTACTGCTGCAATGATATCAAAAATTAATAATATGCAAAAACAAATGGCGCAGTACAATTCTTATAATTAACATTAATGATTGACCACATGCAATTTATGTAGTAAAACTAACGGGACGCAGCTAGTTTTTAAAAAATCAAGATTGCCATGTGTCCCTTTAAGTACGGTAAATGTATTAACGATCTAACCAGGACACGTGTGCTCATTACACGGGATCACTTCCTTTGCAGATCCTACACAGTCTTTCTCGTGACCGGAACTACATTGTCGAATCCTAGTCAATGTTCCGTTACCGCACGTGACCGAACAGGTTCCGGTGAACCATTGGCTCCAGTCTGAAATTAGTATTTAAACAGATCATGTAAGAGTTACTTTCCTTTGAATGGCTATGAGTAAACATGAATATATGGAAAAAACGTTGTCGTAGACGTTACATGGTCCCACCTTAATTCCATTAAGCGATGGGAAAGCTTATATTAGTAAGATTTTATAACGGATATTCTGGTATTCTGACAATAAAACAAGTTTAAAAACATTTTTTACTGAGTAAATGCGAAAACCTGTTTAAAATTACCGTTAAAATGTTTTAATTTTACAATATGCAAACTTCCAAGCTGATATTAAGGTTTTATTTCATACCCCAGCCAACCCCGTTTTCGCTTCTTGGAGACGGTATTGATGGGGTATGAAAGTTAATACTCGGACCACGTAACGACAGAATGAACAACTACATTACTGTTAAAGAAGACACAAAATATGAATATGAAATGTAGCATTCACAGTCATCCAAAACCGGCATTCTAACATGGTTTGAGTAAGACGTGTGTTTAAGGATACAACTGGAACAACAAATGTCATACACTCCCTGTGGGATGAAAATATACCAATATTGATTGGATATACGTAGAGACGTTTTACGACCAGTGTGACAATAAAGGTAGGTACCGAAGTCGTAGAAGAACTGTATCATTCGCATAACACAGTCATTCCATATGTTACCTGCACATTAATAGTCCAGTTTAAATACGTGATATTTGTAATAACCGAATTTCATTTTTCCTTAAAAATCATCAAAGGCGACAAGTGTATTGGTGGAATTGTATACCTACTCGTCGGGGGCCACTTTCCGTCACTTATGTAAACATAAACTAATTTTTCAGACAAATCTATGTATCCTGACAATTTTTACTCTATTTTCTATTAGGTTACCTCTTCCTGGAAAGTTGATACCAAAGAATTTTGTTTTATATAAATTATCGAAGTGGCACGTGACCTGTTTATAAATAGACTAAAACTGAGAAATCATGTTGTTTACAAGCCCAGTTTCCGTCATGTATTTTATCGAGTGATAGATTCAACTAGGTCAAGATGCAGTAAACTTTTATGAATCAGAAACTTGTTTGCAAGTCTATTCAACAATTTCATTGTAAAAATGGTATGTTTGCATAGTTTCATCAGTCACCTCGATCGTTATAACAATGCGCCTGGAATCGTCAATATAAAACAATTTTACACTGAAAAGATGGGTAACTCTATGTAAATCAAACAGATACAGGTTGTACGAGTTGCTGCTCTTTGGTGAAACTATATAATCTTAGTCTATTTAACCGCGTCCGCTGAAGAATGATACAATTATGACGTCATTACAGTGTTATTTTTTTAATAGTTTATTATGCGGCAGTATGCGCGCGCATCCCCAACGCCACATAAGGAAGTAAATACATTTTTCGGAGAAATCCCTTTCGTTTTTGTACCCTTTATTTACTTTTTGGTTGTTTTTCCTGTTTCCAATCTTCAGTTATAAACGTCTGACAATTAGTGACATCGCGTAAGTAATTTGCAGTGTAAAAACGTTTTTTAAATGAGAATGACGGAAACTGGGCTTGGACGGAAACTGGCCTCTGACGAGTACGCCGCGTAGACATTTGCACATAGGTATACCGTTAAAATTTAATTTAATTAAGAAATAGAACATCGTTTACTGTGAATTATCGTTTAATATATCACGGTTTGGAGGTCAATTGTAAACAATAATTTCACGAGCCCGAAGGGGAGTGAAATTATATTTTACAATTGAACGACAAACCGTGATATATTATAGATAATTCACCGTAAACGATGTTCTATTTCTATTCTAATACACCTAAAATGTGTAAATAACGCACACATCTGAAATCTTTCGCATTGCTTTGATTACTCTCCTAACGTTGCATACGTTACAATGCGCAATGCTTATTCTCCTAAAATTACAGTGATATATCGTTCAATATAACGAGATATTTTAAACTAGGCTATATAGTGCGGGTGTATTAGAATTAGTTATACATTTCTAGAGCCCTGTTAAGTTGAGTAAAAAGTATTAAGTACTTTATTAAGACATATATCATTTTTACGGTAACCATGGTAACAGTCTTACACTCTGAGCTGGTAAGTGAGAAATTGTCGATTCTTACGGATGGCGTGAGGTATACAGTACTGGTTCTATCCAGGAATAAAACCACAAAACCACAAAATAATCGACCGTCTTATATGGTCTTACACGTGCCAAAAATGACATAAAATACCATTTAAACAAACAAACAAACAAACAAACAAACAAACACTCTTTTTTACGCATTATTTATACCTCCGCATGATTTTGGAAAACACGTTGTTATTTCTGTGTTATTGTCTTGACAGTCCTTGCCTCCGTTTTGTGGTGGAGGATTGGAACATGTTCTATTCCTAGCCTGTGTGCCGTTGCCACACGTTACCGAACAGTGTTGCCATGCACCCCAGTCGGTCCAGTTACCGTCAACTATAAAACGAAAACAGAAACATATTATTTTTATTCATTTGTTTAACCAGTTTTGAATTAAGTAACCAGTTATGGTCAACAAAAACAATATAAACAACATCATGTTTTATCCGTGTCACTACTCAGATATTTAAAAAAACGTTCACCGATTAATTTGCGCATAGCGTGCTGAGCGTGGGAAAACGACGTCAAAATCATGAAACATTACTTATTTTACCTCTCGGCCATTCACTTGCACATACGTAGCGTGATGAGCATGGAAATAACTATGTATACATTTGATGTGACGTCACAAGTATGAAACATTATGTTTTACCACCCAGCGTCATAAACGGGAAACAGTACAACATCTTAGGCATTTTATACAGGAGTTTAAAACTGATGTATAATAATACGATTTTTTTCAGTTGATCATTATGATCGGGAAAAGGGATGAAATGTTTTACGCCAGGATATAGGACTGTTATGCAAGATGCAAACATGAGGTACAATAATGCATTTGGGGTAACACTTTATGCTATTGGTCAATTGATTAACGCTGGATTAGACACACTAGCTGTATGCTTAAAACAAACAAGAGATTGCTTATAGTGGATTGATCATGAAATTG
The DNA here is from genome assembly GCA_037043455.1 of Cyrtodaria siliqua. Classification (NCBI taxonomy): domain Eukaryota; kingdom Metazoa; phylum Mollusca; class Bivalvia; order Adapedonta; family Hiatellidae; genus Cyrtodaria; species Cyrtodaria siliqua. The sequence continues at coordinate 161,140 of JAWPHD010004110.1, forward strand.
CATTATTAGATATGTTTTTAAATGTATATCTTCAATTATTATCGGAATTAAGTTTATGAATCCAAAATGAAATAATGGATCAATTGATAACACTCAGTTCTCTTTTACACTTTAATCCAGTGTTTCAATAGGAATAGGTCCAGACTCTATTGTGCCCATCGCTTCAGGTATACCTTGACGTGTTCGTTGGCGGACGGACTATAAACCTTAGAACTACACACACACACACGTTTCAATGGGATTCAACCACTTTTCGTAAAGTTTACCCACTGAAATGTTGGATAAAAGTGTAAATGGAGCATTATTATAAGGTTCCTACCTACAGCTTTGCATGCTGGTGCCTTGTTCCAAGCACCCATCTCTGTGCATGATATGGTCAGATCAACATCTGGCAGGGTATGTCCAGTACTACAATTATAAGTGGCGTTGTCCATGTATTTTGTTCCTATGTTGTTGTCTAACACGGAGTGATTGCCAGTAGCTGGTGGTTCTCCGCAGTCTGCAGTGATAACATGTAAAATAAACAGATGAAGCGTGCGAAAGAAAACGTAGAAAGTAGGAAACTAGACATACTAACCCACGTGCCAAACATCCTCCAATCCGACTGGTTGACGTTCAAACATTGGCGACTATTAAATAGTGCATAACCCGTCGTAAATCAAATTATGGGACGTTCAGCCGTCAAAAACTTAACGTCATTACGTTTTATTTCAATGCGTTTGTGAGCAAAACTGTCAAAAACAATGAAATGCTTTTGAAACTGGTTATCCAGTATTGAAATTTTGAATTTTGCAACGGTATATCGCCTTTAAACAAAATTTGCGACCATTAAGTAATATTTATAGCATTCTTTTTCGAGTATATGCGATTTAAACTGCTTCTCGAGGGCCGTAGACCCGAAAGTGCAGTATAAATCGCATACGAGAAAAATATGCTATAAATGTTTTGTACCATAGCCATTTATCCAAGTACGCGCGTGGAAGAAGTTTAAGGGAGTTGCAGTTTTCAGTAAAAATAACAGCTCGATCCAATCAAGAAATAGCATTATCACGCGGCATGAGCATGTCCCATGTTTTGATTACTGCAGCCAATCGCCTTTGTATATTATTGGGCAAACGCAATGTCAAGGAGTGCTGTTTTGGTAACGGTTTAGTCGTTTTGATTGTCTATAAAACATAAGCAACATATTCAATGACTTTATTATTTTTATTATATCGAACTCGGACCGTCTGCCCGGGAACCCAAGTGTGTGTGTGGGTGTGGGTGGGTGGGGGAGGGAGGTGGGGGGGGGGGGGGGAGGGTGAGTGCGGGGGGTATATAATTATGTCTGAAATTAAACATGATAATGGGATTACACTGTATACATTTGTTTTCTCCTATGTTATAGCTGGGCCTGGAGGAAGGGGCATCAAATACACTAATAATGTAATTACGGTGTCATTTTTTCATACTTTTGCACATTAATTGGTATAATAGTCACCTAATAAAGAGATATACAGCATGTCAAATGGTTTATTATTTAAAACTCGGACGTCTTCCCTGGGGTTCGGGTTGGAGGAGGTGGATGGTGGGTGGAGGGTAACAGGGGTCAATTTATTAAAAAAAATATTTCTTAAATGAACATTTTGATGTAGGGATTACATTGTATATACTGTGGGGCTGTGTTGGGGAGGTGGGTAGGGTGGGGGCGGGCGGGGGGAAGTGACCTGTGTGAATAAAACGTGGGTATTTTACGACGTTCTAGTTATAAATTACTTCAGCAATAAATTGTAACACCCATATAATCTATTGGTGCTTTTTTATTGAACTTTAGTATATACTGAGTGAGTACATACCTACAATTGCACAGGCTGGAACTTTGCTCCAAACTCCCTTCTCTGTGCATAATATGTTTAGGTCGGCGGAGGTGAGGTTGTACCCAATAGTGCACGTATATGTGGCGGTGTTCAGGTATTCTGTTCCTGTGTTATTGACGAGTACTGAATGGTTTCCGCTTTGTGTTGGCTCTCCACAGTCTTTATAGAGAAAATGTATGATGGTTAATATAAAACATAAACTTTATAGGATAGCCTTTGCAAAATATTTGTCCAAACTCGTTTACTCAACTATCAAAAAAGCTGTGGTCCATTTGTTACATTATACTCATCTCCTCACATGTGTAAAGGTTCAAAAATAAGAACCCAAGCGCAAAAATACAACCTTCATCCTGAGACAATGTACATACAAATGTCAATGTTAGACGTATTTGCTGTGTTCCGGATACTCGTCACAGCGCACACTATACCTTAATCAATCTTTAGAGCTTAAAGCAATAAACTAACTTATATAGCAAAATTACAAAAAAACAAAAAAACGTTTTCATACCATCAGCTTTACATATTGGTGCTCCCTGCCAAACTCCCATCTCTGTGCAAGATGTAGTCAGATCAACTTCTGGTAGGGTATGTCCAGTACTACAATTATAAGTTGCGTTGTCCATGTATTTTGTTCCTGTGTTGTTGTCTAACACGGAGTGATTGCCAGTAGCTGGTGGTTCCCCGCAGTCTGCAGTGATAGCATGTAAAATAACAGATGAAGCGTGCGAAAGAAAACGTAGAAAGTAGGAAACTAGACATACTAACCCACGTGCCAAACATCCCGCAATCCGACTGGTTGACGTTCAAACATTTGCGACTATTAAATAGTGCATAACCCGTAGTAAATCAAATAATGGGACGTTCAGCCGTCAAGAACTTAATGTCATTACGTTTTATTTTAATGCGTTTGCGAGTAAAACTGTCAAAAACAATGAAATGCTTTAGAAAAAGGTTAGTATTATAACCAGTATGGCAATTTTGAATTTTGCGATTATAAAATTAACTAATGCTAATGCGTCGCCATTAAACGAAAGGTGCAACCATTAATTAAACGACTGATATACCGTCGCAAAATTCAAATCTCAATACAGTTAATCCTATAATGAGTAAACACATTTACTCAAGTAGGACATATGTACCAGATGTGTAGGACCTCTTTACCAGATGTTTAGGACATATGTACTAGACGTTTAGGACATATGTACCAGATGTTTAGGACATATGTACCAGATGTTTAGGACATATGTACCAGATGTGTTTTTAGAACAAACGTCTACCTACAGTTCTACAGTTTGGTAACATTGCACGACACATACTGAAACGAAAATGCAACGCAACTCGAGAATTTCCGCTATATAATGTATGTACAATATTCTGCTGTTAATCGAAGGGTGATGGCTACTCAAGACCTTTCCTCTCGGACAAAAAAGACTAAAACAACACATAACACAGCAAATAGTATTCCTTCAAAGTTTCATTTTTGACAGAGTACGCGTTTGGCTCAGGCATGTGAGCAAACTTAGGATGCAACATTTTGCAAACTATTTATGTTAAATACAGTACTGAAATGACTCACTTTTTCAAAGAGGAACTTCAACATTTATGAATTTCTTGTTACAAAGTGTACGGTGATTAAAACGTCTTCAGCATCACAGTTGTTTCCTTTATCTAACTTACTGCAACATTTATTTTACAAAACATCTTGGGATTTCGTTGGAATATTATGTGGAATTAAGTGTGCAGTATATACAATACATAGCGTAAATTCCCGAGTTCGTTTCTTTTTCGCTTCAATATATAAGTGGATTACACTGCATTTACTTTCCTGTTTTATTATTGTATAGTGACGGTCAATGGAAATGCACCAGCAGATTATATAGGTGTTAATTTGTATTATTAAAATAATTTATAATAATAAGAGCATAGTTTGAAATTGAAGGATATCAATTAACAATTGCTAGAGTGATTATCTCAACATTACTAAACATGTAATGGTGTCATCTTAATACCCGGTATGTCCAACCGTTTAAACGTCCCTAGGAAATCAATCCGACGTCAGCTTATTCCAGCAAGAAAACGTCACTTGTAACTCTAGCTGAGTGTGACATGGCGTTATCTTGCTGGAATAACGTAATTTCGGGATAATGTCGTAGGAACGGTGAAACTGTTGGACATACTGTGTGACTTTTGTTTTCTATCCGTCTGAATTTAATTGAACACTAGACAATCAGCGTTTGCAATTGTATCCTTATACTTTCAAAATTTGCACTTATTATTATAAATTACTTCAGCCATAAATTGTAACACCCATATAGTCTACTGGTGGGTTTTCATTGACAGTCAGTATATATTGAGTGAGTACCTACCTACAATTTTACAGGCTGGTGATTTGCTCCAAACTCCCTTCTCTGTGCATAATATGTTTAGGTCGGCGGAGGTGAGGTTGTACCCAATAGTGCACGTATATGTGGCGGTGTTCAGGTATTCAGTTCCTGTGTTATTGACGAGCACTGAGTAGTTTCCGCTTTGTGGTGGCTCTCCACAGTCTTTATAGAGAAAATGTATGATGGTTAATATAAAACATGAACTTTATGGGATAGCCTTTGCAAAAGCATTGTCCAAATTCGTTTACTCAGCTATCAAAACTGTGATCGATTTGTTGCACTATACTCACATGTTTGAAGGTTAAAAATATAAACCCAAGCCTAAAAATACAAACAAATATCAATGTTACACGTGTTTGCTGTGTTCTAGATACCCGTCACTGCGTCACTGCGCACACTATACCTTAAACAATCGTTAGTGCTTAAATCAATAAACTAACTTAAACAGCAAAATTTAAAAAAAAGAAAAAAGAAAAACGTTTTCATACCAACAGCTTTACAGGTCGGTGCTCCCTGCCAAACTCCCATCTCTGTACAAGATATTATCAAATCAACAGATCTCAGGTTATACCCAGTTTCACACGTATACCTAGCGGTGTCCAGGTATTCCATTCCAGTTGCTGTTCCTGTGACATATACTGAGTGAGTACCAGTAACTGGTGGTTGTCCACAATCTATAACCAGAACAAGACGACATAATTTGCAGAGCATGTATGCAATACATATCTGGTACACAGCTGAGCCATAAGTATTTATCACAAAACATCTAACTGATAATCGTTTGATATGGAAAATAGTTTAAGTGTGCAAGATTAACGACATTAAGATCAGGATTAGTTATATCATTAGACCAATGGCTGCTTACTCACAGTTCTTCCGAGATAATGCACGGGGAATCTGGCCTGTAATGCACATAAGGCCGGAACTAAAAATCAAAGTGCTGAAAACAGTGATTGACTAGGGGCTTTGGAAATTGAACAGTTTGTTGAGTGTACATGGTGTAACTGCATTTATGAACATGAGTTCTGTGTTCTGTGTCGAACTTGGTTCTGTGTTGACAAAACTGGCGGAAAGCGACTTCTTGAGTTCGAAGGGATCAGATTGTAATTATTAAATTCCGACGCTTGTACCGGATAGAAATATAGGCCGTATGAGTTATCCTTTTAGGAAAAGTACATATAATTTAAATTTATTATAGTTTACATATTTTTTTATTGTGATATGTAGTCCATCATTTATTAATTCAGAGCAACATTATTCATATCTGTACAAAGTCGGATTCGAAAAAAATCTTCTCCACTCGATTAATAGTGATCGCGGGTCAAGAAATCAACGCGTGATCAGTTCAATCTATTGCGTCTGAAATGCCGCTTCTACAGCGTATTAATTCAATTTATAAATTCTGCAATTATAACATTTTGTCGAAGATTTTCTTTAAGATTGTCTCCATTAGGTGACGGATGTTCCAATTTCACGCTGATATCGCAAATGTTTACCTCTGTTCTTTTTTTTTCTGAAAAATAACTACTTTTGCTCGGAAGCATTGGTCCTTTCGACATTAATATGCAAATGAGCTACTTTATCCCAGGTTAGCAAAGCTGGATGTACGGGGTCTAAACGGGGTTTATAATATTTCGAGATAAAATATATCATCTTGTTTCTTGTCTTAGAAAAACGTATAGGTCTAAACATCACATTCTTCAATTTGTTTTCCATTTTCCACGGCTTATTTACGATTTAGATGGTATTTGTCTGATCCGGAGAAATATTTCGTCTCTACAAAAGGCCAGGGCCCCTATGAATATGCATACAGTGAGTGGGATGTGTTTACCTCTTTTATGCGAATGAACACCCAATCAAAATAACAGCTGACGCCTGTCTGTTAGCGTAGTGATACATTACGTCAGTGACGATCTGTTGCGGCTTCTAGCGTGCTCGAATGTTGTCGCCTGCTAAGGACTAGGGCTTAAAAAGCCCCTAGTCCAACAAGCGAAAGCTCTCGCCATGGCAAATGCTTTTATAAAGTGCGCATGCGTGAGCAGAGATCATCAGGAAATAAAAATAGTGAGGATCGACTGATAGGTTCAGTAATTACGTGTTAGCATAGCGTAGGTAACTGAATAAATAAACGAATGAATGAATTGAATAACTGTATAGTTTACATGAAACTAATGACTGAATACATTCTTTTTAACGTTCTGCAAAAGTCAGATGATGATTTTTTTAATAGTTGGAAAATGTTAACTGAGCTAGAGTGCTCAACAACAGGTGATATACAGATTATCTTGGCGTATACCGAAACTGTGCAAAGGCAAACTGCTTTGAGGATTTACTAGCTGTAAAAATCATTCCCGTAAGTCGATCAAAGGATAGTTTGCTGAAATTTTAAACAAAAATAAAAAGGCGTTAAATATCAGCTTGTCTTATAGCATATCATACAGGAATATATCTGGCCATAGTGTTTGAATCAAAAAAGAATAATGTTCACTAATCGCCATAACTCTATTTAAAATATCGGGCAACGATATGTTATAGCTACTTTTGTTTGGAACTGCACACGTGATGATTGATGTATACTAAAAGAAAAAAGAAACTCAACGCGGGAATTTCCGCTGTATATTGTAGGTTTTATATGTTGCTGTTAACCGAATGGTACTTTGCTATATTAGACCTTTCCTTACGGAAACAATACTAAAACAACATATAACATCCCAAATGTTATCCCTTCAAAGTTTCATAATTGATAGAATACGCGTTTGGCTCAAGCAGGTAAGCAAACTTAGGATGTGACATTTTGCAATCGTTTTACATTGGACACAGTACTGAAATGGTACACATTTTCAAAGCGGAATTTCAACATTTCTGAATATTTCAACCTTTCTGAATTTCATGTTACAAAGTGTACTGTGATTAAAACGACTACAACAACACAGCTGTCCTTATTCCAACTAGTTGCAACTTTGTTTTATTTTTTTTACAAAACGTCTTGGGATTTTTCTGGAATATTACATGGAATTAAGTGTGCATTATATAAATTATATAGCGGAAATTCACAAGTTGCGTTTCTTTTTTGCTTAAGTATATATGCTTACCGTACTTAAGTTGCTTGCTCGGAATCGGGATCGTGTTACATAGATTTGAATATGGTTGTCTTGGATCACAGCAATACTGGCAGGAGGTTGTATGACGTCCGGTCTGATTTGCGCTATTGGTTTTGCACTCCGGATTTGTTTGTTGCTGGCGATACGAATCATAGAAGCATTCCGTAATACTAGCGCATCTAAAATTAAACAAAAATAGTAATGTGTTTAATTATATTGTTGTACTATATATATAATTATATACATAGGATCTTAAACGAGTTTCCATTTCATTGAAAATTTATGAAACGAGTTATGAATTATTTTAATTTTATGGATTTTTGCTGACGAATTTCCTTTCATTTAGCCATTCCAGAAATGCAGTTATAAAATAATGACGTCACATTTTGGTCTGCTCCATAGATGAGTTTCTCGCCCTATTACATCGTAACTAGACATGGTAGACTTTTTTGTCTAAAATCCTTTCATTTCTTATGAGGTGGATTACAACGTATATGAATCTTAAAGGTTTAGGTCAAACAATGAGTTCGATATCGAATACGTCCACGTATTAATTGAACAGCCCTCGTATATTTAATGATGTTAATCAGCTAAATGTCCTTTGGATGATGTGAATGGTATTTGTTTAATAAAATATGGTTTAACTAATCCTCCTATATTGTATTTGCCGCTGGAAATGTATAATTAATCAAAACAGCGGGGAGACCTTAATAAATCATGTCAGTAGAACATAAGTGTTAATGATAAAACAAATATAGCAGAGTTTAACCTTGTTCATTACTGCGTGTTCATTACTCTGAACAAAACGTATTTACAGATAACGCAAATAGTTGGCAAAGTATTATCAATGTTGTCTCTATAGCTGCAAAGAAATTCAATTAATTTTATAATAATTATTATATGTCTTTAGATGTCTTAGAATTTCTAAAAGTATGCTCATGTTCAATTACAAACTTGAGATAAATCCGACGCAGTCAACCACTTTAAAAATACATCTCTACGTCTTTAAGGTTATCATTTTCATTGCAATGAATGCTACCCTCGAATATGACTTTTGTGAATTGATTACATGGTTGCATGTTGTAGGATATATTTACTAGTAATGTGCGGCCGTTAGATACTTAATAAATATGTATTGTATATATGACAATAGCTCTGGCCGGGATAGTAAATACGTTGCGTCTAAAACTGTCTTTTCTCACTGCGTTGCGAGTTCTACTGGGAGCTCGACTTTCGATTGAATCAGTGTCGATTCTTACGCTCGGCGGGAGGTATACATTACTGGTTATACCCAGGAAATAAGGGTAGTCCGCCTCAACAACAAACGAAAATCGACCGTCATATAGGGCTTCACATGTGCTAAAACTGACTTAAAACTCTATTCAAACGAATGAAGAGTGTTATAAGGATACACATTTTGTAAGGAAATCCAGAATGGAGCAAATATAATCCAGACAAAAGACAACACATATACGTAAGGTCATCACATGTGGATAGTAGAAGCTGTTTCTGTAATCGATAATACAATCGACTAATGTTAATATTAAAGGATCAGTGAAATAAAAACATATACCTTTTCTCGATGGCCTGAAATTGTCCATTATTGTCTGGCAGAACGGTATTCTTACAATACGGTTCTCTTTGGTCACACATGACCACTTGTTCGTCCCTTTTACAGCTATCACCAATGCACGATCGACACACTGAAAATAGAAATATTAACTCATAACATAACATTCTACTTCATGAGGGGATGAAACAGTATATAACGATATAAGTAAAATCAAACCAACGATTTTACATTTGATTTCCTTTTCCATAACGGTGGCGTCCGTGACCGAGTGACATGCCTTGCCACTTACTTACCACTGTAGGTTCGATCCCTTAGGGGCCTAGGAATATTTATGTGAGGAAGCTATCCAGCTGGCTTTCGGAACATCGGTGGTTTTACCCATGTGCACGCCCGTGCACGAAAATTGCCCGGAGGGGTCTTCCTCCATCACTGGAAGCTGGAAAGTCGCCATATGACTTTAGTCGTTTGTGCGACTATAAAATTCAACTCAATTTAATTATTTTCCATGACGGGAGTACAGTATTAGCATGTTCACGATTCGTAAATGAGAAAACGGGACGTATACAAGTGCTACTACAGCGCTGAGATTGCTTATTTCTAACATATGTCGCCTTAGAACCTTACTAGTAAGAATAAATAACTTGAACCGAGATCGGTCAACATCATAAAGGGACTCTACACGTGTTACATATATGCATTATAGCATAGCCTGGTGGCAAACTAAAGACAGCATTGTTGACAACATAAGGTAATGCTACGTACTTGGTCCAACAGGAAAGTCAGTATAGGTAACGTCTCCTCTCCAGCAATAGTTGTCTTTGTCCTTGGTATGTATTTGACAACAGTATTGACACGACGTGTCTCCGATCTGGTTCCATGTTTTTCCCGTTATTTGTAAAGATTGATTAATAGAAAGACATGCAGGAGTTGCCAGTGTTCTATTATATTCGTGCTCGCAAGAAAGATGGATACCACAGCTAGGAATAAATATAAGAGAAATACAAATGCGTGTACAGTAGATAGCACATTTATGAGGGAAGTACAAATAAGTATACAGTAGATAACACAGCTATGAATAAATATAAGAGAAATACAAATACATGAACAGCAGGTTGAACATTATTAATTTAAAACTAAAATCTCTATAAGACAATGTCTGTGTACTATTATATACTATCCGATTGAACAATGACTTTGGCACCAGACAAAACTCTTAATGAATTGCACATATTACACATTCTATTATGAGCCATAGCGGGATAAAAAAAGACAATTTTAACTTAACTCATGCAAGTCCGTCTTTTTATGCTCCCCGACATTTTCGGGGGAGCATATAGTCGCCGCTTTGTCCGTCCTTCCGTCTTTCGGTATTTCCGTCCTTCCGCCCGTCCCACTTTTATCCGGAGCATAATTTCAAAACTACTTATTTGACTACAATGAAATTTCACACAATGCAGGAAGTACAGTGTGTAAGATCCGTTCGTCATTAAAATTATAGTGATTGCCCTTTGTAATTTTATGCTTAGAATTTTTGTCCGGAGCATAACTTCAAAACTATGTATGGGACTATAATGAACCTTCACACAATGATATAGGGCAAAGAGGAAGTTCAGAGTGCAAGAACCGTAACTCTGTCATCATTCAAATTAGAGTTATTGCCCTTTGTAATGTTATACTTATAGTTCTCGTCATGAGCATAACTCAAAAACCACTAATGGGACTGAAATGAAACTTCACACAATGGTAAACGGCAGTAAGAAGAAGTGCTGAGCATAAGAACCATAACTCTTTCTTCATTCAAAATAGAGTGTTATTGCCCTTTATCATTTTATACTTACAATTCTTGTCCGGAGCATAACTTAAAAAACACTGATGGGACTTTAATGAATCTTCACCCAATGATAAAGGGCAATGTGAGGAAGAGTAGAGCACAGAAACATACCTCTATCTTAATTAAAATTACTAGATGTTGTACAGTTTTGTATGGACACATGACTATGTTTCTTAACAAATTTATTTTTCGCTTTTACACTTTCTTTTTGGAATGGCTCAATATTCATTTAGGCCTACATAGTACAATTGCACCGTTATGAGATGTTTTATGTTCTCCTTACCTTTGTCTTCTTTTCCATTGGCTGCCATCAAACGTTAAATCCGCTGCACAGTAGTCACAAACTAGCAGGTTTTCACAATGATTGTCACTACATCGCTGACTTGGATTAAAGTCGTCACATTCGCAACAGTCTGAAACATATATAACACAAAATCATTACTAAATACAATATTACATGTGTTCATGATCTAAATTATAAAATGATTATGTTAAAGTGGATATACAAATCGATCAGGAAAAGTAGCATTCAAGGACGACAGTCAACCACACATACAGAAACAAAGAACAACTTTAAATATGAATAAAAAGCAAGAGAAGACATCACCAACACAAAAGGGTTGACAATAGGGCTACCGCCTTGGAACGGTCAGTGGCACAAATGGTCGTTGGGGTTTAAACCAGGTTTTAGGGTAGACCAAACCTCACTCGTGCCCTATTGGCATCCCAATAAACGGGACAGTGTAAATAAATCTATTCCACCAAGCCTAGTTGCTCATGGTGTTATCGTGTGCCCCATCAAAGACTCCATTTAGCCAGTAGAGCGATACAGGCCCTCATGCGCCTCCTGTTTATACGATATATACATGATCATTTGTGTTTTACTTATATTGCCTAGTAATGCTGCCTTGTTTGTTAGAGATGATAACCTGACGACTGATCATTCCTGCCAAGTTCACTGAAATCCAGCCAGGCGTTCAGGAAAATTTGTCTGGATAAAGTTTGTGTATATTAGGCCATAACTCATTAAACCGAAACACGGCGATGATAGGCACAACTTTGTTTGGTACTTATCATCCTGGCCAAAATTCATTGACATTCGGCCAGGAGTTCAGGAGAGACTAGTCTGGATAAAATGTGTGTATCAAAATCTTTAAAGGGCTATAACTCTGCAAAATCATTGAACCTGAACACGGCGATGACATGCGCAACTAGACCTGGTACTGATCATCCCTGCAACGGTTCACTGAAATCCGACAAGGGGTTCAGGAGAACTAGTCTGGACAAAATGTGTGTATTAAAACTTTTAAAGGGCCATAACTCAGCCAAATATCGTTCAAGCAAAAAAACGACGCTGACATGCATAACAAGGCTTGACACTGAACATCCCGACAAAGTTTCGTTGAAATCCAGACAAGGGTTCAAGAGAAATAGTTCAGATAAATTGTGTGTAGTAAAACCTTTAAAGGGACATAACTCAGCCAAAAATCATTCAAATGGAGCATAGTGATGTTGTGCACCACTAGACCTGGTAATGATCATCCTTGCAAAGTTTCGCTGAAATTGCCAGGGGTTCAGGAAAAAAAGTCCGGACAAAGTTTGTGTAATGAAAACCTTAAGAAGGGCCATAACTCTGCCAAAAACCATTCAACTGGAACACGGTGACGATATACACAACTATATTTTGGTACTGATCATCCCTGCAAAGTTTCATTACAATCTGTCCAAATGAAAGCCCTATCGTCTTAATGGGGCAAAATACATACTTATCTTTCTTTATGTTACTAATATTATTTGGCTTGTTTTCAAACTTATCTGAGCTTATATTAACAATATGTGTAAGTTTGGTAAAGTCTGAAAGATCAGTTGTTAGAATGTTCACAATGCATAGCTTTTTTTTCAGAAAAACACAAGGGCTATAACTCTGTTGTTATAAATCCCATTTGGCTGGTTTTCGAACTCGTCCGAGCTTTCATTGATATTAATAATATATGCATGTTTGGTAAAGATCAAATAATAAATGAAAGTGGTAGAGTGTTCACAAGGCATAAAATGGCATGTTTTAGCCAAAAAAAGGGCCATAACTCCGGCATAAATGGTCCGATCTCGCTGTTTTCGAACTCGTCCAAAATTGTATTGCTATTAACAATCTTTGCAAGCTTGGTTAAGATCAAACAATAAATGAAGGTGCTAAAGTGTTAACAAGGCATAACATGGCATTTTTCAGAAAAAGCAAAGGCCATAACTCTAGTGTTACTGAGCCAATGCAGCTGGTTTTCAAACTAGTCTAAGCTTTCATTGGTATTAACAATCTATGCAAGTTTGGTAAAGATCAATTAATTAATAAAGGTGCTAGATTGTTCACAAGGCAAAAAATGACCTTTTTCAGGAAAAAAAGGGCCATAACTCTAGTGATACCGACCCAATTTAGCTGGTTTTCAAACTTGTCCAAGCCTTAATTGATAGTAACAATCTGTGCAAATTTGTTAAAGATCAAATGATAACTGAAGGTGCTAGAGTGTTCACAGGGCATAAAATGTCATTTTTCAGAAAAAAAGGGCCATAACTCCGGTGTTACAGATCCGTTTGGCTGGTTTTCGTACTTGTCCGAGCTTATTGATATTAACAATATGTGCAGTGTAAGTTTGGTAAATATCAAATAATAAATGAAGGTGCTAGAGTGTTCACAAGGCAGAAAATCACTTTTTTTCAGAAAAAAACAAGGGCCATAACTCTGGTGTTACTGGCCTAATTTAGCTGGTTTTTGAACTTGTCCATGCTTCTATTGATATTAACAATCTTTGCACGTTTGGTAAAGATCAAATAATAAATGAAGGTACTAGAGTGTTCACAAGGCAAAAAATGGCATTTTTCTTTTCTTTTCCTTTTTTTTTTGGCCCACCTTCTCAAGCCCTTTTATCTCTCCTTTCTTTCGCTTTCTCTCACTCCGTCTTCCGCCAGCTCTGCTTTTGACCCTCCTACTGGATGGTGATCTGTTTCGACCAACTTTCTGCTGGAGCCTCGCTGTATATTCCGTTTCTATGACGACTCTCGCTGTTAACCCGCAGTTCACCTGATGTTTCTCGTTTTTCCTTTTGATTGCACTGTTTCTGGGACATTGCTGATATGTCATGTTATTGTCTATTGCTGTGAAACAGCCTCCGCATAGTACTCTATGTTACTCCATTCAAGCTACTATGTCATTTTTCAGCAAAACAAGAGCCTTAACTTCGGTGAAACTAATCCGATCTGGCTGGTTTTCGAACTTGTCCGAGCTTTCATTGATATAATGACACTCACAAAGATTCGTAAATATCCAATTAATAATGAAAGTCTAGAGTGTTCACAAGGCAAAAGTTAACAGACGGACGACGGACAACTCGTCATCCCATAAGCTCTACTGAAAACGAAAGCCTAGAAAGCCAGAAAGTGACTTACCGTCCTATACCAATTTAGGTAGACGTCATCATAGGGTGCACAATTTGATTTAAATCTTAATATGCCCAACCCAACGTGAAATTCATGAAATTTGTGTTTCGTAGATTTCTAGTACAAATATAAGCACTATATTTGTATGGTCAATTTAAATTGATCAGAAGCCACAGAGGAAGAGGATTTATCGCCTGGTTTTAGTCTTTGTGTCTTCCGTAAGGCATTACGTGTCCCACCTTAATTCCAGTAAGCAATGTGAAATATATAAAAATCGAACAGGAAAAGCAATATTCAAGGACGACAGTCAACCACAAACAAAGAAACAAAGAACAAATTGTAAGACGAATAAAAGGCCAAATAACACATCATAAACACAAAAGGGTTGACAATAGGGCTGCCGCGTTGGAACGGTCAGTTGCAAAAAAAAGCCGCTGGGGGTTTAAACCAGGTTTTAGGGTGCATCAAACCTCACACTTACCATACTGTCAACCCAGTAAAACGGGAGAGTGTAAATAAAGAAATCCCCGCCATGAACTATTCTCTAACCAAGAATGCAGTATAAATAGGCAATATAAGTAAAACACAAAGTAATATCGTGTATATATATAAATACAAAAAAACAATAGCCTAGAAAGCCACAAAGAATATACTCAATGACTTGGCAGAAGCCAGAGCAACAAGAGAATAAACGATTGAGGACAAGACAAGACTGCAGACAAACATAAATGTCACCGTCCTTTTGGCTTTAGGTAGACGTCATCTCACAATTAAAGAGAAAAGCATAGTGGCGAACTGTAAATGGGTCCATCACCAAGCATGCAGTGCGTTGCAAATAGATAGGGTCATAACCTCTTTGGATAAACCTTTTAACAAGTTTAACAAAGATAGTATGAAAGTGAGCATGACCAAGGATCTTACAAAGTTTGTAAATCACATCACCATAGAAGTCAGGTTGTGATAGTACTTGTCACAGAAGAGTTCTTAAATTACTTTCATATTTGGAAAGAAAATCAGGGTTATGATAATAATGTTTTGCAAAGGTTTTACGAAGTGTATGATAACGGTAACCCTGATGGAGTAGCTTTTTAGGTATACAAAGATTACGAATATTAAAGTCGAGTACAAGCTCTAGAAAAACGAATAAATACATAGACCCCATAAGCAGTTACTCGGTCAGCATTCCCATCTAAACGGGGATAATTAACAATACAACATTAAAATCATCTCTCTTGTCATATATTTTGCTAATTATTTCACCATGATGTAAATCATGAATAAATCGTTAGTATCAGAAATATTAGCGTTGTTAATTTGAAGTTCTTTAGGGTATATATTATTAACCATAGTAGAAAAGACAGGGTTGGCAATGTTTAATATGTCATCCAGATGAAAGTTTATATTAGCAGGATTTTATAACGTATATTTCGACAACATGTCTAAAATTATCTATTACATGTTTTAATTTTACGATATGCAAACCTTTAAGCCAAAACTAAGGTTTTATTTCATACCCCAACCAACCCCCGTTTCGCTCTTGGAGAAGGGGTTGGATGGGGTATGAATGTTAATTCCCGGACCACGTAATGGTCCGTAGGTTTTGTTAATGAGTTTATCTCATTAATAAGTATATTCTAATGAATTTGGTGGAAATCAAATAAAAGATGTTTTTGTTTTAAGCAATGGCAGGGAGCGGGGGTGGGGAAGAGGGGCATTGATGGGGGTGTAATACATAGATTTTTTTCAAAATTGTCTATGCTTTTATTCAAATTAACACTATGAACAAGGTTGGCGAAGATCGGATGAAAAAAACAAGAGGGCAAAAATGACCTTGTATCGATCTCCTGAGGATCTTTGCAATAATGAAAAAAATGTCTCCGGGCAAATTTTAATTTAAGATGTTTTGTATGTCTTTTCTTATGTTAGTCTATGTTAAAAAAAAGCAAACACTCTATAAACATACTTTGGACTCCGAGGTGGCGGACATCTATGACACCAGGGACTTTAACAGAGCAAACTTGATAATCCAGGGGTTAGCGATCATTGATAATAATAAAGAACAAACGCGCATGCGGCTGCTCTACACGCTAAAACATCTCTTATATCAAGGAGTTTCATCGTTAAATTCCCTTCAATATTTTGTTACAAGTTCAAAACACAACAACACCCTCAACCGAAATATAATCCCACGACCCCATGGAAAGTACAAACTAATATAATCAAGAGTATAACTGTCTATGCTTCATCAATTACTTGTTCAACCAAACATGACAGACCATTATATAGGGAATAATGGTGGCTCAGAAATCAAAGTAGGGCGAGGCCTTTTTAAAAGTTAGAAGAGCCTCTCTATTGCTCAGAGAAGAAAGAATGGTGAGTCTCTTATAACCTTAAGAAGTATCTGTATATACTAAACAATAACGTAATAATCTTCATGTCAATAAAACAAACATATCGTATCAACAGACGCTTATCAAATCGGAACGATAGACTATAAGGTGGGGCATGCGTCATACATTATGTCAGCGAACATTGATATAAAAGGTCATGTGGGTATTAAAGGTAAACACATGTGTTATATATAACTATGCATGCTAAACACGTTATCGTTTGTCTTGCCTCATCACATATGTATGTGACCTATCATTATACTGCGTTCCCAAAATAACCACTCAGTAATATTAACACATGGGAGATCATATCAGTTGCAAACAAATAAAACCCAACGTCATCTATATAGGTATCAATGAAATATGGATATTATAGTTTATTTTGTTTCAGCGTTTAAGTGAGCAACTATGGCCGCTGTCATTTAATCACATATTACCTTACCAAGGAAAACAGTTGTAGAAGCAAGTTTGTATTCCTTTTGATCCGATCATTACATAGGAAATAATGTAAACGTTAAAAAATTACAGATGCTTAAACCAATAATTATCAGTATGTTGTGTTTAAATGTACGTATGAGGGATATGTATTGCATCATACTTACACGATTTATTTGTGTTTTGGTTTTGATTGTCCAGTAAAAACCGTTTATCTCGTCTGTGGAGAGTCTCTTCATACGGATATGATAAACAGAGCTGCGTGATGCATACTGAAAACAGAAACATTACACGCAGGCATTATATTAGAATATATAAAGACGAATTTAATTGAGTTGGAGATTTACGGCACACCAACACGTGAAAGGTTATATGGCGCCTAACAGGAATGAACATGCCAGGCTCATGCTCCATTTACATCAATATAAAATATGGAGAATGGGCCTAGAACCAAGACATGAACATGTAGTAGAGAAAGATATGATAAAATAATGGCATTTGAACTGAAACTAAAATAACATGTGACCTTGATCTTGATGTTGCTATACGGATATTGTTGTCATAATACGCATGTACACACTTGCAAAACGTTATACAGATTGAAACAGTTTTAGGTTTATATGTTAAGTTTGGTTGGGCAAAGCAAATGACAAAATATACTGAAAGGAACAAGAAACGCGACCGGGGACGTTCCGCTATATATTGTATATACTGCACAATTAACTCCATATATATTTAAAGGAAATCCCAAGATGTTTTGTAAAAAAAAAATGCAGTTAGTTATAGAAAGGACACAACTGTGATGTTGTAGACGTTTTAATCACAGTACACGTTGTAACGTAACAAGAAATTCATAAATGTGGAAGTTCCTCTTTGAAAAATTGAGCCATTTCAGTACTGTATTTAACGTAAAGAGTTTGCAAAATTGTGCATCCTAAGTTTGCTCACATGCTAGAGCCAAACGCGTACTCTGTCAATAACGGATTTGTCGTGACTGTAGCCCCGGCCCCGGCAACAGAGAGGACATACTTCGAAAAGATATCCACACCATTGACACTGAAATCTTATCGTTCTGTCTGTTCTTGCAGATAAGATTTACAGAACTGCATCACGTCTTGTCGTGCCCTCAGTGGTTTATTCTCTTGTTGCTCTGGCTTCTGTCAAGTCATTGAATACCTTCTTTTTGGCTTTCTAGGCTATTTTTTTTTGTATTTATATATATACGAGCATCTTTGTGTTTTTCTTATATTGCCTGTTAATGCTGCCTTGTTGGTTAGAGAATAGTTCGTGGCGGGGATTTCTTTATTTACACTCTCCCGTTTTATTGGAATGACAGTAGGGTTAGTATGTTTGGTGCACCCTATTGTCAACGCTTGTGACGTCATATGTCTTGATTCATTATTAATATTGCCATTCATGTTTGTCGTTTTGTGTGTTTTTGGGGTTAACTGTGTTCTGTGAAAGCTGCATTTCCTGTTCGACTTTTACACTTATTTTTAAAAGAACCTTTACGCAGCCACTGTTGTTTATTAGCACACTTCGTCTATTCCGTATTATATGAGTGTGTAACTCATATGAGCTGTACATCGAATGGTACATGAGTTACCAACTCATATGAGTTACAAACTCATAATTCATTTTACGAATTTTCAACCACGAATATTTTAAGAACCTGTGAATAAAACTATACTTTTAATCGGCACATATATATCAGCATATGACCTGAACACCTGGATATAGATGAAGTGTCCTTTTGCCGTTATTTGGCGGAATAGCTGCTTTAACCCTTTCACAAAGGCAGCCTTTGTACGACTTGGCGACATGGTATTCAATTCGTTATAACTATTCATAAAAACGGTGAACAATTCGTTATAACTATTCATAAAACGGTGAACAATTCGTTATAGCTATTCGTAAAACGTTGAACAATTCGTTATAACTATTCGTAAAAACGGTGAACAATTCGTTATAACTATTCATAAAGACGGTGAACAATTCGTTATAACTATTCATAAAATCGGTCAACAATTCGTTATAACTATTCATAAAACGGTGAACAATTCGTTATAACTATTCATAAAATCGGTGAACAATTCGTTATAACTATTCATAAAACGGTGAACAATTCGTTATAACTATTCATAAAAACGGTGAACAATTCGTTATAACTATTCATAAAACGGTGAACAATTCGCTATAACTATTCATAAAAAAAGGTGAACAATTCGTTAAAACTATTCATAAAACGGTGAACAATTAGTTATAACTATTCATAAAAACGGTGAACAATTCGTTATAACTATTCATAAAAACAGTGAACAATTCGTTATAACTATTCATAAAACGGTGAACAATTCGTTATAACTATTCATAAACACGGTGAACAATTCGTTATAACTATTCATAAAACGGTGAACAATTCGTTATAACTATTCATAAAAACTGTGAACAATTCGTTATAACTATTCATAAAACGAAACGGTGAACAATTCGTTATAACTATTCATGAAAACGGTGAACAATTCGTTATAACTATTCATAAAACGGTGAATAATTCGTTATAACTATTCATAAAAACGGTGAACAGTTCGTTATATCTATTCATAAAACGGTGAACAATTCGTTATAACTATTCATAAAAACGGTGAACAATTCGTTATAACTATTCATAAAAACGGTGAACAATTCGTTATAACTATTTATAAAACGAAACGGTGAACAATTCGTAAATACTATTCATAAAAGCGGTGAACAATTCGTTATAACTATTCGTAAAACGTTGAACAATTCGTTATAACTATAAATTTAAAAACGGTGAACAATTCGTTATAACTATTCATAAAAACGGTGAACAATTCGTTATAACTATTCATAAAACGGTGAACAATTCGTTATAACTATTCATAAAAACGGTGAACAATTCGTTATAACTATTCATAAAAACGGTGAACAATTCGTTATAACTATTCATAAAACGAAACGGTGAACAATTCGTTATAACTATTCATGAAAACGGTGAACAATTCGTTATAACTATTCATAAAACGGTGAATAATTCGTTATAACTATTCATAAAAACGGTGAACAAATCGTTATAACTATTCATAAAACGGTGAACAATTCGTTATAACTATTCATAAAAACGGTGAACAATTCGTTATAACTATTCATAAAAACGGTGAACAATTCATAAAAACGGTGAACAATTCGTTATAACTATTCATAAAAACGGTGAACAATTCATAAAAACGGTGAACAATTCGTTATAACTATTCATAAAACGGTGAGCAATTCGTTATTACTATTCATAAAAACGGTGAACAATTCGTTATAACTATTCATAAAAACGGTGAACAATTAGTTATAACTATTCATAAAACATTGAACAATTCGTTATAACTATTCATAAAACGGTGAACAATTCAGTGAACAATTCGTTAAAAGCGGTGATTAATTCGTTATAACTATTTATAAAACGAAACGGTGAACAATTCGTTATAACTATTCATAAAAGCGGTGAACAATTCGTTATAACTATTCATAAAAACGGTGAACAATTCGTTATAACTATTTATAAAACGAAACGATGACAATTCGTTATAACTATTCATAAAAGCGGTGAACAATTCGTTATAACTATTCATAAAACGGTGAATAATTCGTTATAACTATTCATAAAAACAGTGAACAATTCGTTATAACTATTCATAAAACGGTGAACAATTCGTTATAACTATTCATAAAAACGGTGAACAATTCGTTATAACTATTTATAAAACGAAACGGTGAACAATTCGTTATAACTATTCATAAAAGCGGTGAACAATTCGTTATAACTATTCATAAAACGGTGAATAATTCGTTATAACTATTCATAAAAACAGTGAACAATTCGTTATAACTATTCAAAAAACGGTGAACAATTCGTTATAACTATTCATAAAACGGTGAACAATTCGTTATAACTATTCATAAAAACGGTGAACAATTCGTTATAACTATTCATAAAACGGTGAACAATTCGTTATAACTATTCATAAAAACTGTGAACAATTCCTTATAACTATTCATAAAACGAAACGGTGAACAATTCGTTATAACTATTCATGAAAACGGTGAACAATTCGTTATAACTATTCATAAAACGGTGAAAAATTCGTTATAACTATTCATAAAAACGGTGAACAATTCGTTATAACTTTTCATAAAACGGTGAACAATTCGTTATATCTATTCATAAAAACGGTGAACAATTCGTTATAACTATTCATAAAACGGTGAACAATTCATAAAAACGGTGAACAATTCGTTATAACTATTCATAAAACGGTGAACAATTCATAAAAATGGTGAACAATTCGTTATAACTATTCATAAAACGGTGAACAATTCGTTATAACTATTCATAAAAACGGTGAACAATTCGTTATAACTATTCATAAAAACGGTTAACAATTCGTTATAACTATTCATAAAACGGTGAATAATTCGTTATAACTATTCATAAAACGGTGAACAATTCAGTGAACAATTCGTTATAACTATTCATAAAACAGTGAACAATTCACCTGCTATTTTATTATAAACTAGTCGACCCGAATGCACAGTTAAATAGAGCAACATTAAGTCACAATACCATTTAATGAATCCCAATTAAAGCAACATTTAGTAAACAGAACTTCATGAACACTCTTATTCTCTAACCTAAAGGGATACAAATGTTCATGTCTGATCTGATGAAACTATTAAAAATGGAAAACTTACAAAATATTGGAACAATTTCTTGATTCGTTTACATAAACATTGAACTACACACTTTCAGTAGTATATATCTTGTGTTTTGTTACGTTGAACAACTATACGAACTATGGAGAATAAAGAGAAGCACAAACAGAGGGAAAACTTACAAAATATTGTCAAAATCCAAATAACGTTGACATATTTCATGTTTGGTATTTCCATTGTAATTCCAGTCTTAGGTTTTTGTTATTAAAAACAATGGGATAATTCACACAAGTATAATGTGTTCCTGTTAAGTTATTAGAATGCTAATAATAACACACACATGTATGCATAGATAATGGTTGGTATTCGGATAGAGGTATGTTATCATGTTATACAAACAGGCAAACAGTTTTCAGATAAACACTTGCCCAAACTTCTCACTTAAACTTGTTGGGGGTATGCATCATATTTTGCAATTGTTTATGTTTTGCATGCGAATATGCGAATTCAGCAAATAAATGAACCGATGTATGGTGTTTTATGTAATGCCGCAACATGAATAGGTCATATCGTGAGAAATGTAAAAACAAAACAATATCCAGTATAGTTTAAAAACGGTAAAAAGTATATACTATGTTTAAGTTTTTATCAAACAAAACTTAAACTAGGATATAATATAAACACACATCGGTGAGTCTAGAGTACGTAGTCATGGGCATTGGTGTCACATCACTATTGTCATTACGTTTAGAAATAGATATGCAAAGTTTAGTGAAGACATGAACAGGTAGTAGAGAAAGATATGATAAAATAATGGCATTTGAACTGAAACTAAAATAACATTGAATGTGACCTTGATCTTAATAAAGTGATGTTGCTATACGGATATTGTTGTCATAATACGCATGTACACACTTACAAAACGTTATACAGATTGAATCAGTTTTAGGTTTATATGTTAAGTTTGATTGGGCAAAGCAAATGACAAAGTATACTGAAAGGAAAAAGAAACGCGACTCGGGACGTTCCGCTATATATTGTATATACTGCACAATTAATTCCATATATATTTAAAGGAAATCCCAAGATGTTTTGTAAAAAAAAATGCAGTTAGTTATAGAAAGGACACAACTGTGATGTTGTAGACGTTTTAATCACAGTACACGTTGTAACAAGAAATTCATAAATGTGGAAGTTCCTCTTTGAAAAATTGAGCCATTTCAGTACTGTATT
The DNA here is from genome assembly GCA_037043455.1 of Cyrtodaria siliqua. Classification (NCBI taxonomy): domain Eukaryota; kingdom Metazoa; phylum Mollusca; class Bivalvia; order Adapedonta; family Hiatellidae; genus Cyrtodaria; species Cyrtodaria siliqua. Next base: position 184,097 of record JAWPHD010004110.1, read on the forward strand.
TAACGTAAAGTGTTTGCAAAATTGTGCATCCTAAGTTTGCTCACATACTAGAGCCAAACACGTACTCTGTCAATAATGAAACTTTGCAGGAATACTATTTGTGTTTTAGTATTTTTTCGAAATATCTTACGTAGCCATGTACCATTCGATTAACAGCAGCATATTGTACATACAATATATATAGCGGAAATTCCCGAGTTGCGTTTCTTTTTCCTTTCAGTATATGATCATGTCTTTGAACTTGACCATCATATACTGGTACTAATTAGACCAAATTAATACATTTGAACACATAATTGATACCGACTGGTGCATTGACCTTTATATGTGTATAATAGCATGTTATTATTGCCCAAGGAGGAGCCGTGGTTTAATGGTTAGTAATCCATAGATCCTGCGTTCTATCCCAGCCAGGATCAAACTGGATTAATTCTGGAAATACTTAAACAATAATTTCACACCTGACCAGTCCTTCGGATGAGACGACTTTTAGACAGCGGTCCGCTGGCTAAAATTCCCAGGGCAATACAGCGATGACTATTTAACGTTTATACGCACTTCTATTTTCAGCAAAGGCATATGTCAAACTTAAAGTTGAAGAAATGAAAACGTAATATCCAATGATGAGGATTCGTGAACATAAATGACCCATACTTTGAAATTGGTAATGACCTCGATCCTTGTATATAGGTAAGCATTGCCGTACAGTGTATGTATTCAACGTTGACGGCCATATGTCTAAACGCATATGCTTTTTTATTTGGTTGTTTTGTTGTCCTAAGCAATAACACTGACAAATAGAAAAGGATACTAAATCCTAATCGTTCGATTGTGATAGTTTCGTTCTAGAACGGATTTTTAAACGTTTTCTATTTGCATACTTAGTATATTATCATGGTGTAATATGTTTTCATTATAACAAAAACATTTTTTTTGGTTTTCATTTACAGGTATTTGATATGAACAGATTTTATGTAGAACGTTGCTTAAAGCGATGTTGTAAATAATATATAAGTAAATAGAGTTGTATCAATGTATATACATTTTAAAGGTGTATTTGATTATGAACCATATCTCGATATTTTTCCATATAAGTTGCGAATTGTTTTATCAAAACTAAGACTATCGTCGCATTCACTGCGAATTGAAACTGGGCGCTACTCACAGGACAGATTAGAAAGAAATGAACGTTATTGTACCATTTGTAATTCTAATGTCATCGAAGATGAATACTATTTTGTTTTGATTTGTACTGTATATGGTAATATAAGAAGAAAATACATTAAAAAGTACTATTATAAACGTCCAAGTGTTTTAAAATTCATAGAGCTAATGAAAACACGTAATAAGAAAGAGTTGTTTAATTTATCTTGGTTTATAAAAGAAGCATTTGATACTCGTAAAGATTTATTGTTTAATCAAAACTAGGTTTATCCCCGAATGAAAAAATATTATCAATTATTTATTTATGTTATTGCTTTTGTGATAATGAGAACGTAATTGTCTTTTTTAAATTAATATTTAATTTAATTTGCGTAAGTTAAAGTTCTGTGTCATTTTCACGTATTTATTCAATTATTTAATGTTACAAATTATTCAATAATACAATTTATACGAACCTAGTGTGCAAAATTATATGATTTCTTTTGTTTGTTATTTTTTTGTTTTGTTTATTCTGTCACGAATATGTTTGTATATTGTATATGATGATAAACTTGTAAAGTTTAAATCATTAAAAATATCTGTCTGTCTGTCTGTTTTAAATATTTCTTTCACAAAACAAGTCTTGACTAGTGTCGGTAGGCCTTAACAAAGGAAGTATTGACTAGTCACAGTAGGCCAAAATAAATTAGTATTGACTAGTGTCGGTAGACCTAAACAAAAGAAGTATGGTCTAATCTCAGTAGGCCTAAATTGACTAGTGTCGGCCAAAACGAAAGAAATATTGACTAGTCTTGGTAGGCCTAAACATAAGAAGGCTTGGCTAGTCTTGATTGCCTAAATAAAAGAGGTATTGACTCCTGACGATAGGCCTAAACAAAATAAATATTAACTACTGACGATAGGCCTAAACAAAAGAAATATTGACTAGGGATGGAAGGCCTAAACAAAATAAGTTTTGACTAATCTCGGTAGGCCTAAACAAGAGAAATCGTGAATAGTGTCGGTATGCCTTCACAAAAGAAGTATTGACTACTCTCGTTAGGCTTAAATAAAAAAGTATTGACTAGTCTCGGTAGGCCTAAATAAAAGAGGTATCGACCAGTCTCGGTAGGCCTAAACATAAGAAGTATTGACTAGTGTCGGTATGTCTAAAAAAAAGATGTCTTGGCGAGTCGCGGTAGGCCTAAACAAAAGAAGTATTTACTTGTCTCGGTAGGCCTAAACAAAAGATGTCTTTTCCAGTCTCGGTAGACCTAAACAAAATAAGTATTGACTAGTGTCGGTATGCCTACGTGAGGTATGAGATACATCGTTATCAATATGTTGTTGATGAGACCGAAACACAGTGCAAATCCTCCGTGTGATATGTTCTCATTAATTACTACGATAACGGGTAATTGTATCGCTATTGTTCTTCTTTATTTATGACATAGCTGCGGGTGTCGGCAGTTATTATGATTACATTTGGTTAAACTGTTCAACATGGGTATTCCACTCACTCTACATAGTTACCAGAATGTTAATCTCCATTCTATTTAATGTTCTTAATGAACTCGTATACTCGTTTTAAATCCATTTATCAAATATATTCCATAATTTTAATTTCAAAAAGGAACATGTTTAGGATGAAATTTTCCGTTAAGGCAACCTATTTACTCAACCAAAACACGCACATAAGGCCATAATAAATTAATTGCTAGTTTCTCATCCAAATTTATTTCAAAATAGGGACGGGGGTGAAATTTTATTTTTTATTTTTTATTTTATTCGACAAATGGAAAATGGCCTCGGCACAAGGCAAAAATAGTATACCTACTACTGAGTACTTCCAAGATCGAAAACATATTTTCAATAGTGTTTCATACTTTCTGCAATTTTTTATTATTATTATTATTATTGTTTTATTATTATTATTTTTTATATATATTTCTTTTTTTTTATGTTTTTTTTTTTGAAGAAATAAAAACTACGGGGCGGCATACAAAAACGGGGGTGGGCGGGGATGAGAATCTAGCAATTAATTTATTATGGCCTAATGTGACGTATATAATGATGGAGCATGCATTGATGTAGCAGTAATATATAATAATAGTTATAATACACCCTATCGTTAAACTATTTACGATAACACGAGTTTACATTCATAATAAATGTACTAGCTTTTGACTTATTTAATAACACCTGTAATTACTACTTAACAAACAATGGCAGTCGAAGTTAATTCATTTAAGTGGAAATAACATGTCCGATGATAAAAATGATTATCAGAACTTTTGATTTATTAATTTATTTGTTGAAATATATTCGCTGTGAAATTTCGCGGTGTCAGTGTTGTTTAATAAAATATAGTTTCACTGTCTGGCGTTAAAATTTTATCGTGATGATATAATATCAATTAACTATTATAATATCAAGTTTTAAGGAAATAATTCGATACAATTTATGATCAGAGTACTACAGTGTAGACATGCAATTTCTTTACGGACATGCAAATGATGTTTTGTTATAGAAATATGGACTTTTCAGCTGGTTATCTAAATCAGTTGATGTCTTATTGAAGCGAACGTCTCAACGTCATCACGTTGGATATTTAGTAATAACACAATAAATACTTGTCCAACGTAATATTAGGCCATACAGGTACAATAAACTATTGCTGGCTTTTAATGCGTTTGAAGGTTCTAAATGACTTTGATGGTCTCACAAAGTAGACCTTTGCTTTCAATTTCAGCAGTTTTCAGTCAAGGTTTCGTCTCGGAAATACAGAGCGCACCCTCGAACACAGCTGGCTCTTTGTTGTAAAAGGTAGGGGATCATCAGCCAAAGTATTGTGCGTTCCCAGGGGTGCGCTCTATTTATTTTAGGATCAAAAGCTTGCCCAGAAAGGTCAAACATCTAAAAACTTACCAAAAAGTTAAACAAATCTATAAAATATAACAACAATTACCAAAAAAGCCGTATCTTGAGACCAGGCCTTGAATTCACCAACTGGTCTCAAGATACGACTTGAGAATATTCTTAGACTTAAGCCCAAGTATGCAAATTTCAATAACAAATATTTCTATAAGTTTAAAGTATAAACTTTCATAAGAAGCTGCTATGTATACATATGATTATTATTGATAAATAGCAACTTCAGACGTGGGTTAATCTTTGAAGGTCATGGGAATATGTATGAAGGAAATTTAAGTATTTGAGCTCAAGTCTAAGAATAGTTTGAAGAATGGTTGGTGACTTCAAGGTCCGGTTAAATCTTCAAGCTATAATAAATTAATAAATATATATTTTGAAGATGGGATATAATCAATTTACTTTACCATGCACAACACATTATATTTAAATATATATTGTTTTGCATTTTGAATATATCGGGTGCCACAATACTCTCATATCATACCTCGTCCTTTAATGAAATATGTTTTGAATTTTAACAAATAAAACGTTTGTATAGTTTCAAACAGCTTCATTTTATTTAAGTTAATGATGTTTGTTTTGAATGCGTATTGTCTGATGGCTGATCTCTGTGAATGCGTGTTGTCTGATGGCTGATCTCTGTGAATGCGTGTTGTCTAATGACTGATCTCTGTGAATGCGTGTTGTCTGATGGCTGATCTCTGTGAATGCGTGTTGTCCGATGGCTGATCACTGTGAATGCGTGTTGTCTGATGGCTGATCTCTGTGAATGCGTGTTGTCTGATGGCTGATCTCTGTGAATGCATGTTGTCTGATGGCTGATCACTGTGAATGCGTGTTGTCTGATGGCTGATCTCTGAGAATGCCTGTTGTCTGATGGCTGATCACTGTGAATGCGTGTTGTCTGATGGCTGATCGCTGTGAATGCGTGTTGTCTGATGGCTGATCTCTGTGAATGCCTGTTGTCTGATGGCTGATCACTGTGAATGCCTGTTGTCTGATGGCTGATCTCTGTGAATGCGTGTTGTCTGATGGCTGATCACTGTGAATGCGTGTTGTCTGATGGCTGATCTCTGTGAATGCCTGTTGTCTGATGGCTGATCACTGTGAATGCGTGTTGTCTGATGGCTGATCTCTGTGAATGCGTGTTGTCTGATGACTGATCTCTGTGAATGCGTGTTGTCTGATGGCTGATCTCTGTGAATGCGTGTTGTCTGATGACTGATCTCTGTGAATGCTACATTTTCTTTCAATTTTGTATCTTCTTTTATTTACTTATTTAAAATATGTCAACAACAACACTTAACTCATTCACCCAGTGTGTTCATGATGCAATGTTTGAAAGACAGGCACAACCTGACATTACAAGATTACAACCGATCGTATCACACCGTCAGTGTAGATAACGGTATACTGAATGAGATATCGTCGCCGAAATCCGCATAGGGACAAGGTAGTGAATACCTCGTAGGTTAATTAGTATAACTATATGGTTAATATATCATGTACCTAACCATTTGTTATCACACATTTTAACATTTTTAGCTCTACTGGCCAAAGGCCAGGAGGCCTTATGCTATCACTATTCGTCCGTCCGTCTGTCTGTCTGTCTGTCCGTCTGTTAGCAATTTTATAAAATCGACATCTCCTCTGAAACCGCTTGAAGGATTTTGATGAAACTTCATCACAATGTTAATTGGGAGGGCCCCTCTCAGATTTATGTTTTTTGCGGCCGCCAGTCATCCAAGATGGCCGCCATGGCTAAAACTAGGTCAAATTTAAGGACATTTTAAACGACATCTCCGAAACCACTTATTCCATTCTACTGAAATATCATTTACATGTTCCTTGGGTTGGCCTCTATCAAGTTTGTGTTTTTCGTTATCGTCGAATAATCAAAATGGCCGCCATGGCGACTCAAAGTTTACATAGAGTTATTTAGGAAAAGGTTAAAAATGACATCTTCTCTGAAACCGCCAGAAGGATTTTGATGCAATTATAGACGTCACACAATTAAAGCGTAGGTATATGGTAATAGAGGTGTCTCTTTGGTCGTGAACAGAGGGGCGCCGTTTTGTTTTCTAAAAGTATATATAGAAACGCACGTGGTATAAAGTAGGTCACGTATGCGCGGACTAATTTGCATATGAATGAATGTATTGTGGTAGAGGGGATTATATGTAGTGGCTGTTGGTGCGACTATAAAATCCAATTCAATTAAACAAATGGCTCAGAATTTCAAACACTGGCTACATTTATTCATGAAGAATTTGCCAATATGTATTAGTTAGAGGCTATAAAGTGAAATTTTAACAATTAAGAAACCCTCAAGGAAGGAGCGCAGCGACTGACCGGGGTTTCTTAATTGTTAAAATTTCACTTCTTAGCCTCTAACTGACATAGTGTTTGCCCTACTTTTCCCCCGCGCTTCTACGAAACCACGCGTCTCAACACGTTTACGCCACAACAAACGCGTGCCATTTAGTAAGCGATTACGTAATGATTAAATGGTTAAAATTGGTGATCGTTAGAAATTTATATGAATAAGTTCGCAGTTTTTTTTAAATTCCCCACCGTCTGATTGGAAGAAAAAGTAGGGCAAACACTAATTGCTCTTCACACGTTCGAGCGTGACCTATAGAGACTATCTATAAAAAAATATGGTAAACATTAAGCCGGGTAGAGTAAAATAAGAGAAATCATCAACATTCAGAAACCGCGGTCGGTCGATACGCTCCCTTCCTTTCCGTTTCTTTAATGGTGAAGAGTTCTCTTCATAGCCTCTATCCTTTACTTGGAACACTCTGCCTTTAACATGCAAAACCTGTATAGAGATTCTGAATGTTTACAATTATGTTGGATCGATTTTCTATGAACTAGACGGCGAACGAAATGACAATACATGTACAACGAGTATTATTTAGTTGTTATTTAGTGAGCAAAAACCAATACCTTTTTTTTAACTTTTCGAATCAAAGATTAGTCCAGTTCTGAACTGAGGGGATATGATCAAATGGAGTGTATTGAAAAGCTTATATGTTTGCTTATTGACATTTCATTAATGTAACTATAAAAGCAAAGAAATGCAGCAATAACGGGTGATTGTGTTACCCTGTATATATAGCGGCCGACAAAAAAAACACGTAATCATTATTTGTGTAAATTTATGAAAATGACGTGCACGGTATATACTCTCTTTCTCTCTCTCTCTCTCTCTCTCTCTCTCTTTCATGTATACAGCGTTGTCAATGTTTGTTTCAGACGTCTGTTCTACTGGTTCAGCAAGTGCCGTTTTGTTCTATCGTCATGAAGAAGTATGCATCTGAAGTCACCATGGCAACACACGCGGGCGCTTCTTACGAAAATTACAGTCCTGAATTTGCTGGCTGTAGTGTGTGCGGTTTCGGAAGGTATAACTGTAGTTATGTACATAGTCTTTATTGGTCCATAACGGCAACTATTTCATACTTGGAATTATTGATGACTGCATATTCTACACGTGTACTTACCATGGTGACCATGCAGCTGTATTTGTTACCATGGTGACCATAAAGTTGTACTTTGTTACCACGGTCATGCCCATTTACAAATGAGTACAATTCTGCTTTGTCCGGTGCATATAGCAACTATATTCCTAATGGTATTAAACTAAGATACTTGCATTCACTTGATACTTTCTGTTGAACAAATATCGTTTAATTTCGATAAACGTCACTTTTCAAAAAGGCGGAGCTACTGCGCACGCATCTAGTGTGTCTGAATAGGAAATGGCTATTCCACTGTATAAAAATAAACACGGTCATTGTCCCTCCCTCTGTCACTCCCTCTGTCACTCCCTCTGTCACTCCCTCTCTATGTCACTCCCTCTGTCACTCCCTCTGTCACTCCCTCTCTATGTCACTCCCTCTGTCACTCCCTCTGTCACTCCCTCTTGTCACTCCCTCTGTCACTCCCTCTGTCACTCCCTCTCTATGTCACTCCCTCTGTCACTCCCTCTGTCACTCCCTCTGTCACTCCCTGTGTCACTCCCTCTCTATGTCACTCCCTCTGTCACTCCCTCTGTCACTCCCTCTCTGTCACTCCCTCTGTCACTCCCTCTGTCACTCCCTCTGTCACTCCCTGTCACTCCCTGTCACTCCCTCTGTCACTCCCTCTGTCACTCTCTCTGTCACTCCCTCTGTCACTCTCTCTGTCACTCCCTCTGTCACTCCCTCTGTCACTCTCTCTGTCACTCCCTCTGTCACTCTCTCTGTCACTCCCTCTGTCACCCCCTCTGTCACTCTCTCTGTCACTCCCTCTGTCACTCCCTCTGTCACTCTCTCTGTCACTCCCCTGTCACTCCCTCTGTCACTCCCTCTGTCACTCCCTCGTCACTCCCTCTGTCACTCCCTCTGTCACTCCGTCTGTCACTCCCTCTGTCATTCCCTCTGTCATGATCATTCTCTCAAGGCACGTTACTGTCGGTACTTCAGCGACGGGAGAATATTGTAAGAATTCATTCTATTTTATTTCCCGGCATTATGCGGTTTTAAACACAGGTAGTGAATGGCAAATGTACTCGTATGTGCTTTATCGTAACTTTTTCATTCACTAAACCGCATCAACGCCGAACAAATGCGAATTATTTTTCGAATTATTTTTTAAGGTGAAATCATGCGTGAAGAGTTGTGGTACTTATTCAGACTATTTCGAATGTGCGGTTGGATTACGTCAAGGGGAAGTAATCTCTCCTTTGTTATTTTCGTTCTTTATTGAAGATCTTGAGCTGCATCTACAAAATGATGTGAATTCAGGCTTACAGATTGATGATATAGTTTTGATATTGCTACTGTTTGCTGATGTTATGGCCATTTTAGGTAAATCTCCAGTGGAATTACAAAATAACTTAAATATTCTATACTCATATTGTAATAATTGGGGTCTTGAAGTAAATACCACTAAAACCAAGATGATGGTGTTTAGAAAAAGAGTTGGGCTACTTCAAAATGAACGTTGTAAATGATTTTAACTATTTAGGCACAATTTTTAATTATACGGGCAATTTTTCATTAAATCAAGAACATTTAATTGGTAAGTTACTAAAATTGCTCTACACTTTATTAGCGAATTGTAAAAAGATTAAGTTAAAGCCAAAAACACTATGCCAATTATTTGATTCATTTGTAGGTTCTGCACTAGGATATGCCGCTGAAATATGGGGATTCTCTAAATCAAAAGTAATAGAAAGAATACACCTAAAGTTCTGTAAACGGTTGCTTAACGTTAGATTAAATACATGCACAGTAGGTGTATATGGTGAACTTGGGCGTTACCCTCTTTATATTACGAGATATTTAAGAATTATTAAGTATTGGTGTAAAGTAATAAATACTAATAACATTCGGATGAAACAACTCTTTGAACAAGGTGTATATGATTGTGAAAGAGGTTGTAAAAATTGGGTTTCGAATGTAAAAATGTTATTATCTGATTATGGTTTTGCCTATTTATTTAACAATCAGGCTGAATGTTAAAACATTTCCATGTGTTTTTAAACAACGAATAATTAACCGTTCTAAGCAAGAGTGGTATGGGTCAATTGATAGCTGTGCTGTTCTTGAAAACTATAAATATTTTAAATCTGATTTTTCATATGAACACTATCTAAATGTTTTACCTAGCAATTTGAGATTCTTTGTTTCTAGAATAAAATTATCTGCACATTATCTTAACATACAAACTGGACGGTATGCAAGAAATCGCATACCGAGAAATTAAAGATATTGTTTATGTTGTAACTCACAAGATCTGGAAGACGAATACCATTTCATATGTGTGTGTCAATGTTACAATGAACTAAGAAAAAAAAATATTGAAAGATATTACCACCAGAGGCCATCTATGTTCAAATATATAGACTTAATGAAAACTTCAAACATTGATATATTACTAAATTTAGCGAGGTATATAAAATGTGCTTTAAATGTTAGACTTTCTATTTTGAATGCTAAGTATAAATATAATATTGTTCATCCTCTAACTATGATGATGTAAACTATACTGACAGTTGATTTATATACTCTGTTTACGTGACTTTGTTATATTCGTATATTGTATATATGTTTTGAATGACAATGTACTTTGTACAAGTCTAAATAAAATATCTGTTCTGTTCTGTTCTGTTTAATAAATGCTTGCCATTTAACGGTAGTCGTATCATTGTTGTAATTGCCAATCCTTCGTCTGCCTGTTCGCTTACTAGTCTGTCCATCTGTAAGACCTCCTTAAAGATGATGGAAAGTGGATATGAAAACACCTTAACATGATGTGTACGTGTATAGAAGAATTAGAATATCGTGTGTTTTATTTACGGTTTGAAACATGTAATTTGCTGGTAATATAACGGACATTCTGCCTCTGTTACCGTCCAATCCCTTAATTAACTCCCTTGATAATACAGTACGTCTCTGTGACCGTATTGACCCAATCTCCACGCAGAGTTATCGTTCCTTGCACTCACATATATCTCTGCTAACTACTAAATTACAAGATTTTGGTAAAACCTGTTAAATTGGAATATGTTTGCCTGAAACTTATTTATTTCTTGTGTACACATAATTGTCAGAATATCTGCAAATTAGGTGTTGCAAATAATATTTTACTACAGAAATAATACGTACTTTAGGTCTGCTCAATCGAAACGCATATGTACACATTTCAAACCGAAGCTCAATAGCAGAAAAATAACTAAAAAAATTAACTCATAGAAATAAAAATTGAAATTATTTAATAATAGGTCTATATTTTATCTTTGCAGATCACGCAAAATAATTTATTATAAACATCGTCCTAACTGTTTTGAATAATCATGTGACCTAACCGTTCGCCCTACTTTCTTTGACGTTGACAGAGTCAAACGAGGAACGAGTGTACTCTGGGTAGAGATTGGTATTGACCAAGACTGTAAAATGTGTTATACTGCATTGTGGGATTGTTGTAAGAACGATAAGCAAATATCGATTATCAAGGATGACTTATATCAAGGATGACTTACCTTGCCAGCATTTAGATGTTTTAAACTTTATTTGTGCGATATGCTTATGTTGACATATAGATTGCGGTGCGGAAGTGTAAAAATGTCCATGCCATTAATATCATAACCCACAGGTATAATAAATATGCAAATGAAGTCCGAATAGTCTCTAGGTCTTATCCGTTCAGCTCGGTGTGCGCAGATGGAATTGCCTCGGCGATTTCCGTAACCATTAAAATACCGGATTACGGAAATCGACACGCCAGTGTGAGTAAATTTGGCGCGCGTAGATTCCGAGTATTTTACAATACATATTCTTAAAGAACATAACAACAGTTGTTCTGTATTTGACTAAAAGGCATCAAATTTAATTTTAGTCGATTCATTTCCATGAAACCTTTTGGTAACATTTTGGTAAAATGCACGAAAGTAAACTAAAGTTGATGGAAACTGTTTTTGTATTGTCAGAAACAGAGAAAGTAAACTTAAGAGATTGATCGGAAAAGAGTGTTGTATTTTTAGTAACAGTGACCTTGACTTCAGTGACCCCAAATGCAATCCTAACCTTACTTTTCATATAAGCTACCTACCCATAAAGTTTAATTCCAGTATTTCATTCCTAACTAAATCTAGCGGAAACCGTTTTTTCTAATTTTAGTAACAGTGAACTTGACTTTTACCCCAGTGACCACAAATGCAATCTCAAACTTCCTTTTCATATAAGCTACCTACCCATAAAGCTTCATCCCAATATCTCATTCCTAACTGAAGTTATTGAGCGGAAAACTTTTTCTATTTTTACAGTGACCTTGACCCCAGTGACCCCAAATGCAATCCCAAACTTGCTTTTCATATAAGCTACCTACACACATGTAGACATAAAGTTTAATTTCAATATCTATTTAGCGGAAAACCGTTTTTCTATTTTAATAGCAGTGACCTTGACCCCAGTAACCCAAATGCAATCCCAAGCTTCCTTTTCATATAAGCTACCTACCCATAAAATTTCATTCCAATATCCCATTCCTAACTGAAGTTATTGAGCGGAAACCGTTTTTCTATTTTTAGTAGCAGTGACCTTGACCCCAGTGATCCCAAATGTAATCCCAAGCTTCCTATTCATATAAGCTACCTACCTACGCATAACGTTTCATTCCAATATCTCATTCTTAACTGAAGTTATTGAGCGGAAACCGTTTTTCTGTTTTTAGTAGCTGTGACCGTGACCTTGACCCCAATGACACCAGATGTAATCCCAAGCTTCCTTTTTATATAAGCTACCTACACATAAAGTTTCATTCCATTAGCTCATTCCTAACTGAAGTTATTGAGCGGAAACCTTTTTCTATTTTTAGTAGCAGTGACTTTGACCCCGACCCCAGTGACCCCAAATGCAATCCCATGCTTCCTTTTCGTATAAGTAACTACCATGGACACATTCATATAAGGCGGTGTGTCCACATGTTAAAAAAAAATCAAAAAATGATTTTATTGACATGTTTAACCGTTTTTAGACCAAGACGTATTTGATCATTTTCCGAAATTAACCCTTTTTAAAAAAAAAAAATGTTCTACATCGATCGATCATTCTGGAAAAAATCGGTGATTCTGGAGGAGACGAAACATAAAACATGTAACACTAATACAAGTGTAGTGTTACTGCGTCAATAAAATTACCTTCAAGGATCGTTTTATGTTCGAAATATGCAATTTATGTTGACAACTGCACTTTTTCTTATTTCTCTGACGCGGCCATCTTAG